>OZ037785.1:16418803-16468803 GCA_964035525.1 Porites cylindrica
AAGACCTGGCTCTGTTGCGCCGCGTAATGAGGTAACGAAGTGGAATACAAACACGTGTACGTGTTTCGACCGCAAGTAACGCAGTCTCGGGCACTGAGTGATGAACCTTAGGAATAGTCTTTTAGTAGGCCAATCCTGTAACAATGCGTCTTTAGTACTTTAATTGAGCGGTCTTACTGCCAAGCAGAAATTATTTCTCGGCGGGAACAGCTCTACCCTGAGTACCTTCTCAGGCTGGTCTAACCGATCATGGATCATGAATAGCAAGCTGGGTCTAATATATAGATTTAGCCAGGGCTAAAATCGAAGCTCTCGTTAATATGCTTATAATTTACTGAAAAAATAAAATCGTCTACAGTCGACTCCCTCTCAACGGACACCTCTATAAGACGAACACCTCCCTAAAACGGACACCTAGAGTTGGTCCCTGCCTTTCTTTACTCTCTTTATTTGGCTCTCTATAAGACTGACATCTCTCTAAGACGGACACTTACTGCCGGTCCCGGTCCCCAAAGGTGTCCGTCTTAGCGGGAGTTGACTGTAATGCTAAAAGGCGACGGCAACGAGAACGCCACTTCAAAATATTCATGTTGTTCTTCCAACGAAATTCGTCTCCTTTGTTTTTTGTCTCTCGCTCTAGCTCTCTGTCGCTCTTTTTCTCGTTGAGCTTCGCTAGCTTGTCGCCCACTTTCTCGTTTCAGTCTCTGCCTTTCTCTTTCTCTATATTCCAAATTTGTCGACATGGCAATTAATCTAGGCTTAGTACCATAGACAACACGGACAAAGAAATAATTTCCGCTTTCCTTTTTCTCCTTATTGGTGACCATGAAATTTCCCGCCAAAAAAATCCCGAGTTACATTTGGGTTGCAATACCTGTTGATTGAGTTACTTTACATTGGTATGCCTTTGGTGCAGACGGACGGGCGGGCGGGCGGGCAGGCGGACGGACGGACGGACGTAAGGTCACGTGACTACAAGTCACTATTTACCATCGCGGGGGGAGACTTCCGCTGTAAATGTTTAGATTTCCAAGCCTGTTTCTTTGAAAAGGTTTCCACTGGCGTTTTTTCTAACCACGTTGATGTTCAACTTCATTTAACACAGTCTGTCCACATTTACCAGTTAAAGCTGATATTAGGAAGCTTTAGCAAACAAAGACGGTGACGCAGCGACAAGAACGTCGTTGTTGAAATAAATAACATTCCCTTTTTGAAGTTCTCGTTGCCGTCGCCGTCGTCGTTGCCTCCTTTCTACTAGTCGCCTCCTCTTGGACCCCTAACAGTAACTAAACACCCTTGGCATCTATTAGCCTCCCCCGCAGACATTCTTAGGCGTGCGTGTGGGGAAGGAACGCGCGACGCACGCCTAAGAATGTCTGCGGGGGAGGCTAGGTATTAGATCATTTACGTAAATCTAAATTCTTATGTACGGAATTGCTGTCTACTGACCTTTAGAAGCTGCCCAGTGAAGAGCTGTCCGGTCGCCAAAGTCTTCGTCTTTGTGGTCAATATCTATTCGGTGAATCATCAGCATGCTCTCTAGTGTCTGCCATTCACCATTGACGGCTGCCTCATGTAACACCAGTTCAGTCATTCCAGCGCCGTGTCACCTGCTGTAGACAACAAGAAATCAAGCAAACTAATGAGAGTTTTCAAATTACGTCTTATATCCCAGTAACTATTTGACTATCAAAGTCCTTATGATACAGTTTCCACATCTAAAATCGATCCATCACCGCAGTTTTTCATGGTCGCTAGAAAATCTAAAGTAGGACTAACACTGAAAAAATGAAAATATCTGGAGCGCCTTAACGCATTTTTAAGCGGCGCCGGTTATTTTTTTAAGGCTGCGCGAGGGGAACTCGCGAAGGGCAGAGGAGCCTCCTCTCCTTTTTAATCTCTCCTCGCGCGTCCTCGGGCTTTCTTCTTTCGACCTAAAAGACAAACCTGCTACGCAAGCAACAGACGGTTTTTTCGTGTGTTTTTCGTTCGCGTTTCGTAAGGTAAGAGATCAAACGAGAAAACGATGGAGCATGGCCCCTCGCGTCCTCCTCAAACGTTTTCTCGTATGTTGTCGATTAACTTTTGGCTTTGTCTCTTACTTTACCAACCACAAACGAAGAACACACTAAAACACCGCGCGTGTAGAGGGTTATCCCTCTCTCCTTGGGAGAGAGAGTTCAGTGGTTTACCCCGGGAAAATTCAGTTTGGGGGGCCTTGAAAAGTGAGTCTCAGGGCGCAAGTGAGCGACCATGAAAAGAGTTTTTCTCATGATGATGGAACCTTTCAGTAACCCCGGCCTGTTTCAGTCTTTACCTCACATCATAAGTCTCTTGTTAGCGAACAGAAGTGTGAAGAAACAAATACAACAGATCAATGTTTGCATTAAAAAAACTATACAGTTGAGCCTCCATTAAACGGTCACCCTCTATTAAGGAGTCAGTGATCAAAGCCCTGAAACTATTGTGGAAATGATTTGTAAATGAAACCTCTATTAAGCAGCAACCCCCATTAAGCGGCCGCGGCCACCATTTAGGCATCCCGAAGAGGGTTCTCCTTAAGTTGTTGTCAACTCTACTAAGCGGCCATCAAGCGCTGGATACACTTCGTTTGGCTTTAGTATTAAAAATGTGGTGACGGAAAATGCCGCGCACGAGATAGAGGGGTTACAACTGATTGTGGACCCGGGATTGTGGACCAGTAATGCCACTTCGCCCGTCGCGTGTTTGTTTCAAAATACTGTAAAGTGATCAGACTCTGCTAAAGATTAGGCTAATTTATGACAAACCTCTATTCGGCGGCCAACCCCCATTAGGCGGCCACTTACCGATACCTCGAGGGTGGCCGCTTAATGTCCTTAATGAAGATTCTACTTTTTAAATTTTCTCAGTAATATTTTTTTCTTTCAGATACTGCGATCCAATCGCCGAAGCTTCCGGAGAACCCTACGTTAAGGCCCTGGTGACATATCATGAGACCGGTACGCTTGTAAAATACCCGGCCATAATCCAAACCATAGCTTTGTCCGCGAGTAAGCTCTCCATTTATAGCAGGCAAGGCGAGCAGTGAGACTTCTGGCAACTTGGTGAGCTTGCTGGCAGGCTAACCATATTTTGAAAAACAGCAACACGGTTTCCTACATAACACAAGCTCGGCTCCATGTCCCAGGGTTTTACCATCATTTCGTGTCCCGCATTTTAGAATAGTATATATAGAGTGCGAATGCAGAGGTATTTCCGGACGTCGCTTCTCTCCACCCAAAAAGTAAGTTACTTTTCGGGTGGAGGGAAGCGACGACCGGAAATATGTCTGCGTTCGCACTCTAGCTCAACGACTTAGTTTATCTTTAAGTTTTTGTTTTTTAGTTTCGTTCATTTAACCACCTCTCAAGCGGCTGTCTATCTGTCTTTCTATATTTCTGCAAAAGTTTCTAAAACCACTTTCACAAAACAAACACATCACAACAAAGTTAATGTCACGCTCATTATGTTGGGCGTTTTTCTGTAATCAGTTGATCTATTCAAAAAGTCGTAAATTTTGCATTTGAAAAGCATGTTCATTGTGAACAAAGCGATCAAAGATAAAGCACAGTCCACAACTCAAATGGACTTAATGATAAGGATATAGTATTGAAATAGTCTTAAAATTTCTTTCTGATGGCCACATAGGAACCAAATCCCTTTCCATTAAAATACTCCACGTCATTAAATAACAGTCTCACAAAAACGATGATGCCCTAGTTCTATCCTGCTCGCAGGCTCATTTGTGCGAGTTCATGGAAAATTTTGGCGGCCAAGCCGGCAAAGCCGTTGAGAATAAAGAGTGAGCCTACTCACAGGCTATCCTAGGTCTAAGAATGTTAGCCTGTTTTATAAGTTCAGATAATGAGGAATGCGCGAAGAAAAATACCAAGTGGGGTTGTGTATGTATGCCTGGAATAGCCTCCACCATTGTCCAGGTACTATTAGGGACCCGAATCACTCTTTTATCTTATAGAGGGTTCGTGGCAAATGTTTCCGTGCGAGCTGAGAGTCGGGACGAGAGCAAAAAAGAGAAATGAATCCTCCCCCTTTTTCCATTTATTTTTTTCTGCTCTCGCTCCAACTTTCGCGCAATAACTCGATCGGAAACTCTTGCTACGCATCCTGTGAGGGGAGCATGTCGGAGTCTGTAAAAATCCTGTCATCTTCATGCCTTCCGAAAGGGGGAAGGGGGTCACGGTGGATAAAACATGGAATGTCCCTTTCAGCAGGATCTTGGATCAATCTTGCCTAGCTAAAGACTTTTCAGGTTAGTCAGGTTAGTGGCTAGTTAAAAATAAATTTGTCGCCTCTCAGCTGGCCTATGACAATCTCGGCCCCTACAAAAGGGCATAAATCATTTAAAAATCAACAGCTTAAAACACAGGCATTGCTGCAATACGTGACCATCGCTCAATATTCGAACTCAGAAGCCGCATACTACAATGCTTCAAACTTCAAAGGAAAAGCTTGGGAGGAAAAGATAATTTAACGTCAAAGGAAACAAAGACCTGCGCAATTAAAGCGAAATTAAAATGCAAGCCTTTATAAGGAAACTAATCTGCGTTTTGTCGCCCTGCATCAACTAATATTTTAGCATAATGGCGGTATTCATGCATCGATCGATACCGTAATTGAACATAACAATGCTTCCAATTTAATTATATAATACGCCCGTAGCGGCTTTGAAATCTGATGTGGATATCAAAAACATCAACTAAAGCTTAACGCACTTTATGTAGCAAGGAAAATTAAGCGCACGTCCACCAGAAAGTACAATAAAAAACGATGAAAACATTTGTTGTCTTATTTACACGAACTATGTAAAATTTGATCTTTGGCGCGCTTCCACTACGAGCTACTCTGCAATCGCGGACAAGATTTGATCGAGTCTTACCTTCTCGTTAACTTTCCACAGTCTAGGTCTGCTTTGTTACTAGTTCTTTCAGAACAAATGAATCAATACTTCTGTTCCTCAACGATGAAAAAGACTGTATTTGTGACCCACATCAATACCAGGATTCACCGTGACGTCTTGTCAGTGTGTTGTCGGTCACGGATGGAATGTTGTGAAATGCTGTGATCCGGCCTTTGACCGAGTTGTTTCCAGTCCCCTTGCCTACCATATTACCCGGGGGAGTTGCTTCCGATAATGGACTGTACGGCCGGGGAGGCTCCTACCGAAACCTTTTTTGGGTTCAGGTCTATAGAATAAGGGAAAGGATTTCATTCTAGTTGAGGTATGTGAAAGGGGAGGGAAATCTGTCATTTCCACACGTACCTGTAAAAAGTACAAACATCAACCACCAGGACTGCAAAGGACCGCAAACGAATATGCCAAAGAACGTAGGATCTATAAAGACCTGATCAGCAAAAATGAACAGTGGACATATTAAATTCTGCAACCAGAATTTTTATTTTTGCTGATCATGTCTTCATACATACTACGTTCTTCGGCATATTCGTTTGCGGTCCTTTGCAGTCCTTTGTGGTTAATGTTTGTTCTTTATGTATTCTGGGGCCGTAGATCATTTATAGGTCCGATATGCCGTAATTCTTACTTGGTTCCATGTTCTGTAGGTTGGTTTTGGCCAATTTTTTATTTTCTCTGCGAGACATCAACTTGACACTTGGACTCTTGCCCCCCCCCCCCCCCCCCCAGAAGACACGTGGTATGGCGTGATTCTGTGGGTGTTGAGAGTTTTCTCTGGTTGTTACGCCATACTGACGAGCCCCGAAGAGGGCGAAACAGCTGTCTATGGCTACAATCCCGCTCTGTTTTGAGTTCTTTCGGTTTCGTGTTGATGTCTCGCAGAGTTAATTTTCACGTAGTACGATCAACATTGCAGTATTCTGCTTGCAGAATTTAACATGTCTACGTGTAAAAAGGCTGAAAAAGGCTACCAGATCGTGCATTTGATTTTCATCAGGCTGTGAAAACGATGAAAAAGTTGAGAAAACGTTTAAAGTTCTGATTTTGTCATTTATTTATTCTCAAGGTGCACTTACGGCAGTTAAAAAGGATACGAAGTTCTAAACTGGGTATAGAAGGCAACTGTACACTAGATATGCTATCACTTTAATAGTGTTTTAATTTATTATTTATGATTGTTTATGTAACTGACCTGTACCTGCAATTCAGCTCTAAGCTGCAAAAGGTGTCAATAAACAAGTCATTCATTCATGCATTGTATGAAAAGGATACCCTTTTTTGTCCAAAAAAAGGTATATGTATATGAAAGGGCAACGGGTCGGACTTTAGGGGAGGACCCTCCCGGAAGTGAACTTAGTTGAGTGACTACCCCACCCCCCGGCCATATTAAAGCCTGCTTAAGTGGTATTTTTAGTAAGACCAAGGCCTTATCAAGATACAAGTGTGGGTCAATTTTAAAGTGGCAGCGAGAACGCAATAATAAAGTACAGCTCGACAATTAATGGTCCGAGGAACGGAACCGAGGAGGGATGGAACGGAGGTTCCTGCGACGACATTGTCCTCATCAGGACCTTCTTGGCACCCAGACGCGGCAAGTTTGTTGTTGTTGTTGTTTTTTACTACAGTTCTTCCTTATTCGTCTTATTTGAAATGCCACATTCACTACGGTTCAACTCACTTGCGCAACTGAAACACCAAGCCACTTCCTTCAGACGCAAGTTCTGACCGACTTCCTCAGGAAGCCGAATGAAAGGAAGTCAAAATAGTCAACAAAGGCCACTTTCGAATTATCAAATTCGTACTCCGAGGCTAACGGAAATAAAACAAAGAAATGAATCGTACTTGTAAATGCCATTTTTTTTGGTTTTGTACCAATCAGCCCTAAAATAATTCGAAAGTGCTTTCCATTTATGAAAGGAGGGTGTCCTGAAAAACCCATGTTTCAAAAACTCGGTCTGGGATCTGGCGCATATAATCATTAATGCGGTACTGATTGGTACTGATAACTTAAGGAAACTTTTCAGGAGTATTGTAAAAGACTTTAACTGATGCCTACTTTCATGTTCAGACTGATGTTATTGCAGGCGAGGTGGTCAAAAGAAAAACGTAAGAGGAAATGTTTTTTAGAAAACCATCATAATGTCAATAGATCATCTTCATAGATCATAAAGTCCTCGATATTATCTCTTGACCATGCCTTGTAGGGATATAAGGACTGTGTCGACACTGTTCTTTAATTTGCCGAGCCTAACACTCAACAGCTGACTCAGATGATCAGGGGGGAAATTTTCATCTTGCGTCGACTGACATTAAGTCGAGGCTGGACGAGAGAGCACTGGGTACAAATAAATAACACATGTACGATATTATGTCCCGAAGGAAGGAAGATGACGGATGATTTTCTTCGCGATTTTCGTCCGCTTTTTCAGTATTTTCAGAATTTAAATGGAATACGTCGGTTATAGAGTTGTCAGAGGACCAGATTGGAGGTGGGGAAAACAAGATGGTGGTGAAGGACACGTAGGAACCGTAAGAAACTTCGAAAGCAACCAAGAAGTTGTTGTTGTTTGGGATAATGGTACCGCTGCGAATTACCGGTGCTCTGGCATCTACGATCTAAGAATTCTGGACAGCAGCCCCACTGGTATGATTTATACTTTTCCTCTATGCTCTTCTTCTTTTGAAAATGTTATGTTTTTAAAATGAAAGAAATTCAATCCCATATTTCGAGAAACGAAACATCAAATGAAGTCTCAAGTTTAAATGCATGCAAGCGGGCTAAAATTGAAATTTGCATTAAAAGTTTAAATCGATCCACAAGTCTGCAAGTCTCTTTAGTCATCCTATTCAGCTGATGTTTTCAACTTCAGTGTATTTCTAACGTGGACTTCTTTAGAGCCTGGGATTCTCTCTTTGATTTTTTCTGCATTAGTTTTTTGAGATAACTCATAAGTAGTACAAGTTTAAACAGGAAGACGCTGTACAATAAATATTTAAAATAATCTGAAGGAACATTTTGTTGATTTCCGGTAATGCTGCTGCCTTCTTGCGGAACATTTATGCATTTGGTCTTATGTGGTTTGCCTTTAGGCATGTAATGCTAGAAGAGTTTCCTTTTCCCTTCTGAGATAAAAAAAGAAACTCTGTAGTCACTTGATTCTATGTTATATATATATATATATATATATATATATTTAGTATATAGTAAAAGAGTAACTACTGTATACTAAAAGATTTTAAATATTATCCGCAGTTACAGCTATGTTTTCACAATAATAATTGTACCTTTTAAATCTTTCTTAAGGGATAAAACATGATGGAAGTATGTGTGATGGGTGTCGCATGCAACCTATCTATGGCATGAGATGGAAATGTGCAGATTGCCCAAACTTTGACTTATGCAGTGTATGTTACCATGGAGACAAACATCATTTACGACACAGATTTTACAGATTAAATGGTCCCAGTGCAGAAAGGTACAACAAATATAGTATTTGTTTCCTGGGGATTGTTATTAGTTCGTTTTGTTCTCTTATGAAATAACCAGAGATAAATTATGCAGTTGATTTTTTTTAAAAGTTATCAAAAGGTGCGATGAAAAGGTGGGAAAATCCAGATGTTTCAAGGGTGCTCTTTGTTCCTCAGTGGTTTAAAGCAACTGAAAAAGCATGCGCAACAGTTCAGTTGCTTTAAACCACTGAGAAATAGGGAGCACCCCCAAAATGTCTGTGTTTTCATACTTTTTCAAATGCACCTTTTGATAACGTTATAAAAACAAGCAATCATTCGTGTTGCGCAGTATCGTCCAATTTTTTATAAATTATTGAGTTGTATGACTTGGCAACATTATTTTATTTAAATACACTGTTTCCTGTATCCTGTAGTCAGACTCGACCAAAGCTTATTGGTTCCATTCAGTACTTGTTGTGAACAAAATAATATTAGGCAGATTAAACAAAGACAACGAGACAGCAGTGATGACGGCGCATGCAAATAAAACCATTGGTTTACCCAATGGCAGAGGGCAAATTGGACACTGGAAGTCGCGTTCATTCCTTTTCGCATGCTATCCCATCGTCAACTGATGTTCCCGTTCTGTTGCTAAATCAGCCTAATATTTCAGTCAAACCTCCCTTTAAGGGTACCCACTCAATACGGACACCTCATTATCACGGACAGTTTGCTTTGTCCCTGGGGAAACAAAGCCCTTACATTTTCTCCAAATTCAACCTGCTTAATATGGACACCCCATTAATACAGACGCTTAACAGGGTTTGACTGTATTTTTATTTATTGAGAAAAAAATTTTTTTTCTTCATAACCTGAAACAGCTGAGAAAAAGGCAAATGGTTATGAAGCCAGTGACTTTACATATAGACCGTGATAAGCATGTTTTTTTGACAGAAATATTTTGAATGAATAGTTAGCTCCTCTCTTGTCTCACATTTTCCTCTTCAGAAATAAAAACTTGTTTACAAAAATCCTTTGTAGTCTACATTTTCTGTATAAACCTTTTCAGGGTCTCCTGAAAATATCAAGGTTCTTGCAAGTAGGTTTTTTCTGTTATAAGTCAGCTCTCTCTGAGACAGACACATTCAGAGCCAGTCCTGACTGTCCATCTGAGAGAGGTGTCTGGCTTATACATAGAGTCTCCTGCCCTTTTCTTGATGAGTCTTCTTGAATGTAAACATACTGAACTACATGTACTGTTTCTTGTACTTTCTAGAGCACTTGTTGAAGCACGTAGAAAAAGCAAAAAAATTACAGCCAGAGGAATATTTCCAGGTGCTAGAGTTGTGCGTGGTGTAGACTGGCAATGGGAAGATCAAGATGGTAAAAAAATACTGTCTCATACATTTTACCACACAATTATATGTACTGTATGTACTTCTAACCCAAAGGTTATAGGACTAGCTCCTATTGGGAGTACTCAGATTTTGTGTTCCAAGCTGCCTTATGCCACGACTGAAATATCATTCATCAGGCATACTGCTTTTTTCAAAAACACAGGAATGCTGAAGTTCAAAAGCCACCTTCACAATTGCGTTTTTCGATGCTGTCAGTGAGCCACAGTTACAATCATAAGCAATGAACCGTGAAACAAAGAAACACACAAACTGGATCGAAATCCACCAATCACAAATCACAAACCACAACCTTTTGAACCCATTGAAGTAAACTTCTGTTTCCTAAGAGGTCTGCTAAGATGATTGACTGCAGCAAAAAACACAAATGTTTGTGGGCTTTTGAACTTCAGAATTCACATGTTTTTTAGAAGGGTAGTAAAATTCACCATCACGTTTCTATCATAATCAAAGATGGCGGCTGCATGATCATGCATGAAGCTCGATAGCTCCAAGATTTTCAGTCCCTTATACAGTGTGTATGTTACAGGTCAAAATTATATTCAGGTTAAAAGTTTTTAACCGTGGTTGATTGTTAATTCCCTTTGTCTCCTAGCCCTGATTATTCATGAATTAGAGGCTGCTCACAGTCTCTGTGAAGGCACATTGTGGCATTTTCTACTCTTGTATTTGAAAACAGTTTAACTGCTGTTTTGTGTTTAAGGTGGTCCAGGTCGCAGGGGTAAAGTAACTGAAATCCAAGACTGGAGTACAACAAGTCCACGCAGTGCTGCCTATGTCTTGTGGGATAATGGTGCAAAAAATCTCTATAGACTTGGATTTGAGGGCATGGTAAGAGAATAAACCTGCATACATTTACACTTTATGTTAATGTAGTGTACTTTTTCAATCCATCAGTTTACAGCAGTCACCCCATTTTCTTTCAAGTCCATAAACAAGAAAGCAGTAACAATAATGACATTCAAGTGTACTGTTATCAGGGCTTCTGATATTTCGCGCGGTCGGGGACCCGCGAAATTCAGGTTTTTCCGCGAAATCCCGCGAAATTCCCCCAAAAACGCGAAATACCGCGAAATCCGCCAGAAATATTTCTAAATACTTGTCGGCAAAACATATTTAATACTTATCTTGGCCATTAGACCTGTTTTATTCACCCCAAACGTCCAAATTTATCTTGAAACTTCGTCACTGCAACGAGTAAACAACGTCCCAAAACTACCAGGCGTTCTTAGATTAATGTTCCGAAAAACTGGGCACTAACCATAATGTTAATAGCTTTAGCATTCGCTCATTTCTCGAGCGAACTGTTGTTGAAAGAGCAAATGATTATCCCTGTTAAAAAAAAACAACGTTAAACAACGCTGGTCATATCGACACAAAATTGATCGACTTTGGCGAAATTTGCCAGAAAAAATCCAGCGAAATCGGCTGTTTTTTGCCGATTGTTTCTTGGCAAAGTTTCCCCCCGAAATTTGCCGTGAAATAGGCCCGGAAATCGGCCGATTTTTCTAAGAATTTTCCCCTGAAAATCCTTCGATATTTGACTTTTTTCTGCTAAAATTCCGCGAAATCGAACGATTTTCCGGCAAATTTTGACTTTTCTCCCGCAAAAATCCCGCGAAATCGGCCGATTTTTCCGCGAATTTTGACTTTTTTCCCGCGAAATTGGCCGATTTTTCCGCGAATTTGCCCCTGAAAATCCCGCGAAATTTTGCTTTTTTTTCCGCGAAATATCAGAAGCCCTGTGTTATTCAAATCAATCAATGTGGTTGTTATTATGTTTATCTGATTGTTTAACCTGACTGCTTATTTAATTGTGTACACTTTTCTTATTTATTTTTTTATTTTATTTTTGTTTTCTTTGTGGTGTAGGCTGATCTTAAAGTAATCAGTGATGCCAAAGGAGGTCAATTTTATAGAGACCACTTGCCATTATTGGGTAAGCAGCACAACTTATGCAATAATATCAGGGTGCAAAGAAAGTCAGTTTTACAGCTTGCTATTTGGGCAAGCTGTAGCTAGCATGTACTAGCCTAAACATTGTTTCAACCAGCCCTAAAAAAATTCCAGATGAGCAGAATTGAATTACAGTTCCTCTGTAATTTGAATTCCCTAAAGCACGTCAGTTGCCTGTTGGGCTATTTAAGAACAGAATTCACTAGGCCAGTAGGAAAATCCGCTAGTGTTGGGCTATTAGACACTACTTTCTTTGCACGCATAAACTTATGCTTTAATATCTTACTGCAGTCACTGTTCAATCGACTTTTTATAATGCACAGGGGTATAGGTCTACATGTACATTGGCTTTACATTCATGACCAGCAAAAATTAATATTGACACCTTGGCTTACTTGCTAATCATGATCTTCTTGACTACTCCTCACCATCTGTATTTTATAAGCATTCAAATTTCATACTTACAAATGGAATTTGTAAATTAAAAGAGCAAACAACAACGACCACTACATTCTTGCAGGTTAATGTGGTAACAATGGCCCTTATGTTTTAAGCCTTTGTTTTGTACATGTACATGTATGTATGGTTAATTTTTAATTATAATTCCACCATTTAGGTGATACCAGGCCATCAGGTCCAAGGGGTCAGGGATTACAGATAGGAGATCAAGTCACTGTTGACCTGGATCTTGAAATTGTACAATCCCTGCAGCATGGTCATGGAGGATGGACTGACGGCATGTATGAGGTAGGTATGAAAGTAGTTGAAAAATGAAGTAGTCAATCTCTTCATTTAAGAAGCTAATTAGATTTAATATAGCTGGATTTTGCCAAGCTGTGTATCTTAATAGTAGTTAACTTTTTATATGACTCTCTGTAATTATAGCAATAGTAGTAGTAGTAGTAGTAGTAGTAGTAGTAGTATAAGAAATTTTAGTATTAGGTTAGTAATTTAATATACGATTTTTATTTCTCAACAAACTCTCCATGGAAACCAGCTGAGTGTTGTTGGGGCTCTCTGGTGTTTCTCTCTCTTTCTCTTGTATTTTGAATTTTTAAATAAAGTATTACCTACCTTATTACCTTATCTAGACATGCACACCAAGATCAGATTAGAGGCCAACTTGATTAAAAATTAGGCAATTCTTGGGTTAATGTTTCGTTCTATTAATGGCTAGATAGTAGCCAAGGTTACTTTGTTTTTTTTTTTAGTCTCTTGAAGTCACATGGTTTGTGTTACATTTGTTGTCACCTCAGAACCAAAGTTGTCTCCAAGAAATATCCTCTTTGTATGTTTTATGCATTGTTTGTTAATAACTTCTTTTTTATTTACAGACTCTTACAACTCCAGGAACAGTGGTTGGTATTGATGAAGATCATGACATCATGGTTTTGTACCCCACTGGTAACAGGTGAAAGATAATTAATATTATTATTCATTCAAAATATTTTTCCATTTCTGATCAGCTAAAATCCCACGCATAATTCATCATAACCAGCTCTTGTCAAATTTGGAAGAATTTTGCGATATGTGAAAGATGATGTCAATTGTGCAGCAGATTGCCAGATTATTGAGCGGTTAACTGAGAAGACCCGAGGACAAGGTTGAGTTGTTTTGGTAGTGAGTAAAAAAATGGTAGAACATCTCACTCGTTTCACAAGGAATAAATAAGCTTAGAAACAGAAAAAAAATCACACATTTTATGAGAGGCTAGACTGCAGTGGGCTTATGTTCCACCAGGCATGAAGAAGGTAGTTTACAGGTGTAAAAGCAACCTGATGCTTTTGACATTTCTCATACTGACTCTTCTTTTCCTGCATTTATTTTTTAGATGGACCTTTAACCCAGCTATCTTGACCAAAGTAACTAGCTCTTCAGAATCATCTGATAGCGTTCTATCCCTTACTTCCTCCACAATAATGTCACCTTCTGCTGACATTCTGAACACTGCGTTACAGACGAGCACCTTATCAGGAACAGCATCTTCATCTCAGTTTGTTGTTGGAGACTTGGTACGCATCACTGAGGATGCTGATAGGGTCAAACTACTTCAAAGAGGGCATGGCGAGTGGGCTGAAGCAATGCTACCAGTGAGTAACTTATGTTGAACATTATTTGAATGGTTTAACCTTATACTCTTGGGCATTCTTCTAAAGCCCTGTCATCAAGTGCTAGCAACACAAACATAAGAAGAACACAAGGTTTTGATATGTCAAGGCCATTTTCACTTGCATAAAAGCTCTGTATGCTTATCCTTGCATCGCTCGTAAGAACCATGGTATGTTAATTTATGGTTATGCTTGCGTCCCCAGTGAAGACCAGACTTAAATGACTTATGCACACTTGGTCTTGACGTATGAGTAAATTTATACTTATAATAATGTAATAACTGTTAATTACATGTACATGTAAGCTGACCTCTTCTATTTACATTTACAGTGGATGAAACACAGGATTTTCTGCACATCCATTATCAATTTTTATCACTTTGAAAAGCTGAAATTCAAAGATAAGGTTTTAGCCAAAAGGGCTATTCAAATTCTTGTTCATACAGCAAGTTAATCTGTCTGTTAAGCTGGTGTGTATCAATACATCACTGCAATATATCCAGAAGGGCAAAAGTTTGCTTGTGCTTACTTGTCACACTCCTGGTAATTATTTTGCAGACTCTTGGCAAGGTTGGTAGAGTGCAACAGATTTACCATGACAATGACTTGAAGGTTAGTGTGACTTGGTGATAGTAGCAATGGTAACAGCAGCGAGAACATCAAAGAAGCAATAGCTTTAGGCTGTGTTCACACTCTATTAGATAGCTGTTGTTCTGGCACAAAAGCCATACTGGATAGGGCTTTTGTTCGCATGTAAGCACAGTGATTCTGGTGTGATTTCTGTACCAGAGTGAAGCCACTCTGCACAAATCTCTATTATTAAAAACTGAATCATTGGATAATGCAAAGCTAGTGCTCTGATTGGCTTAGCCATCATGGTATATGAGCCATTATACCATGCTCTCCAAATATGGTAGCTGCACGCGTCTGCTCAAAATTAAAACACGCTAAAAATTGGTTGTTTTTACAAATACAGTCGGAGAGAATTCTTGATATTTTGTGGGCATTTTTTATAAAACATTTACTCCACTCGCGCTTGTTGGATATGAGATGATTATAGCCAACTCGGCACAACGCACCTCTTTGGCTATCAACCATCTCATATCCAACACACACTCGTGGAATAATTGTTACAAGTGGAAACTTACAAGATACATATCAAATAGGTGTTCTTACTATACTGAATAACTTTTCATGTCAGCACATGGTTTGATAAAGACACAAAGTCTTTTAGAAACTGTTGTTCAATCAACATGCCATTTTGGCGGACAATCTAAAGGTTGATTAATTCCCAGATTTTCAGTCTGGAGTGCCAGTCAAGCGATTTGTTTGTGGAGTTTTTAGAACAGCCATTATGTTTTCTTCTGTTTCAGGTGGAGATCTGTGGCACTTCATGGACTTACAATCCAGCTCTTGTGACTAAAGTAGCATCTGGTACTGAGTCACCCTCAGTGGGTGCTTCTGCGGGTGGTAAGATTTACTCTTCACTTGGAACTAAGAGTAGCATCACAGCGTATAGAAGATAGGTACCTGGGATAGCAGGGGGCCTCTACTGTGACCAGTGGGCCCCTCAACAGTGATCTGCTCCCATGGCCGGCAATCCCCATAAGCCAGCCATGAGCCCCCACCCAGTGTCATCCAGGCACCCATCACACTGTTAGCAGCATAACAGAAAAGGGTTTGGAAGGAAGGGCCAGAATAACAAGCACAAGGACCACATACACTGTAAACGAAACTGGCATGCTTCAACACATTTAAATGCACCTTAAAAACTTATTGCAAAGTGTACTTAGAGCATGCACCAAAGCAGTTACTGCTGTTGGCCAATTAATGCCTTGGCTCCTCTTTGTTTTTAACGTAGTTAAACTGCATTTAACTGGGTTAATGTTAATCAAATACTTTTTTGGAAAGCATGTGGCATAGACTGTGTGTTTTACTAGTTGCTGTTTGTAATATTTTAGCAGAGAGATTGTCAGCCCTGTTGAAGAAGCTCTTTGAGACTCATGTTCCTGGAGATGCAGTTGAGGAGCTCGTCAAAGCTGCTGCTAATGGTGACTCACAAAGAGTTGAAGAACTTCTGCTCAAAGAAGATGCCAATGTAATTTTGAATGCACCTTTTCCACACTTACATCTGTAGCCATCGACCTAGTCTTGAGTCAAATTTTTCAGGATTACATGTACATTCCATCTTTTTGCTAAGCATCATTTTTCAATAGTCAGGAAAACCGTTCATCACTCTTCAACACCCTTTAATTTTGCCCATCTCAACCCACTCATTATTTTACAGTCGTCATTTCAGTGTACATGGTGTTGTTGAATCGTTCTCGTTTTTGTCGTTTTTGCTATAGTCAACAATAATTTTTTTCTCTGCTGCATGAAAAGTTCACAACATAGTAATTACCGCTCTTTTATCTTTTGGTTAGGTCAATGGTGTGTTTGCTGGACACACAGCTCTTCAAGCTGCCAGTCAAAATGGCCATGAAGACACTGTCAGAGTTCTCATTAGATTCGATGTGGACTTGGAGGCAGAGGTTTGTTTCGTTTCTTCTCTTTATTTATTCCCGTTGGCTGAGGAGAGGAATTTTTTGGGTTTCAAATAGTGACATGTATAACCATCTCTAGACTGCAAGCTGACTCAGCTGTGTGAGTTCCGAGTTCAGGGAAATTTCGGCGGTGGAGCAACAGTGAGGTTCACTTTTACTCACCCCATTCTTCTCACAGGCTGTGCCTCCCGGGGGGGGCACTGCCATATATGGGCTATATAGGTATGTGCCGCTGTGAAGGGTATGGTCTTCAAGCAGTTTACTCTAGGATAGGGTATATAAATCAGAGCGTTTGGGTCTAGAATAGGGTATCATTTTTCAGGAAATTGATCAGTTGGTTGAAGATTTTACCTAGACTAGGGAAACAGCTACTCTAGGATAGGGGGGATTTGGGGAGTTTACTCTAGTATAGGGTAGCAAAATTCAGCTGAACTAGCTCTGGTATAGGTTAAGGGTTCCAGGGTTCCAGCGGCACATCCCCACCAAGAAATTCCTAAAGTACCCCCCCCCCCCCCCCCCGGGCTGCGCCTGCTTGTTCTGCGGCCAACATTTTTTCTGAACTCGCACAAGTGAGCCTCCTTGCAGGCTAAATAATCTCGGGTTAACAATATACTCCAGGCAGATTTCTGTGAGTACCGGTAAGTACAATTCTTATTGCCTGCTCATATTATACCTTCTCTCTAAATCTAAAGAAGTAATGACTGAAGTGTGTTGATAAAATATCAAAGGAATTTTACGTCTGTTAGTAATTGATATGAGGCTATAAAAAGATAAATTTGATGCTAGAGTATTTGAAATAGATGATTAGAAATCGGACTTATCTTGAAGACATCCATTGTAGAGGTCAAAAAAGGCCCCACTTTCCTCTCTTCAATGGGATCCTATTCCCGATGAATTGTTTTTCACAGGGTTATTCAATTTCATTTGTTGACCAAAAAATATGGAGAGAGTTTCACTTTCTTTATGTAGGACAAAGACGGTGACCGTGCAATCCATCATGCTGCCTTCGGGGACGAGGGTGTAGTCGTGGAACAGTTGATCAAAGCCGGAAGTGACATGAATGCTCGAAACAAACGGCGTCAGTCACCCCTGCACGTGGCCGTCAATAAGGGACACACAGCAGTGGTAAAGAAACTTCTTGGTTTGGGATGCCACCCAAGCTTACAGGCGAGTACTTTTGATGTCTCCTGTTTAGTGTAGGGGTGTGAAGATTTCGTGGTTGACCTTGATAACGAAAGAGGGTCTTGTTTAAACCGGTGACGAATGCAATCGGTTAACTGTTTTTAGACGTTTTACGTATGTTAACAGCCTTATGGCCTGCGAAAACATCCGTTTCTCCTCACTCTTCGCCGCTGGGGATGTTTCGTGTGGAGGAACTCTTCCTCGCAAAACGTCCCCAGCGGCGAAGAGCGAGGAGAAACGGATGTTTTCGCGGGCTAACAGCCTTATAACTATGTTTGTCAGAGGCTGTTTTTGTTTTTGTCTGCGTTTCCTTGTATTCCTCGAAGAATGTTTTTTTCGGTTAAATTTTATCGACGGAGAAATAAACATCTCCATGTACATCTCCAGGCCCCAGTTGTTCAAAAGATGGAAAACGCTATCCACTGGATAAATTTCTATCCAGTAGACAGCACAATTTATTTCTCTAACACTTATCCACTGGGTAGTGATTTATCCAGTGGAAAGGGCTCTCCAACGTGTGAACAACCCAGATCAGTAATTTATTCTAGCTGGGCTCTATTTTTCCCGCGGTTCCTCTCCGCCTTTAGTTACGCTTTTACAAGATTTTATTATTTTTCCTTTTTGTGTGATCAGGATACAGAAGGAGACACCCCATTACATGATGCAATCTCCAAGAAGCGAGATGATATGGTTACCATGTTACTAGAGTCTAACGCTGATGTTACAGTGGCTAATAACAATGGCTTTAATGCTTTACAACATGCAGCTTTACGTGGTAATCCAAGGTAAATTTACAGCGGCCCTCAGAATCTACTGAGTGGTTTACACCTTTTGGGTAGTTTCTAGGTGTTAGGAACCAAATGACGTAATAAAATAGATTGAAAAGACATTAAACAATACCCACACCACCAAACATAAGCGAGCCAATAATGGTTTCCGCAACAGCAAGAAACACCCATCTTTTGACATTCTGCTCTTTAAGAATGCAAAAGAATTTTCCATTAATTACTTTAGAAGCTGTTTCTTCTTCTTAATTAATTCTACTGATTCCAGAAATGATAACTCGGATAGTCTTTTGAATAAGTACAAAAATGGTGATAAATCTGAGTCGTACGCTCTGCAAAGATAATTCTTGTTAGCTGGTGTACATGTATAACGTATTTGATTTCCAAGACGGTTGTTAATTATACTTCAATCGTACCGTGCTTTGAATAGGCCATAGGCCATTGCCGCAAGCCTCTGTTTAAAAATGAGACTAAGTGCAATAAAACTCGTTTTGGCAAGAAAGGTTTTGAATTTAGCCTCGTTTTGAAAGTGAGTTATTGGTTTTTGGTTTTTTTTTTTTTTTGGGGGGGGGGGGGGGGGCCTGTTGTGTGATGTTGCCCTTCTTGATTGATCTAATCACATGATACTTGTTTGTCTAGTGCAATGCGTATTCTCCTTTCCAAGCTCCCTCGTCCATGGATTGTGAATGAAAAGAAGGATGATGGGTACACGGCTCTTCACCTAGCAGCACTCAACAATCACACGGAAGTGGCTGAGTTACTCGTCAAACAGGTATGCTGTGGCCCTCTATTCCTTTTCTGCCTTGTTCTCTCTGCTTCTCCCAGAGGTCTCCTAGAGCAAAAAAGAGGGAAAACTGGGAACGCAATCAGTGCAATGCTCGGAAATCTCGCTTGTAAAACAAATGAAACAGTTTTTGTTGAAAAGTAGGGCTGAGAACTTTAGTCTATTCCTTTGAGGTAGTCTTGTCTTCCTGATTGTTACCAGCCGAAACCAGTTGTGAAATTGCACACATTTTGGCATCCTGCCTGCAAAAAAATCAGAGAGTTTGTCGTCTATCCCCTTCGAGTTGTCGTTATTTTCAAGAATTATTTGATTTTACCTTCCTAGCACAAAACGAACTGTAAATGGTAAGTGGCATCTTATTCGATTGTTTCAGTTGAAGAGAGAACCTTCTTATTTTTTTTATGGTAAACCCACTAGATTTTATGTCAGGCATTTATCTCTTTATACGGAGAGAAGGGATGAGGGCACTTTTTGTTTTGTTAGGTTTAGATTGTTTTTTTCTTTTGGTTTTATTTTTTGTCCTTTTTTCTGCTTATTGCGTTTGGTGAGGTTTTCGTGCTTTAACGAGCAGAATTATTGACTGATTTCATATTAATTGTGTCACCTTTGCTATTTTTTCCTCAGGCCAAGGCGAATAAAGATATTCAGAATACAAACTTACAAACGCCGCTACACCTCGCAGTAGAAAGGCAACACACTCAGATAGTTAGGGTAAGTCTGAGAGAGATCGTCAAATCCTTAAATAGTCAGGAAGATTAAAGAGCCAGAAAGCGGACTGTTGTGTTATGAATATTACGACTAGTTTGTTCACGTCGCCGTTTCCTGATCCAAATTTTATGGTCTACGTCCATTACAATAGAGAGCTTTAGATTTGATGTCAAGAACGAGTACAAGTACAAGATTTAACTTAAAGGTTTTGTGCGTGTTCTCAAAAAACGACGCCGCGAAAACTTCATTTTCCATTTTTTCACCTAAAAAGTTTGTACGGTTATTTATACTGAAGGAGGTTAAGCCCTCTCCCGATAGCAGATTGAAGCAGGATGATAAAACTTCTTACATTTGATAAGTTGTGTTCGCCACTACGACTTTCTCGCTAAAACCCGTAGTAGAATCATGGCTAGCAGAAAGACTGTCTTTCTACTATCCATGGTAGAATACGACGGCTGTCACGTTTTCCCGCCAAAATGACGCTGATTCACGCGTGAGCAACACTCAGTATTGAGAGAATCTCGTACTCGTTGTCGTTCTCGTCTCAGAATGTAAAAGTCTCTATTGTTAATTCGGAGCTCCGATTCGAAAAACCTTGTTATGAGATGAAACCTCCTTTTTTCTCTTGTAGCTATTAGTTCGTGAAGGTGCCAAATTAGACCTCACAGACAAGGATGGGGATACACCACTACACGAGTCTCTTAGACATCACACGCTTTCTCAGTTGCGGCAACTACAAGACATGCAAGATGTAGGCAAGGTAAGTACAGTTTTTCAGTATTAGATTCAAGCAGTAAATAGTGTTCCATCACAAAAGAGTCAAACCAACGGAACTCAGGCAAGGATCTAGAATAAATACTGATATAATTATTTATCAAATTTGACCGTTTTTCGTCAAACGGTGGAAACCGATGTGGATCCCCGCCAGGAACTGATCAAATCTTTAAACAACTGAACGCGTACATCATGTAGAAAAAGGTGCATTTGCAGGTCCAGGGTTGTTTTGGTTTTTTTTTTGGTTCGTGTGGAAGAAATCTGAAAAAAATATAAATTACTATCCACGCACCGCTTTCAACTGAAAACCGCCAAGGGTGTAGAGCGAAGTACTAGCTGAAACTATAAAGATTGCCTGGAAGGAATGTGGTGTATAACGGTGACCAGTTAGTGCGTCGGATTCGAAATCCCCATTCCGTTAGTCCGGTTTCCGTTCTCTTACCACTGGCTGGACATTTTTTTTGGTAGGCCTGCATGAGTTCAACACCTTATCCATGCCTTTTCCAGCCAACTAGTTTGGCTCCCGATTTGGGTGATTTTTAGTCATCATTTAAGTAGTGCCTGTAAAGTACCTACGTACAGTGAAAAATGCGCTGAAAGCTCTTCAAGAAACAGTTAGTAGCGTCGAGAATATCTCCTTCCCTTGTAGACCTTTTATAACTACATACTTTGCACTTTATCATGCGTACGACGCGGACTTTTGTATAATGGTAACTGGCGTAAAACTAGAGTAAACTCAATTGAATTGTCTTACGTACAATGAAAAATGTTCTGACAGGTCTACAAAATGTGTAGTAAGTAGCAACGAGAATATCCCGCCCCTATAGACCTTTTAACACTCTATACTTTGCATTTTATCATTACCTAAAACGACGTATGTATGACGGTGAATAGCGTAAAACTAAAGTGAACACGTTTTAAAATTATCGCAAGTCTTAGGGAGTATGTCTTGCTAGGTAATCACATAAGACTGGTTGTCAGTCTTACAAAACAGAGTGTGGTTGTCCCCTTAATTTCCCCTTTGTTCATGGCTGTTACCGGCACCCAAACACTGGCTCATGTTTTGTGGTTTGTTTATTTACAGCTTCTAATGGGTTTGGGAACACAAGGTGCAGACAAGAAAAGTAGTGCCTCTATTGCGTTATTCCTGGCTGCCAATGGAGCTGACCTGAATATCAAGAATAAGAAAGGGCAAACTCCAGTGGATCTCTGCCCCGATCCTAATCTCTGTAAAGCTCTGGCCAAATGTCACAAGGAACGCGCCAGGTATAGTCGGAAACAAACTCCCCAAAACTTTAGCAATTAACAAAGCATAAGCAAATATCGGAAGCAAAGAATACCAGTTAAAACCTGTCATTTCTTTGGCACCACTTGGGGTTTCATTTGCAGTCAACGCTTGTTATTGCGGACACCTTCAGGAGCGCGATTTAGTGTCAGCAAAACCATTTATGCTTCTGGTGTCAGTCAAACATTTGTAACTGATCTTTGCCGGAGATTTAGCTGCTGTACATCCTAGAATAGGACTACCTTGAAGAACAATAAGTTGCACCACTAAAAAGAGGAATTGTCAGTAGGTTTCATGTCGGCAATCACAGCTGACGATTTTTGTCCAACCTTTCACTTGAAAATCACCTAGAGGAGCAATATTTTTGAGACTGTACAAACATGTAGGCGCACTGCAAATGTGGTATCAATAGTCAGTGGGGACAAAAATTGATCAGATATTAACATCGATAAGTTCGAATTATCAGCGTTTCAGCAGTCTCTAGTTTTCCCAGTCTCCTAGTTTCCCTTATTATTAAAAACGAAAAACACACATCTCTTTCCCGAAAGATGGCACTGAACTGTGATTTGGCTTTTCGGAGGTTTACCACCAAAGAAGCTACATTTCCCGTTAATCAAAACCTGATACAACGACCCTTTGTACCCTTCTTAACTCAACAAATCCAGTCATCCTCTTTGCTTGTTCTGATAGTGGTTCGCAGAAGAACAACTCGAACCTCACTTCACTAATAGACGAAGATGAGAATGAAGGACTGGACGAGTGCATGGTCTGCTCTGACATGAAGCGTGATATGCTGTTTGGCCCTTGTGGTCACGTGGCCACGTGTTCTTTGTGTTCATCGCGTGTCAAGAAGTGTCTCATGTGCAAGGAGGCTGTGCAGTCCAGAACAAAGGTCAGAAATGTAGCCCTTGTCTTAAGGTTGCAATCTGGGTGTTTTGAGAGGCAAATGATGTTGATTTGGGAAGGAAATAAAAGGCAAACACATAAACCAGTTAGTCCGCTAATGGACTTACGGGCATCTTGTTGTGGTGGTGGACTTGTATTTGTCTACTTTTACTCACTTCATATTTTAATTTTTAACAACCCCCAAATCCAATAATTTCCAATTTTCCAAAATTTTCAATACCCCCCTCCCCTAATTTTTATGCATTAAAAACATTCGAAAAATCTTCCAAAAATTGTACAAAATTTATTGGACTAAGGACTCCAAACCAAATTGAGTAGTTTTTCGATGGAATGAAATCTTGGCTAGGTGTATAAGAGAAAGGGCGGAAATAAACGAAAAACAATGCTTTTAACCAGACTTCATTTAGAACTCAGCGAATGGTCCCAAGGGAAAAAGCGAGTTTTGTTTTCCCAGAAACTCAGACATTGAGATTTTATTGGGGTTTGAGGGAGACAATGAAAATTGCTTCAACCTATGAGACTAGTGTAAGAAATGAAAACAATGTGATGCTCGGGGACTGGGGGTCAGTTTCATTGTTGGATTCAAGTGATCGAGCTACGCTGTAGTTGGAGCGTGCACTGGTGGAGAAAAATTCGTCTACAATATTCAGTTATTCCACATACACCACAAAATACTCGACCTTGCGTCAATGTAAATCACAAAGATTGTAAAAAAGTCTTAATGGAGCATTTGCACGAACATTTTACGCAATTTTTTCTTCTGTCTTTGAAATTTTAGATTGAAGAGTGTCTGGTTTGTTCCGAGAAAATTGCAAGAACGCTGTTCAAGCCTTGTGGCCACATGGTTGCCTGTGAAAGTATGTTTATTAGTTGTTAGTTTGTTTATTGCAGTTCACGCTTTATACAACACCTTTCCATTCGATTCCTCCTCGTAGATAAAGCTGAGCCGTAAAGTAGTTCAAATAAGGACCACGTTCTTGTTGGAACCTGATCGGGGGCATGCTTATTTGAGAAAACGCAATAACCCAACCACGTCGTATCATACTGTAAATCCTCTTTTAAGCCCCTCCCCTCCCTTCCTCCCGTCAAATACGGCCACTCTCTCTAATAAGCCCTCCCTTTTCAGGGGAAGAAAGTTAACGAGCCCTCCTCCTCTCCACCTTTTTATGCTTCACTAATAAATTGTATTAATCAATCGCAACTGTAACTCTCCATGTGGAGTTTATTCACCTGCTGTCAGTTCGGCTTTGTTTTTGATTGTATTCTAGTTCTTTATAGAGAACTGACACCATCGTCCTTGTTAAATTGATTAAGCCCCCCGTCTCTATTAAGCCCCCCCCCCCCTCCCCCTCAAATGTGTTTTAAAACAATAAGCCCCCCGAGGACTTACGGTATTTATAGTGCGTTGTTTGTTTTTGCAGATTGTGCATTGTTAATGAAAAAATGCGTTCAATGTCGCGAATCCATTGAAGAATCTATTCCATTCATTGTATGCTGCGGAGGGAAAGGTTTGTTAACCTTTTTACTTAATTGGCCAGCTTCATTTTGGACATAACCTTGTTACAAAAACAGGATAGTTCCTTGGTGTTGCGAATGGGTATGATCACCAAATAACGCACCGTATTTCCTCGGATAATCGCCGTCCTTCGATTAATCGCCCCCCTTTAATGGAAATGTCTAAAATAATCGCCCACCCCTCTCGCTATCTTCTCTTTCGTTTATCCCCTCCCTGTCAAGTTGAAGTGGAATCCGATCCAGCAAAACTGATCAGTGGCGATTCAAGCTTTGAAAATTAATCAAGGTACCTAATTTGGAACACTTAATTTTTTCATTTCTGGAACACAGGCCCTGAGAAGATACCTCTCATCATTTTTGTCCCACTAGAAGCTTACGTTTCGTGAGTACTGGTTCGATAAATGCGATATTTGTAGCAGCAAAATGTGGTGTGGTGGCGTCCAAGATTTTGAGTTCCTTCTACCGCTCTATGAATTGCAATCTTTGCCCATAACAAGAGGACAAGCTTGTCAAAGCCAATTAGAGTTATGTAAAACTCTTTTCCCCGACTGCAAGTGATTGCTTTAGGCTTTGTAGAATGAATCGCACAGAAATAGAATCGTGACAAATTATGTACTGTAGAACGGGTCAAAAAGTTTTATTCCCTTTTTTTTTCTTTTCTTTTTCTTCTTTTTTTTCAAGAAGTCACCAAAGTCATTTTCTCTTTTGCTTTAGCTACTGCCCCTTGTCAATCGAAAGCAAGTGCCAAACCAGAAATCAGTGCCCAAGAATTCACTCAGTTACAACAGCAGCTACAAGATATGAAAGAGCAGGTACGTATGGTGTGGTTTTCTTCGTTTTTCTGATGATGGCTGATCGCTAGTCTACGTTTCCGTCGATATATCAGTAGTGGATCCAGACCTTCAGATAAGGGGGGGAGGGGCGGTCATCCAGACCCAGACACAAGGGGGGAGGTAGTATCAAAAAATTTTTTTTCGGCCCTTCGAACCTTAGTTTGGTATAAAATAGGGGGGGGGGGGGGGGGTGGGGGGCGGGCCCCTTCCCTGGATCCGCCACTGTATATAGCAGTATGTATTGCAGGCCATATAGTTAGGAAAATAGAAAACAATTCTTGGTTTTCCAGGTAAATTTGTTGTTGCTTTTATTATATATTATTTGATTTATCTGTTTATATTACAATACAAAAATAACTTTATTCATAGATTAAAAAAAATAGACTATTTACAGATTCAAGAATATGAATATTAAAATATATACCCTATGTACATTCTTCTTGTGTACGAAAGAGAATTGTCCTAAAATGACTATCTAAAAACTACTTATAACAATTATAAAAAGCATCAAAAAGTTAATAAAAAAATAAAATTATCTAAAAATAATTCAAATTGATAAAAAGTTACAACTTAAATTCTGGCTTGCGCACTTTCCGATGTAATGTCAATGTCAGATATATTGACTGCTCTTCTTTGTATTTGTTTCATTGTCGTTTTGAGTAAACAGGTCAAAATTTCTTTTTTCCCCTGCGCTAGATTCCTGCTCATGTTTTTCCATCCCTGAAGTGATAGGTCTGATATTTTTAATGATAAATTTGTATTTTTGCAGCAGTGTACGAGGTAAAGTACTGTACTCTTTTGGTTTCTTTTAGTCCCTTTGTCCCGTCTGCATGGATCGAAGGAAAAACCTGATATTCCTCTGTGGTCACGGCGCATGTCAGCTGTGTGGAGACAGGATGCAGGAGTGTCCGATGTGTCGCAAACCTGTGGAAAGACGTATTCTACTGTTTTGACGAAGCATCACCCCCGCTTAAATAGCTTGCCTTGCAGGCGTTTTCATTGGGTGCGCCGTGTTTTCGATTGTTTAAAACCGCCATATTGAATTGAAAAAAGCGGGAACTTGGGTCTAGTCAAAGGGAAAGGGGATGGGGGCGGCGAGAGGGAAATGTTTTCTCCCCTCCCCCTCCCCCGTCGCCTTTTAAGCCCTAACACCAATCCCAAGGGTTTTAATTTCTCCCCTCCCCTCGGGGTTAAAGTCAAAGATGGCGGCCACGGCATTACGACAAAAACAAACAACTTATTACGCCCGCATTGCAGGTCACCGCTTAAAGACTTAATTGAATTGATAAACTAAAGTATAAATTATCCAAAAACTAGATCCTTCAAATTGGAAAATATATTACGGGCTCTTTGTATAGAAGAAAAAGTTACAGACAGGAAGTCATGATCATATTCTAGTCTACTCGCAATACCTTTTTTCCTTATTGTCTGGTCATTCAGAGAAAGGGGCACTTCATTTGCGAGAAGAAAAGGAAGAGATTTGATCTTCCCAAAGCCGTTTTGCTTTCTTCAAAGTGGAAATTATTCACAGTTTTTTACTCAACACAACATAGGAACAGACAAGTATTTGTGAATTCAGGAGCTCCTGGTGAAGTGTTTAAGTACGGACCACTGAGCTTGCTGTGGAAGCAACAGGTTTCCAGTCAACTGTAGGGAACCCCACGAAAACAGACTTGAAGGAAGTTAAGAGTTGAAGATGTTATGTAGAATACTTGAAGGGGTTGCCCTTTGAAGGGTCGAATTTTCCAACAGTTTAGTCCAGGATAGGGCATAGAGTCAGAGGGTTTTGTAGTTTTTATGGGAAATTGATTGGTGTGTTGAAGATTCATAAGTAGTATGTGGTAGGGATTTTTAGTGCCCAGTCTGGAGTAGGGTAGCAAATTTGCGGCTGTACATTGTCTGATACAGCCCAAGGGTTTTAGGGTCCCAGCGGCACACCCCCACCCATAAATGAAAAGAATACACCCCCCCCCCCCCCTCCCCGTGAAGTATACATTGTCAAATTGACATAGCAAATGAACGATCAGTGTAGCAAGCGCCAGTGGACCGAAAATTAGGATATTTTAAGTATATAATGTTCGTAAAAAAGAGGACATATAGTAATAGAAGTCTCATTCCAAATCTCAAGGAGTATAATCAACGTAATTTCTTCTCGATTGGCATGACACACCTACAGCAAGGGACATCGCTCATTATATTCTTTAAAGGAACCATTTAATTGGTTCACAAAACTGATTAGGGGACATAAAATAGCAATCCCCGTTGTATAATAGACTAAGAAACGAAGAAATAAACAAAATAGAAGTCTTTCTTGTAAATGTACGGAAAATAAACCGATTGCAGGGTTAGTGGTAATTTCCGGGTGGAGAGAAGCGAGGACCGGCAATATGTCTGCGTTCGCAAGCTACCAGGTCAGAGATCATGGCGTAAACAAACTTGTGAAAAACTGGAACGACGTTGTCCAATTAAAAGAGCCTACGGTCTTCGTCCGAAATTTTTCACTCGGACCAAAGCGTTCCACCGAACTTTAGGTGATGTTTTTGTTAAGTGGGACGGAAAGGCTTTGGTTTGACGGGACTAGCCGGACAAGAAGGACCGCTTTCGGAGGTGGACCACTTTTTCCTGAAATTCTTCATTAGGACCGAATTGGTCTATTGAAAACTCGCGGCGCGTTCACTGTTTCGGCATACGGCGAAGCGCCAACCCGTTTGACTAAAAGGGACTGCTCGCTGTCTTGTTTCAACTGGAGATGCCATAAAGTAGTAAGTGCATCTCGAGAATCTGCCGAATAAAGCGAGTTTTAGTCTGCGTTTCAGACAGTCTAAATCCTTCTCTCTTTGCTCGGCTGAGAGCCTCATCGGAGATTCCAATAGTGCCAACAGACTACCTCCATGCGCCTCCAAGCTTTGCACCTTCTTCTAAGCTCGATTTGAAATCATACCTTAATAATAATTTAAAATAATATTATTCATAATAACTCAAAATACTTCTTTAGCGCTATTAACATAAAATTGATCAGTAGCGCTTTACGATAATCCACTGAAAAATCTATTCTAAAATGGTATAAAAAATGCAAAGTAAAATGTGAACAGTAAAATACAATTGAATAAAAATAAATAAATAGAAATATAGTCTAATATAATAAAATCTGATCAGATTAGCTTCAAAAGGGGTCCAAATGAAATCAAACTTTTAGTCTAACCTGTCCGAAAAAGGAATGATTGGATATTGCGCAATTCAGCGGGCCAAACTATTCCACAAACATGGCTCAGCAGCATAAAAGGATGTGGCACCAAGCGTAGGAAGCATTTTCTCTTTAGGCGGCTCCAGTATGAGGCTACTATTCAATCTAAGATTGTAAGAGGACCTCGACCTAACACTAATTAAATCACTATTATATGGTGGTGCAAGGCCGTGAGTTTCCTTGAAAACTAAAATCAATATCTTAAAATGAATACGAGCGCGAACAGTCAGCCAGTGAAGATCTTGAAGTGCGGCTGTAATATGAGAATACTAGCGAGTCTCGCTGCTTTATTCTGAATACGTTGCAGTTTGACATTGTGTGACTTCGGTAAATCATACAAAAGACTGATACAATAGTCTAAGGCCTAGGCCAAAGGTGGAACTTTTTATGAGACGATCCGAATTCTATTTTGGGTCGACCGAAATTAATTTAAGATTGGCTGTTGGGTCAGACGTGGCCAGGACGCGTCAAACCAATCAACTGAATCAGACCACCTCTTGATCAGACCCAAAAACAGTTTTAATAAATTTTCTCCCGAACGAGGCTAAATATACACTATCATACAAATTTTGAATTTAGTAGTTTAGCTCGTCGCATGTGAAGATCGACGTTTGTCCTGGAGACGATCTTCAAACGTTCTATCCGTCTGAAGGAGACGGCTAAAACGTGTTCGACGATCCAAACTTATTCAGACCAACTTAACTGAGTCAGACGTCGAACTTTTCATGAACGTAACTCATTAAGTTTGGTTCTTCATGAATGCGCTTCAATGAAGAATCACGGGACAAATACCTTCTAATGCACCTAATATTAAGTAAGTACAATTATAAACTCTACTGATCTGCATGAGGCGGTTGTCATGCTGCTCTCAACTCTATCCCTCCTCTCCCAATCATGGACGAGCTTGACGCTAAGCCGAAAATTGAAGAGCTTGACAAGGCCGTAGATGCTCTCTCAAACGGAAAAGCCCCTGGCAGTGACGGCATCCCACCAGAGGAGATCACGTCCGGCAAGCCTGCCCTCCTTGAGCCCCTCCACGAGGTTCTCTGTCTCTGCTGGAAGGAGGGCGCCGTCCCCAAAGACATGCGTGACGCCACCATCATCACGCTCTATAAAAACAAAGGCGACCGTTTAGGCTGTAACAGTTATGGAGGCATTTCTCTCATGAGTATTGTCGGCAAAATCTTCGCCTGCGTGCTCCTCACTAGACTGCAAACACTGGTTGACCGCATATACCCTGAGTTCCAGTGCGGTTTCCGGGCGGAAAGATCCACGGACATGATTTTCACTGTGCGCCAGCTACAGAAGAAGTCACATGAACAGGGCAAGCCGCTCTATCTAGCCTTTAGTGATCTGAGCAAGGCGTTTGACCTTGTGAGTAGAAAGGGGTCTGTTCTAGGTGTTAGAGAAGATTGGATGCCCCCCCCTCCCCCCCCCCCCCCAATCTTCTCGGCATGATTGTTTCCCATCACGAAAGCTTGAGGATCTACTCCAGACTCTTTTTTTATCAAAAGCGGCGTAAAACAGGACTGTGTCTTCGCCCTGACACTCTTTGGAATCGTCGTCAAGTAGAACTAGCAACCATCCCTTTCAAATTTTCATTTGTACTTCGCCCAGACGAAGGGAAATACCATTGGCTGAAAAATGACGTTCCGGAAATTAAAGTTGATCGATAACAGGCCAAGCTGGCACCCGCTTCGTCTGTGTTTCAAATTTGGTTCTCAGGGGGATCAGATTGGTACCGAGAACTTGTTTCAGCCCTTAATACAGACGGGCTCGTTTGATGTAATTCTCGCAAAGAGAATATTGCGCGCCGAGGATAAGTCGGACTGAGTTTGTAGTTCTTGAGGAAGGACAATGAATCAGTTGTATATATTTGTGTCAAGCGCCTTGTTTAGTTCTGAAAACCGGGAGAGTGAAAGTGAAGAGTGACTAAAGCGCTGTCTTCCAACATCGGTTTCTTCGCGCGATTGAATTCTGCTGGGTAGAAAAGTTCAGAAACATGTACTTGACAGTGTAGCTGTGTAGCTTGACCGTAAAGAAGGAAAAGAGAAAGAGTTGGAAGCAACTGGAGTAAACCTTAAGAGAACCAAGTGCAGGAAAACGCTTTTCTCCAGTTCCAGACGGACAAATATATGATGTTTTTGTTGGTGATTGCGATGGGGAGTAGTCTCCTACACTGCAGTATGGACGACTTTTCAAAAATAAACGAAACGAGAATCAAAGTAGTGAGTTCTTAAACGAGCGGACACGTTGAATTTCGATGTCCCCGTGGAAAAAAAAACATATCAGTGATTAAAAACATTGCCTTGATGCAGTTGCGAAAGCGATTTTATAAATAAATAATTCTACGCGCCCTCGGCTGTCTAAACTTACTTGACAGGCGGCACGTTTGCGGTGACAGTTTTCACGCTTTGCGGAGTCCCGGGGTTTCCGGGGTGGAAATGAAAATTTGAAAGGGATGGTTGCAAGCTCTTCTTTTCTCGGCCCCTCGCTCGCGCGTTCTCGCGAGGCTTGCTTCGCTTGCCCAAATAGGAGAGCTTGCTCGCAGGCCCGGGGGGGGGGGGGGGGGGGGGGGGGGGGGTGGGTACTGCCATATATGGGCTATATAGGTATGTGCCGCTATGAAGGGTATGGTTTTCAAGCAGTTTACTCTAGGATAGGGTATATAAATCAGAGCGTTTGGGTCTAGAATGTCTAGAATAGGGTATCATTTTTCAGGAAACTGATCAGTTGGTTGAAGATTTTATGTAGACTAGGTAAACAGCTACTCTAGGATAGGGGGATTTGGGGAGTTTACTCTAGTATAGGGTAGCAAAATTCAGCTGAACTAGCTCTGGTATAGGTTAAGGGTTCCAGGGGTCCCAGCGGCACATCCCCACCCAGAAATTCCTAAAGTACCCCCCCCCCCCCCCCGGGCTCGCAGGCTACGAAGAGGACAACGACCTAATTCGTTGCGGCTTCCCGTGGCTGGTAATACTGAACTAAAACCTTTCCGTGTTCCCTCGTGCGCGCAACTATAATTTGTTCCTCGATAAATGGTCCGCGTCTAGAACGCAAGGGACAGCTAACAGACACCCCTTTTTTCTTCAGGCTTTTCAGCAGACTTTATGCACCATCAGATTAGGCCTCAAGTGAATTGGTAGGACAGATGTTTACACGAAGTGCATGCGCGAACCAGGTTCTAAAATCTCGTGTCTAGGTCTGGACTTTGCTGCCTCAAAGCCCTCTATTTGAAAAATAAACAATTTTCCATTTAGCCCGAGAAAACTGCCGACATTTGACATTTCGCGATGCCACCAACGGTTTGCCCGCGAAACGACGTCTCGGGAATTGAACGAGCAGAGAAATTCCATACTGATGACGTGTCACTACCCTGATCTGGGTATTGCTTCTGATTGGTTGAAGCAAGTTTTCTTAGGCTACAATATTTTCCATACTGCACTGTATTGACCGTAAAAGACGCCAAAATGTTCAAAGCACGCGTCCGTTTAAGTTTGCGTGAAGAAAATAGCGAGGTGGAAAGTTTGGCCTCGTCAACGGGTTAGCCCTACTTCTTGTATGAAGACAGAAATTTTGACAGAGGACATTAGTATCCTGGAAATAGGGACAGTCCGGTTTAGGGAACTCAGTTCATAAAATACCCCTCGTATTTAAAAATCTCTTGTTCTCGTAGTCAACGTCAAAAGTTCAGAAGTGTTAAAAACAAACAATGGTATAGAAACGTTTTAGGGTGGTAATTACCAGCAGAGAGCATACTTTTGCCCAATTTTATTTTTTAATATTTACACTAACCTCCTAAAAAAGAACATTTTTTTTCTAACGTGCAAAACCATTACGGCAATACATCAAGGGTAGCTTGGAAATGGCAGGAACTATATTCTAACCAAACCTCTTTAATTTCTATGCAAGTATTAAAACAAATTCGGGTAATTTGGTAAGAAGCTGATCTTGAGTCAGTTTCCTGTCCCACTAAAAGTGACTGATAGTTAATTCTTGGCGCCATATAATCCATATGTATTTCCGCGCTTTTGGGTGAACTAACTAGAGGCAATTTTAAAATAAAAGACAAAACAAGGGCTAATCCACACTAATAAAATATATTAATAATGTTAATTCGCTAACACTTTGTAATTTGAACTTGTAATCAGTATAAACTATTGTTCTTATCCGAAGTAATTTGCTGCTTTCATAACAGTAACGTTTTAAAATTGAGACCCATGTTCAAGATCTAGCAAGTTCATGACAGAGTAAGCTGAACGTGTCTGTCACATTTATGTTTCTTCAGTTCTATTCTTAAAAAATTGAGGACCAAAGAGGCATTGAAGTTGATTTGTATCTACTTCAACAGTGTTGAAATAGATACAAATCAACTTCCACTCAAGTGGTCAAAACAACAATAACAAGACAAAAATTTTACGTTCAATTATCACTTGGTTGTTTTACATAAAACGCCAGCGTAAGGATAAGAGGGAAAGAGGTAAAAAGCTTTTTAGGCTAAATTCACCAGTTTCCTGATACTCGCATTCCATGGTTCGTCTTGTTTTTGCTCGTTTGGGTGGTTAATATGATAGTTTTTTCCTTTTTGGGCCGAACACCTGTGGCAATAACATTATACCTTGAAAAGTCTCGCTGATCGAAAGACGTACTAAACTGTCTGAGATTATGAGAGATATTAATATAAAAAGTCTCAACTGCGCTTTCGTGTTAAAGTTTAAGTAAATAGAAAGGGTACAGCAACCACTGAAAAGCCATTGTGTAACGAAAGCCGAGAATGTCTTCATACTTAAGTTACCGAACATATTCTTGCAGTTCAATTTACAGTTTATGAATGGTGCACACAAGTAGCTACTTAATCTCCTTCCACGACAGGTGAAAATGACATCAGGTTCTCTTGGGCCCTAACAGCTCCCGCACCTTGGAGCGGGGCAAAGAAAACGGAGTCTCGCCTTGTCTCGTTGTTCACCGGTGAATCAAGATGAAAAGCAGTCAGTTGACTGGAAGGCGTCACAGAGGTTTGACTCTCTTTTCCCGCCACATCGACGAGCGATAGCACGGGCGAGGCCTCACTCTGCGCGGGAAATCGGCGGACGACATTCTCCGGTGACATCATTCCTAAGCTGTCCATAATCGCGGGAGTCTCGCTGGTCCCATTTGGTGACACAAATATTGTAGTCTTGGGCATGGGTGTGATTTGGCGGGAATTTGGCGTTGGTGTGTCTGTTTCTGACAGATACTTGACAATGTGTATGGGTGTCCTGCCTGTTTTGGACGCATTATTGGTTGTGAAGGTTTCAGGTTCTTCGGGTGGCGTGAAGGTTACTTCTTTTCTTAGGTAATCGGCAGAATTTGCGTCTGTCTCGAAAACATTATCTGCAATTAAAAGGTTTAAAATATCAATATACAGCAACGTTGTGTATAGTTAAAAAATCCATAAACTGGTGAAGAAAAGTAAATAGATTTCTAAATTTAAAAACACGCGATACGTTTTGAGATAAACCGAGAGCATTACAAATGTCACCTTATGAGTTCTCTCACCTAACTTTCTTTAGGCTGAAACTATAATCCTTTTGCAGATCTTAACAGCCCGTTTATTGAGTAACGTGATCGAACTGAATTTGTTTAATACTCCTATAAGGTTTTGTAGCATAAGAAAAGATACTGATTCTGTTCAGTTATTACTGAGTGACATGAGGATGGTCCTGCAGGAATATTGTCGGCAAGTGCAAAGTTTCACACAACTGTACAAATTTTATATCTTACCAGCCATGTGGTTTGAAGACTCTGATTTGTTTGCGCACTCGTCTTCATCAGACGAAGACGGGCAAAGATATTTAGAAAACAGGTCCTGTTGGGTATCCTGTAGACAAGAATATGACGATAAGCTAGTAAGTGCTCGACAATATTTAAGCATAAAACTGACTCTTTTTCCAACCCTCTAGCATTAAACCATGATATTAAGTTGTAACCTTTGCTTCTGTTGAGGAAATCCTACAGTGTGATCTTTCGAATGAAAAAAAGTCTTTGTGAGAACTTTGCATGGTTCTCAAAATAGCTAACGTTTTCCCCTAGTGATGACATGATAGAAAAAACACACAACTGGGATATCTTACTTTTTTAGGTATATCCATATTCTCGACCTGTGATGAAGATTCTTCAGTGGCGTGGAACAACTTGACAGAAATATTAGCCGGAGTCTGCTTAAAAAAAAAGAATGTTTCAAAAAACAGCATCATAAAACTTCTCGATGTTTACTGTACTGGGCCGGCTTGTGCGGTGCAGTAAGGAGCAAAACACGTTCAACATGGATTTCACGGACGTAAGGATACGTAAACATTACCCTTAATCTCGCAACCAATTTTCCTAGATGGAGTTTTAATATACAGTGAAAGTGTCCGCGGCCGCCTACTGGATTGTCCGCTTACGGGAATGTAAAATACAGAGTTTGTATAAGAGTTGAAACGGGGTTTAATGAAGGTGGCCGTAAGTAGCACTGTCCGCTTACGAGAGTGTCCGTTAAAAGACCTTCAAATGTACTGTAAAGGCTATGCTATCGCTAAAATTCCAACTTTTTTTCGTGACTTTCGCAAAGCTCATTTCTCTCTCACTCACCTTTGCTCCTTCAGCTTCTGTAGGTTGTAATGCATTGATATCGCGATATTTGGAAGGGGTTCTGCGCGTAGATCTTCTTAAGCCCGAACGAGGACAGCTCTCTGCTGATTTTGCATCAGCACCATCAGAATCAGACGAGGTTTGGCCTTCACTCTGTTCACTCTGACTGTTGACATCCTCATCCACTTTAGACACCCTTCTCCTAGTTCCCTTTTGGTAATACGGTGTACTTACTCGACCACGGCACTTCCTTCCCGAAAAACGTTTAGATGAGGACATTTTTCGACTCGACGCTTCTGTCTCTACTGGAGTAGAGAGAGCTGGCGAGTCTACCTGTATCGACTGGCTATCAGGTGTAACCACTGCATCCTCTTTACATTCGGGAGTCCTCTGTTGGTCTCCAATCCCTGCTGGTGATTGAAAAGTAACTCTACCAGGTGTTTTTCCCGATTTGCTCAAGGTAGATTTGCAAGCTGATTTCAAAACCACGGGTGCCTCTTGCTCGAATTTTATTTCATTCTGTTCCATTCCATCTTGTGGCACATCTTCCTCGCTAGTTTCACTGCGCGTGGCCTCCTCGCGAGTTCCTTCAGCCCCCACACTAGATCCAATGTCAGTCATATCACTAGGTATATTAACGTTGTCGGGTGTAAGTCTTAGCCCTGGACTGTCCTCGCTGATTATTTTAGGTGTGGACACGATAACAGGGGTGTTCCTGAGTGCTGTTCGTTTCTGTGGAGTATTACGAATGGATCGACGAACTGGAGTTAACACAACCTCATCAAAGCCGTCTGCAAGAAAAATGTTCAAAAGAACCGTCATTTATTTATGCATCAGTCAATTCAACCTGCGCCCAGCCCCCCCCCCCCCCCCCCCGGCTACTGCGGGGCATTTGCCCGCCTTGTCAGTCCCGAAGGTGGGGCGTTTGCAAATTTTGCACTTCCCGGGGGCCGGACATTTGCCAACCCCCGGGCCATTCCCGTGCTTTTGACACGCACGCGGTTTCCTATCTGAATATAACTACACAGAAGGTTTTACTGGAAAAAAGCATATTGGCTCATCTGTCAAGGACAGGAATAAATTGTAGAGGGTTGTAAAGGCATGTTCTCGATTTTACATGTATGTATGCATTTATTCATTGCTTATCAAGCCAGAATTACATAGCGAAATTGGAGCTATCGATGTGAATCAACGTTTTTTGGTTATTGAATCAAATTTCTGTTGATATTATTTGAAGAACACCCTTTCATATTTATAAATCTATTCATAACATATAACTTTACAGCGCTCTATTAATTTTAATGTCAAAAATTTTATGTCAATACTAAAGCCATAAACTGGTGCATGTCGTCGCGGCGGGAAGTCTTAATTAGAATCCTAGCGCTATTGCAAAGGAAGACGTTAATTGAAACAAAAAATAGCACTTTAAACTGACACTATTGGACTGTGCGATCAATAAAAAATGTTGCACTGTTGACAGAGGACGGGGCATTTGCCCTCTTTTTTCTTCCCCACCCCGGGGGATTTGCCAGCTCAAGAGTCCCCACCCCCGGAAATTTGCCATCCAAGGCAAAAAAAATGATAATTCCCGGGGGTCAGCCCGGGGGGGCCTGGGCGCAGGTGGAATTGACTGATGCATTAGTCAGAATATAAACTGTCACTCCTGCTTCGGAAGACTTGTCCAGTCTCAAGATATCTCCTCCTCCCACCTTAGCACATAATAAAATCTACTTTCAGTTGAACGTCAGTTCCAAGATTTTGTTTAGACTGCGAGAAAGCTCTCCATTTGGGGATAACGTGAAAAGTATACGCGCAAGCGGCACGCGGGAGGTGAGGCGACATTAGCCGCTCGATAGCGCGTTTCGCTCGCCCAAGACTAGGCTAGTGCAACTTACCATGATTTTTCTTGCTCTTTTTCACTGGCGTAAGAATAGTAACAAAGGCCTCATCCTAAAAAATGTAAAAATCTCTAGTTTTTGTAACCCTCATGGAAAGCCAGTTACTCCTAAATAGACCATATCAGTAGTGAACTTAAAGTCTGGCTTAAAGGCTTCTGTAAGGGAATATATCAAATGTAACTTTAGGGAAAGTTCATTTAATATGACAAGGGGGGCGGGGGGATGAAGATATTGAGGGGGGGCTCCGAAAATTTTTAGACACCCGAAGGGGGGGCTCTGAAAAAATTGTTGCGCTAGGAGGGGGGGCTCCGAAAATTTGTATACTTCAAAACCAACACATGACATCATCATACAGATCGGATGGTTTTCAACTCAACAATTAAATGACCTGTGCAACTCAGCTATATCAGCTATATCAGGGGGCTCTGAAATTTTTTCGACTACCAAGGAGGGGGCTCCTAAAAAATTGAACCGCTAGCGAAGGGGGCTGCTAAAATTTCACGCTTCGAGTTTCAATATCTTCATCACCCCCCCCCCCCCCCCCCCCCCCCCACTTGTCATATTAAATGAACTTTCCCATATGTCGCCGGGAATATGAAAGTAGTCTGTGGCTATGGCTGTTATCTGGCCTGCTACTTTACTGGTTTAAGCTCCTTTTTGAAGAACCGCAGCTCAGGGAGTTACGTTTGTCACCAAGCCTAACAATAAATTATCTCAGTCTAAGCTCTCTTTCCCTAAAAGTTCGGGAATAACTCGGGTGGAGGTGTACGATACTGAAAGGAGACGTTAAAAGATCATCATTATATGATCTGGCTTGGGAAATGTTGAAAAGGGAGAAACGACCAGTTGATTTTAAATTGCGTTAGCTGGATAAATATTCCCATCGCAGAGGAGAACACCGATTGTCCAAGAGGTAGGGGAAGCACATACCCTCGCGCGTTTGTTTGAATTGTTAGAATGAGCACTCGTGAGAGTGACCACAATGAGCCTGCAGAAAGGTGACTTTGGGCAAAACGTCGTCACACACAAACCTCTTGGTGTCGTTTCTCGGCTTTCAGCTTTTCCTTGTCCGCGGCCATCTTGGCTTTCATTGCAAGTCTCATTTCCTGAATTCTGTTCCTTGCAGCAGTAACTTTGCTTTTGGTTTTGGTTTCTTCTCCTGCTGTTGGTTTCTGAAGCAAATATGAAACTGTTCTTAGTATAACCAGTGACATCACATTTTACAAGGGCTCTTGCTTCTTCTCCTTCAATTACCTTAACATATCTAGACGTTCTGTAAGAAGCCCCCTGAATGTCCTACTGTAGCTATTTCCGTACTGATACAATCACTGATGGAACTTACCTTGGCCTTGATCTTTCTCACGACCTTCTTTCTTTTCTTCTCCTCTTCTTGCCAGTTGTTCTCTTTTAATTTTTCCAAGGCATCAAATTTAGCATTCACATCTTCAACCTTAGTAGAGAGGGAAAAAACTTAGCAGAGTCCCTGATCGCTTCAACCCCTGTTAGTGTGCTGTAACCGTATCCCCAGTCATTTGTTGTCATCTACAGTAGAAGCTCTCGTATAAAGCATATACATGTTAGAATTGTATACCTGAAAATAGATCATCTCCCAGAATCCCTGAAGGTCTGAAGCAGTTGCTTGCTTCTCAGCATTTTTATCCTACAGAAGAAGGAAATTGATAATAAGAATTATCTTTATGACTCTTCCGTACTTGAGAGAAAATATGTCAAGAAATCATGGACAAGATTCATTGAAAATGAAAATAAGCATATAATGGTAAACCTTGCCTTCATTAAATACTATTAAGACTAAAATTATAGTGTACCTCACTCAAGTCAACGAGACCAGAAAATTGACGGAACCTCTGATCAATCAACAGCTGTGCTTGACCAATTGTGGTTCTTATCTGTCCAGATACTATAATAAATAAAGTACAGGAATTCGGATGTGAACACATTGCAAGCCTCCTTTTGTCTTTTTTCTTAATAAGCAAGTGAGGGTGGATGTGAAAAGCTACACTTGATCATTATTGGAGCGTCAGGGCTGGATTTACATCAGGGGGGTCTGACAAAGAACTGTGTCTTTTAATAGAGTGTTATTTTAATTAGCCACAAAAATTGAAACTCAGAGCAAAATGTCCCCCCTTGAAAGGCTTTTTAAGAGGAACCCATTTAAAGGGGTATAGGGATAGAAAGCATGTGGTGAGCCGGTGCTCTAATGAGACAAGAAACAGGATCATCTACATTTAGCAAATTTGCCAACTTTTGCATTTCCCATAATACACCTCATTTACCTACCCCCCCCCCCCCCCCCGCCCCCCAAAGTATGCATAAGAATTGTTTTTGATTTCTTCTGGGCATAACATTAGGAGTATTGTGGGAAGTATGAAAGTGGCAGATCATACGACTCTAATATTATCTGTAAATAAGTAATTTTTACGGACAAGGCTGTGAACTAAGAAAAACAGTGAAAAGAACCCTGGTGCTCTGAACCTGTAAAATCCAGGGTGCTCAAAAAATGATTGCTATGACAAAACTATGATTGTCTAGTCACCCGAGAGCAAAATTTAGGTGCCAGGGGCCACCGGGTGCTGCTAGAGCACAGCCTTGCAGGACATTCCATCTCATACTAAAGCAGAAACCTGACCATACCTTCTTCACTAAGATTTTCTTCCTCAGCACTGATTTTCTCCCACTTTGCACAGATCTCATTCAGCCCGTCAGTTTCTTTTTTCACAAGATTCCTGAAGTACTTAGCATCATGCTGCTCATCTCCAATACCCTGAGTCTCTGTAACATCACCATCCTCCATTCCTAAAACCATTTCACCCACCACTTCACGATCAGGTTGATCAGGAGCCTCTACATTAACTTCGCTACTTGAACATACAGCATTGTCACCTTGTGAGACATCAGTTTGAGTTTGATCAAAGGTAGGTCCACCACATGCGTCCATGTTTTCAACAGGGCAGATTTCTGTTTTGGTACTGGTGTTTGCACTGTCCTCTTTCTTATTCTCCATTGATGTAATGGATTTATTGAAGGCAACAACAGGGTCTTCCACAAAGAAATTCTCCTTCTTCTCAGCTGGTTTCTTGGGACTAAAGAATGAAGATGCTGATGTTGGAAACATGAATTCTGCAGCGCTGTTTGGACTAAGAGGCTGAAACTTGAAAGTTTTAGAATAATAGGTGAAAGTGTTGATACCACTGGGAGCGTGGAACTTGAAGTCTGCAGGAGCAAATGATGAAGCTTCATTATTAGACCCCAAACCTGTCTGGCCTCTTTCCACACCTTCAGTGCTCCCTCTTCCAAGTGATACAGTATTCTTTATGGCTTCCAGTGCAGGGAAATTTGCTTTTCCACAATTTGATGGATTTTCCCCTACTTCTATATTAGGATTGGAGGGACAAGTCTCACTCTGAGGCAGGTCTTTTGATTCCTTAGCTTGTGATCTGGTCTTTACTTGGTTCTTTGAATCTGAAGCCAAAGCAAAAAAATATTGTTAAAAATGATCAAGTCATTCCAACCTGACTGTCCCTTGTTAGTTAATACCCCTTGTAGCTTGAGCTAGAATTATAATTTCAGTGTACAACAAACAATGTACCTTGATTGGGTTTAGATGGCTCTTCAACACCTTTGCCCTTTGAAGGTTTATTAATTGCTCGCACACTCTGTCTTGTAACTCTGGTACTCGCAGTCTTTTCTGGTTTCACTTCAACCTATTATACAGGATAACCATGTATGAGTGCTAATGAAACTCTTTACAAATAGGCTACTGGGCAGATCCACCATAATACAACCAGGAAATTATATTCAATAGTGTTAAAGCTTTGAAGTTTTCAGTCTGCCGTAAGTAAGGTGAATCTCCCTTTGTGACCAGAGGGCTTAGTAATTTATTTGGTATGACATGCACTATTGATCAAGCATGAGGTTGAGATGGATGGATATTGGCCAACTATTTTTTCCCACAAAGTCATGGTCAATTAAAGGTGCAGATAAAAGCACAAGGCCAATTTCCAGTCATCTAGAATGAGCAAGCATTTTCTTGTGAGGGCACACCAAGAGATTCACACTGGTCTTGCCTGCTCAGGTAACTCAGGGCTGTGCTCTAGCAGAGCCCAGTGGCCCCTGTAACCTAACTTTTGCTCTCGGGCGACTAGAAAATCTTACTTTCTTCATACAGATCATATGCTGGGCACCCTAGATTTCACAGTTTCAGAGCTCTAGGCTCCCTTCAATTTTCCTTAGAGCACAGCCTTTTATCTAATCAGGACAAAGGATTAGCTTCATCTTTCTCACTGGCAAAATCCAGCGATAAAAAATATTGAAACCTCTTTGGGTGTAAATGTTACAGAAATACTTAATTTGTACATTTCAACTAACCTTTTCCTTTATTTTACCATTAGCTACGGCTTTAGATTTGGGAGCTGCCTTTTTAGCACCATGCCTGTTCGGCTCAGATGGAGGGTTTGATGACGCTTGTTTTGCAATTCTTGCTGAAGCTCTTGTTACTCGTTTAACTGCTTTTTCTTCTTGTGTCACAAACTGGCTAGGCTTAATCAATGGACCACCCTTTGTAGCTTTCTTAATTGCACTGGCAAACAAGTTAGCATCCTTGTCATATTGTACATGACGAACCACAAAAGACTTCTTCTGATGAGTTTCGCTTCCTTTCTTAAGTTTTCGTTCTTCTCTCCACTTCATTAATTTTTCTCTTCTGCTAAGCTCTGGTTGAGTAGTGTTGTCCTTTTGTTTATCTAAACAAGATCATTGGTAAATAAGCCTGGGCTGAGTGCTTGCAATTTTACATAAACTACAGCGCTTGCATTGCACCCTGTTACACTCGTCACTACTGGGCGCCAAAGCGCATTTGCATGCAAGCATCTCACTCTGCTGTACTTGTGTTTACAGGTAAGCTTATATGTTGTAGTTTGAGTTTATCCTTGGTTTTTATTTTATTTTCCTTCGTTTTTGGTTATGGTAATGCATGTAAACGAGTGTGAAAGTATGTACAGTAAAATAAAATTTAAACCAAAGATAAAATTGAACCACATCAGTGAATAATTATAAATGCAATTTGTAGATAAAGTCTAATCAGCATCAATAAAATCACTGCAGTGTCTTTTTTTGATCTTGCACATCTTTTTCAAAACCTAAATTTTCGTCGAGTATGATGACCTTAAATTTGTTGGAATTTGCACAATAAGCTTTTTAAAGTTAACATCTTAACATTCACAGTGATGGAAGACCTTTGTGAATTGTAGTATGTAAATGATAAGTAAGCTTATACGAGAGCTACATGAAAATAGAGAACAAACACTAGTAAATAAGAACGCTCAACGATTGTCGTTATTATTACATGTACTATCTTGAAGCTCACCACTTGTGCTTTTCGCTACACTGCTATTATCAATCACGTTTTCATCGGCCAGGGGAGATAAAGGCATTCTTCTTCTTTTGGACAATTCATCCATTCTGGTTTGGTGTCGATTTTCGCTCGCACGCTGAGCACGGACGTTCCGATTGGAGATTCCCAATCTTCCACGAGACTTGTAGGACGATGCATGATCGTATGCGAACTTCTTTTTCGCAATATTTTCCATAATTACCTAACCTATCCGAAACAAAATACTAACTTTTACAAAGCTTATGTGTTAAGTTGCTAAGACTGACAAGATGGATGATTTAGCTGAGAAAACTAGTAAAAATCGTGTCCTAAACTTTGCAAAATTTTGTAATGGTTTTCTCGATGAGAACGAACTCCAGTTCGAATTTTGTGTTCCAACGTTTTACTTTGTGCTCATTGGTCACATTTGAATAACACCACCAATCATACGCGTGCATATATAACACGTGATTATCGTAATTCGAAGCCTCACATAGCCTCACTGGATCGAGGTCCGGGAACGATGAAAAAACACTTCATGTATCCCAACGAAAGTTCAAAAGTTCGAGACTCCTCTGTTCAATTCTCAGAGATGGGAGCTGCGCGGGTAAGGTTGTCTCCAATCGGATTTGTAGTTATAGGACTTGTAGTTGTAGCGGTAATTTACTACCTATCGACTGATGGAGGAATTGGAGAGTTTTCGCATAAGTATTTTGAGGGGGAAGACACAGTCTCGATGAAAAAACTCATTGTGACTGCAATTCATCTTGCCGAGAAAGGAGGAGTTGTTGTTCGTAAAATTCGAAATGGTGAAGATCTAGGGGTAAGTAACTTCTTGATACACCCTTACTTGAACAGAGTGTTAGTTGTAGACGTTGGGAAAGCGAGAGTTGCTTGAGCTTGCCTCGGTTCAAGCTTAGGCTATGCACCGCTTAGCTGGAGAAGAAAGCAATCTTACATACATGTAACAGTTTGAGCTTTCTATTTCTAAAAAATCTTCCAAGGTTACATAATGTAACCGATTATTTCTTTCGAAAATTGTACTTTTATTAGAAGAATGCTGATATGCAAGTAAACAGTTTGTTAAACATTTGGAATGCATGGTTGCGTCGTGGCAAGAAAGAGTAACTTTTGAGAACTGTCAACGTGTACAACTGTGATTTACATATACAAGTTTAAATCGTAAACAGCTGAGTAAAATTTCTTATGGCGATGCGTAAACCACCTACATTTTAGCTCCGTTTCCCCATGATTTATGAAATTAAATTTGCTGAGTAAAACTGTACACACAAGCAACATAGTTCCAGACAGTAGTTTATTCTCAGTTTCTTAGCTGTGTAAAAATTTCTATAAGAATATACACTTCCACGGTTTCTGACAATTTTTAATGAGGATCAGTTAGTGAATATTCAACAAAAAGCATCTTCATATCAGTTAAGGTGCCAAGTTTGAAATTTATACGACAGAAACAAGCAGCTCAGCAAAATCGCCCACTTTTTGAGATATTATAATTCAGTGTGATAGCAATTCTTAGGCCCTGCCGCGGCCATCCACATGTATTTGGATACTTTTGAAACTGCATCCTTTTCTTACAAATCGGCCTTCCGTCCACATGAAACCAGTGAATCCATGCACTGAAACCACATTTTTTTTAAACTGTCTTCCAGAGTGGATTATTTTGGATCCGATAGGTTTGGTGAATTCATGTGAATGATTGAAACCAGATATTTTTTAAGTCAACTACGTCATAAACCTGGGTCCAGGCTTAAATGAAAACTTTGCCAGTTCAAAATGGCAGACAACAATGTTCTGTTGTTCTGACAGGTTGAGAAATGTTGACTAAAAGCACTACAAGTAGAAAAGATACTTTCTATATATTGGGCAATTCCAGAAAATATCCATACCCAACCACGGACGGCTTCCATGTTTTAACCCCTCCTTGCCTTCGGAAATTCCAAAATGCGCTACCCCCCCATGCCCTCAGAATTCCATAGTCGTGAACCCCCCCTCCCCTTCAGAATTTCCGGGTTTTTTTGGAAGTACATTTTCGACTTAGCAACGCCTATAAGAACAAACGAACATGAATTTATGCCTCCTCAAGGCTGTGATCTAGCGGCGCCAGGTGACAAGCTTTACTCTTCAGTGACAAGAAAAACCTACGCTAGTTGCCAGGCCGTGCAAACTCCTTTTTAAGTCCGAATTTGGCTATAAAAATAAACACCACTTAAGGTAATTTTACTCCTCTTTGTTTTCTTGTGCTGTTTTGACGTTTACAAAGGAAAATAGCTCAAACAGACTGTTAAAATCTTTTGGCGGTCAAATATACCGTCGAGTTGTGTTGCGTCCTTTTATACGTCATGTAGTGCGCACGAAAAGCGTTCTAATCTGACAGGCGTTCCTTGGAAGTGAGGGACTGGTGCGAGTTTTTTACTGTTTATCGGACGGTTTCGGACGGGAGTAACAAGAAATTTGCAAGCGGTATTAAAAGATACATTTTCAGTTTTTATTCACGTGACAAGAAATTCATCAAGGTAAATGTGAAACCAACGTTTTACTGTTCACTTCTATAAGTTATGAGCGTAAACACGTGTCTGATCTATCGATGCTTGTCTTCTGCTTCCGCGGTCATACGTTCGTGGTTTATTTACGAACTACAAAAGTCCACAACAATAGCGTTTTCCAGGAACTTACTCTACACTTTCTACTCCAGAAATCCCACCTGTGGAATTCCCCCATACCTTCGGATTTCAATTTGTAAATACCCCCCCATGCCTTCAGAATTCCATAATCGTGAATCCCCCCTCCCCTTCGGAAATCCTTAAAGCCGTCCGTGGTATGGTATGGATATTTTCTGGAATCGCCCATTACAGAAGCATATTCGTGTGGGCAAGTGAGTCCAGACTGGATACACCACACAGAGTTTGTGTATGCAGTTTCAGCATATCCAGATTCGTGTGGACGTGGCCTCAGAGGACACAAACAAAGAAAATGAATAAATATGTTTATTCATTTCTTTCGTTTCAGTCCCCCAAGACTTGCTATCATGCAGAATTTTAATATCTTGAAAGTGGCCTTTTGCAACATTCTATATTAATATAGGTTCGTATGTATAATAATGATAATCACAACTAGAAGTGTATTGGTTCTTGTAACAAAAGAGTATTTTGTTTCAATTGTTAACAAAAAAAGCAATGTTTCCCATAGTGGGGAACGTGGACTTGTCCCCCCACCCATGAATGGTCTAAAAATTCTGTGACTTTGCTGAGCCATATCTTCATAAGTTTATAACATGTTACTCTCAACTTACAAAGTTTGTTGTACTGTTATTCGCCACTTGTGCATTTTCCATAGAACTCCTCAAAAATTTGGAATTTCTCCCCAGTATTACAGTTGTCCCAAGAGAAACTCAAGTCAAAGCTTAATGTGAAAAATTTGGGGGGTAAACAAGGTGTATTGAACGCAATGTAAAAGTGGCAAAAATGCACAAAAAGTGGAAATCAATAATTTTGCAACCAATCATTCCTTGTCTTTCTTGCTTATTTTACAGGAAGAAAGCAAAGGAAAGACCCGTGAAGGAGCTAACAATCCTGTAACGCAAGGAGACATGCTGTCTCACAGGACTATGTTTTATGGCTTCAAAAAGGCATATCCTAAAGTAAATGTAGTATCTGAAGAACATGACCACGGGGATGTTGATTTGAATGATGTAAAGCTGCCAGAAACATCGCAAATTATTGATGGCAGTTTACAGTTCAACAAGGAAGATGAGGTTGTGTCTACTGGCAACCTTTTAGTGTGGATTGATCCGCTTGATGCAACGCAGGAATATACTGAAAACCTTGTTGAGTATGTCACAACCATGATCTGCATTGTGGTCAAAGGAAAACCTGTAGCTGGAATAATCCACAAACCATTTTTACGTCAAACCTACTGGGCTTGGGTGGGACATGGATCCTCAGATAGTGTTCAAGTCCCTCAAGAAAGGGATGCTGCATTAACATCACCAAGGGTGATAGTTTCAAGATCACATGCAGGAAAAGTAAATGCTACAGTAAGATCAGCATTTGGTCCACAATCCAAAGTGATACCTGCTGGTGGTGCAGGCTATAAAGTGTTGTCATTGTTTGAGGACAAAGCTGATGCCTATGTCCATGTGACGTTAATTAAGAAATGGGACATCTGTGCTGGTGATGCCCTCCTGAGAACATTGGGTGGCAAGATGACAACATTAGATAATGTTGAAATTGAATATGGTAATGCAGAAAAGCCAGCCAATGAAGGAGGACTTCTTGCTGCAGTACACAATCATGCAGAGTATCAAGACAAGCTTGCGCATATGTTAAAGTCATAATGGAGAGCAAAATGCCTGACTCAATATTGCAGTGGATATCAGTAGTTATTATTGTATGACATGATATTTATTTGTAGAGAGCCTGTAACAAAGTTGCACATTTTCGTGATCAGGTGATAAATACTGAAATGAAAGGCCTGTAACTAATATATATACACTGTACTGAAGCTAGAGGAATGTCTGGGTATCTAACAGTGTTGTTTATTAATTTTATAGTCAACTGCATTGAGCTGTATGTAGGTGGTCACTGCCTGGGATGTGTGCAGGCATTTCTAGAGAGTGAAGCACTACCATGCTAGCACACCCTGCAACCCATTCATGTGACTCTATGCAGAGTCATCTGGGCACCCATCACACTGTGTTAACAGTAGAAACAAAATGTAGTTGGTGAGGGACTAAAATGAAAACAATGATGAATGGAAGACAGTGGCGGATACAAGGGAAAGGGCCCGCCCCTTAGTTTTAGACCAAACTAAGGCCCAAAGGGCCAAAAAAAACTTTTTGGAGACTGGGCCCCCACCCCCTTATCTAAGGGTGTGGATGACTCAGTTCATAAACTTTGTAGCATTGGGGGTATTTTATAAGCAGGTTTTGTATGAGGATTTATTTGTTTTCCACTTTTTATTGGGTTACATATCTAAGATTTGTCCTCATATCTTACTTTTACGTGAGTGAATGTGTACTGGAAAAGGTGTAGCAAATCGAAAGTGATAATTTTAAGGGTGTTCAAGTACCTTTATTTGGCACAGTTAAAAATGCCATTTTACAAAATTTGTAAAATATTTAATAAAAGCTGTACAATGTAAACTGATCCAACCATAGTAGGAGTAAGTTTCCACTGAATTCCAGCCTGCAAAGCAAGCCTTTCTATGTGAGTCTGTTGAGAAAGTTGGAGTGCTTTCTTACCAACTCTCTAAACAAACTGGCATAGAAATGCTAACTGGAATTTTCAGTGGATTTTTGAAAAATTCCATATTTCACAGCCTTAAAACTATTTCCCTTGAGTAAGTGCTGCCTTTACATGTGCACTGCACAGATAATGAAAAATATTAAGTGCTACCCAGAATGAGATCTGTACAGGTCTTGGTGACAATGACCTTTGAAACTTAGCCTGTGTGGCAGGCGTTCTAAAGGGAAGGGGAAGGAAATTTGGGAACATGGAACTCAAAATTTGAGTGAACTGGTGTTGCATTTTAGGCTTTGTGTTTATTCAACAAAGCCTAAAAGTCCACTGAAGTGATAAATACACACTAACCACAACGCAATAATGTGATTTTGGGCTGCCTTTAGATAGCAAGACTGTTTGAGCAGTGCCAGGCAAGCAATGTCCTTATTAGAGGCTAGGGTAGAATCTGAAAATTAAATAAATTTGCTTTGAACCACTCATACATACCATGAAAAAACAACAATAATATTGAGGATGTTTATTCCCATAAACCCAACCAAAGACGATGTATTACAGTTTATTGAACAAGCTACAATCATACAACTTTTGAATAACTCTTTTCAAAATTTCTAAAACTTGTGAGAGATTTGCAAGATATAGTAAATGCATTCATTTTGGACCTAATGGGACTTTATTAACACCCATTTCAAGGTAAAAGCACCTATTTTAACACTGTCTTGTAAGATCTGGTTCTTCCAAAACATTTTAGAGAGCAAAAAAAGTTCTTCTGTTCAGATAGAAGAAGTAAGCTATACAGAAAGCAAGCAAGCATCCCAATACCAACAGAAACTAAAAACACAGAGAAATCTGCAAGGTGACACAGAAAACCTGACATAAGGGAGCAAAACACAATCCTAGAGTTGAACTCAGGACAATATTACATGTCAATCAAAATCAGTCATCGGGAAGCTAATCTATAAGTCGATAGTGCTCCGATTTTTGTCAATAATATTATTGTTGATTGATTAGTTATATTTGTTGATAAAAGTCGATAATCACAATGATCTCAGGACAGGCAATGAATTTCGATAGACTTCCAAGACTTTTCTGAGAATATCAGTTGAGGATTTATGCGAACTTTATATGAATGCCACGCAACGAGAAGGATTTGGACGTCACAATTCTTCAAACACACAGACGCTACTCATTTACAAACAGATATAAAAAACATACAAACGAATGTTGCAAAAGTTCGAGTGGACTTTCTAAAAAGTCCTTTGTCCACTTTAATATGCCACAAAACTTCTTGAACGGATCATTGTTAATAATTTGCTAGTGGATATTGAAACTGTTGGTTCTGATCCTTTTCATCTACCAACAGTTTTCGGATAAAAATCAAACTATAACACCAATTTCAATACAAACTGAAAATCACACAAAATTTTATGATCAACTTTTATCAATTTCAGATATCTGTTGATTGATTAGTATCGACATTTATGGAGGACGCTCAATTTTAATCGACGAAGGAAATCATCAACATATTACATCCTGCTTAAACTACAGGAATCAAGATAGCAGGCATACAGTGCAATTCCGACTTTCCAAGCCTCCAAGGGAATAGGAAGGGATGAAATTTATTGGGGTAACCTTGAAAGGAAAGACAGTTTTATTTCTAGTTACTTGGAGGTTTGAGAAATTGTAGCCTGCAAAACCAGACGTATTTCTGGTCATTGTCTCTCTCCACCCAAAAAGTAATGACTGGGATCGCAGGCTAGAGAAATTTAAGATTTTTCCTATTTTCATGCTTTTTTTCTAATGACTGCTTCCTTTGAATGAGGACAACATCAAACATCCAAGCACTGCAGTGCTTTTAAGATAAAAAAATACAATAGTCATTCACTGGTCATTATACCGCTATTGGGCTATTGCATTTAATATCCATCCCTCTGGTTAAGGACCAATGGAATTCTTCAGGGGTATGCTTTAAAAATTGAGGATTTCTTAAGCAGTAGAGTAGAAAAATATGGAATTCTTTGGGGGTGAAGCTTTAATTTCCACAAAATTCTTCAGGGGTAGACCCATATTCTTCGGAGGGTAGACCCATGTTTTATGGAAGTCTGCAGGGGTGAATCGAATGCAATTAAGGGGTAAGAAGAAAAAGTACATCCTTAACCTCAACCAGGGGGGGTACAGATATTAAATCCAATAACCCATTTTACTTAACAGACTCTGTCCAATTTGGCCAATAAGTATCTGCTAAATAAGACTGGTCACCCTTTCCTTTAGTATCCTTTTCCCACTGCTTCTCACACTTTCTGTACAAGAGCATAGCTGCTCTTGCATCCTCCACCGAACAGTGTTCGTTCACTTGAATATCCCACTTCAACAACTGCTTTGTCAGGCGTTTTAGTGATGGTGT
>OZ037785.1:16473803-16616303 GCA_964035525.1 Porites cylindrica
CCAGGGTTTTCTTCAATTCGTCCCCGGCGTAGGCGAACCTGGGGGGACTGAGCCATTGCTCTCACAACCATACCACCCTTGCTTGCCAGAAGGCGAAAACAATGCTTATGCAAAATTTGGAGGCTCAAACAAGGTGTAATACGGGCGATGAAAAAGTGGCGAATAGAGTTGTTGGAATCGTGGCTCCCAAAATTTCATTACAAGACTCTTACAAGAGAGGACATCCTATTTAGGCTGCGATCAGTATGTTTTCTTAGCTTGATGTGAAATATCCATACCCTGCACAGATAGGAAAAATGCTTTTTTAAGTCAAACTAGGAAAACTTATTTAAAACGTCTTATAATTCCCTTTTATTTAATTCTTACTTAAGTCTGCGTCAGTTACACTCAGCATATATTGTACGCCTTACGTAAATATACATTACTTACTAATGCATAATTTTTAGTGTAGTTTTCACAACAGTTCTGGATAAAAATGTCTATACACTATTCACACAAGAGAAATCAACGAAGCAAAAACTAACAACGGCATAGCAATTTTTGGAGAGATTTCAGAAGAACTGTTTAAAAGCTAGGTAATCAGTCCCAGCAAGCTAAAATAAAGCAAGAAAAATGTCTAGTGCCCAGCAACACAATTGAAACAAACGTCGTGTGGGTAATACTAACAGGGGCACCCAACGGTTCAAAACCACTTAAACATACCATTGTTAAGCGTATTTTGGTATTTAAACGGTAGATATAGGCATATTTTTATCCCCTAAAACATTTTCATCTGTTCGGATTTGCTAGCTGAAAGTCTAGTGATCCGAAAATTATAGGGATCAAAACTTACCTTTTCGAAAATTTCAGCCAGAAAAAAGGCTCCCGAAAATTCTAACCGACCTTTTTAGGGTAAAAATCTGTTAAAAATGGGCAATTATTCCATTTTTAGATGTTCGAAAATCCTAGGAGAGGCAGGCAAGCAAGAAATTTTACAACAAATGTTCCGAAAATCTAGATCTCAAATGACGTTGGGTGCCCTGATAATAACTACTACTGTTTTGCTGGAAAAAAACTGCGTCATGTCTTCGGGCATACTACTGAAGGAAATCATTAAGGGGCAGAGGGTTCCGGACCCCTTAAATGTACTTAATTACTTTATTAACTGATCTGAGGAGATGTATACAACATCCGGCATAGCTTAAAGAATGACACTTGCGTTACACGTCACCTCTCAACCACAGGCAAGTCCAAATTAACCGGAAATGTCGACAAAATCATTTTGTCAACTGTGTGCAGAAGTTGGAGACCCTGAACAAAAATTCTTGGATCCTCCCTTATTATCTATGAATGGCTCTCTACTATTTCTGCTCCAAAGGCTACAAGAGAATTGCAATTCAGGTCTTTGTGACAAGACGTAGTGAAAACGCCGAGAACTTTTCAATCTGTATGCCTGTCATACAGTCACTGTATATTTGTGCTTCAGGTTAAGGAACTGTGCCACGTAATTTAGCCAAATAATTTGGCCACTTTGGATTGGCCACCAAAATTAAGTACTTGTAAAATATAAAAATAAATACTAAATGCAAAAGTAGGTATGGACAAGTAGAAAACGGATCGTTATTGAGATATTTTAAAATCTTTTCCAGGCCAATTTTTCAAACTGTTCTTCGGGATACGAGATTTTATTAAAGCTAATTTTTTTCATTTAAAAGGTTATTTCTCTTACGTTAAGTTACACAGTAAGTATTAGGAAAGTAACCAAACAAAATCGACTAAACTGTTGTGATACAGTCCCTTTAAGTGAGTTATTCAACTCTTGTGGTATCAGGTTTATATCTTCAGAAATGATGTGATCAACATGTCAAGAGCATGGGACAAAGAAAACATCTGAGTCCCCGACAGGTATTGAACCTATGACTTTCTGTACACCGATCGGATGCTCTAACCACTGAGCTACGAAGGACTTGTGGCGAGATGGGCTTATTACAAGGTTCATGTATGACATGCGTCCTGCCTATGGGCAGGGTCATACATAAAGATCATGGAAAATGGACATGATCATTCCGAATGATCATTCCGAAAAGTACGAAATATGAAATCGTCATGTATGTGATAAATAAAGAAAGAAGGTAAACTTTAAGCTCGGTGAAGAAATGGGAAGTGATGTGATCAACATGTCACGAGCATAGCATAAGACAAAGAAAAAATCTGAGTCCCGGACAGGAATTGAACCTGTGACCTTTCGTGCAACGGTCGGATGGTCGGACACATGAACTTTGAATATGGCACAGCTCGCCACGAATCCTTCGTAGCTCAGTGGTTAGAGCATCCGACCGATGTACGGAAGGTCATAGTTGCAAATCCTGTTGGGAACTCAGATTTTTTTCTTTGTCCCGTGCTCGTGACATGTTGATCACTTCATTTCTCACTTCTTCACCGAGCTTAAAATTTACCATCTTTCTTTAATTATCAGGTTCATATCTTATTTCCATCTATTTGCGATCTTTGCAGCACATTGGGGTACAGGATGGCGCGCAGTAACTTGGGCAAGGTGCAGGGCAAGAACTGGGCTGGAATGTCTTCTGTAACGCTTGCCAAAGGTTCACCTGCGAGCTCTGACCCGGTGCATAGCCAGGGTTGGGGTACGCGACCGGTGGCGGGCGATACACATTCAGTGGCTGAGAAGGGAAGAAACTTGGAGGAGGTATAGGTTGTGGTGGTTGAGGTCTTTGTTCGATTGGACGAAGCCCTGGTGATGCTGGTTGTGTAACGGAGGGTTGTGGTGGGGGGTATTGTTGACGGGTCATTGGCGGAAATGGTTGGCTTGGTAGCGGATACCCCGGGTTGAAGAGAGGGACCGGCGACTGGGGGTGGCCGACAGTTACAACGGGACGGTAGAGTTTTATCCTCCAAGTTGTTTGAGGCGGAGGTACGGGATTTGGATATATAGGAGGTGGAACCTGCGCAACATAACCCTGAGGAGCATAACCCTGCGGAGCATATCCTTGAGGAGAATATCCTTGGGGTAGATACCCCATGTGAGGATAAACTGGGGCAACTCCAAGTGAAACTCCTACCTGAGAAGTTTTCACAGGAGACTTTTCCGAAGCCCCTTTTTTCTTTTCATCTTCCTTTTCTTTACTGTTTGCCTGTTTCATTACATGTTGAACGGTGGGTTGGTAGTATTGTGTTGGCATGTAAACTGGCATTGGCTGGACAGCCGGAGCGGGCTGTGGAGCATACGGATAGGAAAATACCGTACCCTGTAACTGTACGGTGCCTCCTTGTTTGTCCTTTTTATTTGGGCTCATCTGCAGATACTGCGGAGCTGCCTGAATCGGCATCTGTGGAAACGGCTGTGGTGGTGTATACACGGGTGCCTGTGAAGCAAACGTCGGCCTTGGGATGGACAGGTATGGCTGTGGCACTGGAGGCTGAGGTTGTTGTTTTGGCATAATTATGTATCGTAGTGAGTTTCGCAGTGGGGTGGGTGAGACTTGCTGCTGGACTGGCTGAGGCCGCAGGGGAACCTGGTATGGATTCTGTTGTAGTTGCATTGGCGCAGGGAAATACGGCTGTGGTCGAGCTACGTATTGATGTTGCTGTGGCAACTGGTAAGGTGTTGGTGGAGGGGGGACTCGGTACTGATACGGCGCGGGTTGAGGGACTGGGTAAGGGTTCAGTGGCCTCGCGGGATATTGATTTTGTGGAGGATAAGCTGGCATTTGATTGGCTGTGTTGTAATAAGGCTGAGAGCCATATGAGTTATATCCAAGCTGTTGTGGCTGTTGCTGTGTGAAAAACTGCTGACCAAAAGTATCACAGCACCATGGGCTACAGGCGACGGGTGAACATTGTGAGACAGCACAATAAGCTGGACACGTCGTACCAATTTGGTCCGCTGGTGGAAACAAAACAGGGATTATTTTGTATAGCAAAATAACATACAATTAGCGGTTAAAATGTGCTAACTACACTGGTTGATCTAAAAGGCATTAGTTTGGCTTATAATACTAAAGGTTCTGATGTAGGATCATGTTTAGGTAAAGGCGAAGCCGCTATTTATACTTCGCCATCAAAGGAGCGTGAAAGCCGAACTTTTAGAAGATTTCAGTTCAAAGGTAGCGCTAGGTAGGAACGTTAACAGTCCTAAGAAACTGCACAAGTTTAGCCTGACACCCGCGGTTCCCATGGCAACATAATTAATCATTAAGAATCAAAACAATCTTGTCTCACCAAGAATACTTTTTTGTGAAAAGTTCAAAAAAAATTCGTTGTTACGGCAAAAACTTTAGACCTTGATTGTTAGGCCGAGAGAGCCTAACAATTTCCAAGCACCCGCGACCTTGCAGCCTGACCCAACCAGGAGCGAAGGGTAAAAAGAGGACAAAGAGCCGTTACATCTTACCAGTGATCAAAGTGGTGTTGATCAGCTGGACCTTTTCTCCGTGTAGAGTACCAGAGATGACGCTTCTTTTTGTAGAGTTATTATTTCCCTTTCCTTGAATGGCATCGCGAAGAAACTGGATTGGATCGGTAACGGAATCGTCATCGGGGGTAAAACTTAATTTTATGTAGGCCAGTATCTTATCCTGCTCTCCTTTGCTATAGAGGAAAGAAGAAAGTATATTCATAAAAAAAATGCACCAGCAACTCACACATATCCTTGTCCCCGATAAAGTCCATTTTCCATTTTTTATTCTCCGTAATTATGGAGCCCCAATGAGCAAAAATATATGCGAAAAATTCGTGAAATGAGGGCAACATAACAAACTGCACCCCGCCTCCACCTTCCAAGCAAAGATAGGTTGTTTGATGTTTCCTACAGGCAACTTAACCCATTCGCTCCTGGAGATTTTGCCGAAAAACGCGTTTTGAAGCTAGTCGAGTGGTTTTCTGGTCACTGTCGTGCTATAAAGAGCTAAAACTTACCACAAACCGGTTTACAGGTCGTACACTTCGCGGCCTTCTGATCCAGACGCAAAATATCAGCTTGCAAAGTTCGGGCATGCGCAGAAAGCAAAATTTTCTCTCCTCCCTTCTTTTTTCGCTTTTCTTGCCTCATTTTTTTTCTCTTGCTGGGCATTTAGTAGGCTTGATCTTGGTGGGACGAGTTTTTAGGAAAGCTTTTAGGATCTTAGGATTAGGTGAAAGGAAAGGTAGGTGGGTAATGGAACAAAATTTTCATGGAGATTTTCAGGTCAATGTCACGTGGTTTTTTGCTTCTTTCTCCGGTGTCCTTGACTGAATTGTGCTCATTTGGGTATGGTTTGAAAGATCTCTTCATTCTGCACAAGTTAGTGAAGAAAGTGGTCCTTGACCGTTAAAAGTGATGACGTCACAAAGGGTAGAAAGGACCTGGATCCGCACGGGCGGTTACGGGCGGTTCAGGGGCGAATGGGTTAAGCAGCGGAAAAACATTGCCCAGACAGGAAGAGAATGTGGATATTGCATTATCCTCGACTGGGAGCTACAATATTTCCTGTACACTGTTGAGAGTATGGGAACTGGCCCTAACTATTCTTTACCACGAACTAATTAACAGAAATTACCGTATAGAAGGCAAATATAATCCATTCACCTTAGAGGTCACTTTAAACGGCCAGTGTATATTTTAGCGTTACCTGAAATGATCCAAAGTAACCTCTTCAAACCAGTCAAAATCACCATACACAGAAAGAAGCTGTCGGGAATAAAAAACATAACCACAATCAGTAGACAGATTCAAACTCACTCGCGAACACAGCGCAACGTCATGAACATCCAGTGAGGCTCAATCAATGCTATGTAAGCTTACTGCTTCCTGAATATTTCTGCTGAGAGCTTGGTGTCGAGGACTTCCTGGCATATACAGGTTATCTGTCCAGAGTTTATCTTCGTAACGAATGAGCACCATGTACATTGTAAGGCCTGGAATAGAAAGGGTCCCTCATGAACGTATGTATCACTAGGGCCATTTACTATCATTTTTGTTTTTTTTTTTTTGCTTGTATACATAAAAAACATAAGAGATAAGGTTTTATGGACAGACAAGGTCAATATTCAGCCAACTTAACCGCGAACATTCTTGGTCATTAAGAATATATTTCATGGCCGAAACAAAAGTGAGAGTCCCAATAGGGTTCTTCAATTCCGTCATCCGGCCTGACCCAAAGTTTTGCTCAATCCCGTAATCCCAAGGGTTATTTTCGGCATTCCACATCGTGCCCACTTTCAATCCCGAATCTCGCCCCCATTTTGCTTTAAAATCCCGAATACTAGCCTTCAAATAGTCTGCTACACAGCCGTTTCTAGTGTCGTCACGCAATGCTCCTCGGGAGGAGCGTTGCGTGACGACACTAAAAACGGCTGTGTAGCAGACTAGCCTTCAAAGGGAAATCAAAGATCCCGAAAAGCTATTGGGGACCCTCAAAACAAAGCAGGAAATCCCGAATAGACATGATAGGCTTATTTAGCCCGCTCTTGGTAGCCAATCAGGACGCAAGCCATAAAAATGAATAAAAACTGGTTCTAATCAACCAGTTTTCTTGTGCTTTGGCGATATGTATCTCTGCGTGGAAATAAATGCACTCAATAACATGTTTCATGTATGTGTACACGTTTAGACTCTTAGTGCGACACACAAGATACTTAAGTATCCGAACTGTTTGTTGTTGTATTGACAGTGCAAACCCATCCCAAACCCATGTGCAGAAGCTCAAAATCCGCTGATTTAGTACCAGGCGCTCTCAGAAAACTATTCTGATTTCAAAGGCCATTGAACACGTATTCTATATAAATGAACATTAAACATTTTTTCCGATCATTTCTCTTACCTCTAAGGGGTCGCTTGCAAACGAATCCTCTTGCCTTATCGCATGGCTTGTACTTCCAGTTGAAGTTTGTACTAATAACGCCGCATTTTTTGCCAGGAAACATTGTCTGGTAATAATCCCAATTGTTGTATACGTTTTCAGTCCCGTCCAACCAGGACATGACACCAACAGTATTTAAGTCACTTATACCCATCCAGGCATCGGATGCGCCACCAGAGGTCTATAAATGAAAACAGAAAGAAAAAATAACTTAAGTTTTTTCACGAAGCTCTGTCTCGAATATATGCTTCTTGTTTTGTCCAAAACTTAAGTTTATATAAAGTAGGTTCATCAATTCATCTCATCTGATTTAAAATTATTGTTTTAATTGCAATCGGTTTTCATCCGTCTCCACACAATCTAAGTGCTCTGAGCCTTACAGATTCTCGAGGCATGTTGGTCACCTCTTTTTTGCTCTCGTCCCAACTTGCTCGACGAACTGGCGAGGAAAAGCTTGCTACGCAGGCTATAGCCGAGCAAACTGTGCGTTTCTCGTGTAAACGGCTCGCCAAGATTTGTAAGGAAGTGTAGGAAAAGTTGGCCCACCCCGGGCCCCGGGGGGTACTTTAGGAATTTTTGGGTGGGGATGTGCCGCTGGGACTCTGGAACCCTTAGCCTATACCAGAGCTAGTTCAGCTGAATTTTGCTACCCTATACTAGACTAAACTCCCCCAAATACCCCCTATTCTAGAGTAGCTTAGGCTGAATTGCGTAAATTTCATTTTGCCGATTTGATTTTTTCTTATTTTTGAGCGCAATTCCCGGTTTCCTTAGTCTAGCCTAAAATCATCAACCAATTGATTAGTTTCCTGGAAAATGATACCCTATTCTAGACCCAAACTCTCTGATTTATATACCCTATCCCAGGGTAAAGGCCTTGAAAACCATACCCTTCACAGATGTACAGACCTATATAGCCCACATATGGCAGGACCCCCCGGGGGGCCCTGGTAGTTCTAGTAGGCTAGTAACCCTTCTAGTGGCGGATGCAGATCTTCAGATAAGAAGGGGGGCTGTCATCCAGACTTTGACTTAGGGGGGCGGTCTAAAAAAAATTTTTTTTTCGGCCCTTTGGGCCTCAGTTTGGTCTAAAAATAAGGGGGGCGGGTCCCCGGGGCCCCTTCCCTGGATCCACCACTGCCTTCTACCCAGGACAATTTTTCTCCATATATAAGGGGTCTTAACCATTTCAACCCCATTCAGTGTCTTCTCCCGTGCGTATCAACACATATCTCACCAGAACAGTCCTAATGAAAAACTCTTCAGCTTGACTCTCGATGGACGCTAAAGTGGAAAATCGTTCAGCACACTTCTCTGCAGCTTGAACCCAGTTTACTGGTCCAGGGAAATACTTATAACATACGTTGTCGTAGAGTTGATATCCAGTGGGACAATTTGCTGTCAACAGGAGGAAATCGTTGAAATTTAAAGTTGAAATTACTAGTGGCATTTTGTTCAAAGAGTACTCGCAGTATTTACAAGGAAAGAAACGCTCTGTTTCAGTTACTCTGAGTTCTATGTGTTCGTTTAATTTAATCTCTGAGACTAAAAATCAAACTATAACACCAATTTCGATAGAAAGTGAAAATCACACAAAATTTTATGATCAACTTTTATCAATTTCAGACATCTGTTGATTGATTAGTATCGACATTTATGGAGGACGCTCAATTTTAATCGACGATGGAAATCATCAACATATTACATCCTGCTTAAACTACAGGAATCAAGATAGCAGTCATACAGTGCAATTCCGACTTTCCAAGCCTCCAAGGGAATAGGAAGGGATGAAATTTATTGGGGTAACCTTGAAAGGAAAGACAGTTTTATTTCTAGTTACTTGGAGGTTTGAGAAATTGTAGCCTGCAAAACCAGACGTATTTCTGGTCATTGCCTCTCTCCACCCAAAAAGTAATGACTGGGATCGCAGGCTAGAGAAATTTAAGATTTTCCTATTTTCATGCTATTTTTCTAATGACTGCTTCCTTTGAATGAGGACAACATCAAACATCCAAGCACTGCAGTGCTTTTAAGATAAAAAAATACAATAGTCATTCACTGGTCATTATGCTGCTATTGGGCTATTGCATTTAATATCCATCCCTCTGGTTAAGGACCAATGAAATTCTTCAGGGGTATGCTTTAAAAATTGAGGATTTCTTAAGCAGTAGAGTAAAAAAATATGGAATTCTTTGGGGGTGAAGCTTTAATTTCCACAAAATTCTTCAGGGGTAGACCCATATTCTTCAGAGGGTAGACCCATGTTTTATGGAAGTCTGCAGGGGTGAATCGAATGCAATTAAGGGGTAAGAAGAAAAAGTACGCCCTTAACCTCAACCAGGGGGGGGGGGGTACAGATATTAAATCCAATAATCCATTTTACTTAACAGACTCTGTCCAATTTAGTCAGGTCTCTTAGTGCAAAATATAGGCCGGATCGTTACAGACGTGACAAAAGTGTCAAATTTGGCACAGAGCTTCCTTAGCACCTGCCGATTAATACTAGAGGGGGTGCCTGTTACAAACGGCCCTAATTACAGGTAAAAGTGGGGGTTAACTTTCACCTATAATAACAGATTGGGTCCCCTGTGGTGAGTACTCTTCTTGTTTGATTTGGCTAAAAAACATTTGTTTCAAATTTTTAAGTTTTTAATTTGGTAATGTTTAGCTGTTGTTACACTATTCAAAATAGTTTTTACATGTATATAATGCTGATTAGTGCCCAGTCTCCACACGGTAAGTGTGGCCATGTTCACTGTGCAGTGTCACTTTTAAGACTTGCCAGTGATCATATCATTACATATCAATTTAAACAGATCACGAAGCCAGCTTTCAAAGATGTCATACAATAACATAAAACCCAAATGTATCACATCCTAAACTACAGAATCATTAAATTTTGACATGCCACGTGAACGACCTCATGAACTATAACTGACAACGCGCCCACTTTGTAATTGTGAAGCTGAGATTATATTATAGTTTGCTTCGTTGGTAACCCTGTCCTTGAGATAATGATTAAAACATGTCAACCTCGCCCTCAGGGGGAAAAGGAGGAGCAAGGGTGGCACAGTTGGTTAGTGCGCAGCCTTCGGTGCGCGAGGTCCCGAGTTCGATCCCCGGTGTCAACACATCCATATTTCAACTTCTCGCCTTTCTGTGTAGCTTTGACTAGATTTAAATACGGAGCATTAATGGAGAGAGGGGGATAAAAGGAGCGCACCGTCGACCTGAATGTTTATCAGTTATTACTACTGTCACGAGTTATTGACATAAAATATGGTCGCTTTATCTTTTTCTACCTTTTTATTACGCCCTGGGGACGAGGTTGTAAAACATGCCTCTCCAGGAATTTTTAACACTCTTTATTTTTTACACATTTGCATTTACAAAGCAGTGTATGAGGTCCCTGCATGCCTATACACCTGTAAGGAGCTCATTCACTTCAGAGCCCTCGCACCAGAGTGTTAATGGTAGGTCTACACGATCTTTCAAAAAAAGGAAGGTTGTCGCGTGCGTTACAATTTACAAACAAACTAGCTTCAGAAGAGCTGAAAGTTACAGGAACATGGCCTCTTTTAGCCAACCAACGATGCATCATTTATGAAAATGAATGTAATTTGTTTCATCCAATTAGGCAAATACCCTGTGGTTACGAAATCTTACAATCATGAATTCCTCAAGAGCAATTCAGTTACCAACTTTTCACAAAATAATGCTGTGGAAAATTACAGAAAATACCAAAAAAAGCAAGGGTCAACAATAATTATGGCCTGGTCCATTATAATAATGGAGTGGTCATGATCAAGAAGCCCATCAACCCCAAGTTTAACCACTCAAACAGATTTCTGACAGATTACATACCGCAAAACTTTACATTCACTTATGCCTATGTTGCCACACCAGGAGCCTAGGAATCAGCTCCTGGTCACACCTTGTTTTTATTGCTGAATATCATTCTAAATAGCTTTACGAAATATTTTGTTAGTAGCGGTGTTTTGAACATGATTGAAATTTAGAGATAGTGACAAAAACGAACACAAGGAAAGTCATCACAAAACGAGACGCATGAAACAACCGCAATGTGATATTGGTGTTACACCGATATAATGGCTCCTTTGGCTGTTATGCTGACGTTTTTGAAGATGGAAGTGGTATCACAGCTAGTCTCGGGTTAGCTATACCGTTTATTACCAGTTTGACGGTTCCTGAGACTTAGGGCCTGTTAACATAAAGGTGAGGGACCCCAGGTAAGTGAGGTAACCTGCTTAGGTGGGGTAAAAAAATACCCTCCTTTACATGCAAGCTTTCAACCCCGCCATCCTGGGGTTCACTTTCTCAAGATTATTGAATGGTCGCTAAGCGCGTAAACAAGAAAAATGCTGGAAAACCACGTTTACGCTCACTTGCTGCTCTTGCTGCAACCTTCAGTGTTGTGGCTTTCTACCTTTAATAACTATGTGAAGCCACCCGGCGCCAAAGTGAATTTTGCGCGAATTTGATTTATCACGAATCCGACCCCGACTAGCCTGGGTTACCTCACCTTGAAACGTTGACATGGCAAAATCTGACCTCAGCTGAGAGGGTTACCCAGTGTGGAAGACCGGGCTACCCACCTTGAAGGGTCACCCCACCGATCATGTAAACGTGATCAAATTAAAATGAGAGATTATAAGGACAGGCGGGTTACCCCACCTAAGTGGGTTCCCGTGCTTACCTGGGGTCCCCCTCCTCCATGTAAACAGGCCCTAAAAGTTAGCCTGGCCCCCTTTCTACAGTTTCAGGAGTTAAACCATTCACCATTTATCATTTGAGTCAATCTTTTACCACTTGAGTCTCTCTTTTACGACTTGAAAAGATGTTATTATTTTTTGGACATGAGTGCTTCACTACCAAATGTAGAGGCTTCATGATAAACTGTAATGTTTTTTGAAGCTTGGGCTAACTTGTTTCTTTTTTTCGTTTATGAGACCAGATTCTTTTTTGTTTATTTTTGCTTTGTAAAACTTAGACAAACTGCGGGAATTGTAGATGATATGACTTGTGCCATGATGCTTGCTTCTCTGTCAAAACATGCACGTGCGTCCAGCAGATAAAGAGAGACTGAAAGGCATCCAGGCCTATGTTAAACTTGTTAAGCTGAAAAATTAATTACCTCCTTAGGAAAGAACTATTTTGGGTTCCGTCATTTCGTTATTTTCTCTTCATGAACAGCTGTCATAAATCCCTGATAATATGTGATACAACAGACTCTTTGACAATTTCTTTTTTCTGAAATTTTGTGTGTGAATCGCTATGCCATACGCTTTCTTTAGCTTAAAGTAACATGTAATGACAAGTAATACTTGATAAATAAGGCTTAAGCCACACAATAAGGCTCCTCTAATTGAAATACATTAGAAAAAGAGGAGAGAAACCCAGAAGCTGAGTACTTGCAAGTTATGAAGCAAAGACGAGGCCATCTTAGAAATGACTTATGAAAATGTGGGCGGACTGTGGACTTGCTTTAAGGGCACAGTAATAATCAACTTAATTATACAATCAATAAGCTAATAATGGATGGGAATGCGAGATGTTCGAGTGAAATTGTTGTTTACAACACGAGAAGAGCATTGTGAAAGATTTAAGGTATTAAATAACAATTTTCAATGAAAACACCACAGGGACCCCAGCAGGTGAAATTTACAGTAATTAAATCCTGTTTAGCACGCTTTAGTGGCATATTTGCATTGGGCACCCCCTCTAATATTCATGGTACTGCAATAAGCTATCGCTGTGCAAAGTTTGGTGCTTTTGTCAATTCTGTAACGATCCTGACCTTAAGAGACCTGACTAACTTGGCCAATAAGTATCTGCTAAATAACTTGGAGGAGGTATAGGTTGTGGTGGTTGAGGCCTTTGTTCGATTGGACGAAGCCCTGGTGATGCTGGCTGTGTAACGGAGGGTTGTGGTGGGGGGTATTGTTGACGGGTCATTGGCGGAAATGGTTGGCTTGGAAGCGGATACCCCGGGTTGAAGAGAGGGACCGGCGACTGGGGGTGGCCGACAGTTACAACAGGACGGTAGAGTTTTATCCTCCAAGTTGTTTGAGGCGGAGGTACGGGGTTTGGATAGAAAGGAGGTGGAACCTGCGGAACATAACCCTGAGGAACATAACTCTGCGGAGCATATCCTTGAGGAGAATATCCTTGGGGTAGATACCCCATGTGAGGATAAACTGGGGCAACTCCAGGTGAAACTCCTACCTGAGAAGTTTTCACAGGAGATTTTTCCGAAGCCCCGTTTTTCTTTTCATCTTCCTTTTCTTTGTTGTTTGCCTGTTTCATTACATGTTGAACGGTGGGTTGGTAGTATTGTGTTGGCATGTAAACTGGCATTGGCTGGACAGCCGGAGCGGGCTGAGGAGCATACGGATAGGAAAATACCGTACCCTGTAACTGTACGGTGCCTCCTTGTTTGTCCTTTTTATTTGGGCTCATCTGTAGATACTGCGGAGCTGCCTGAATCGGCATCTGTGGAAACGGCTGTGGTGGTGTATATACGGGTGCCTGTGAAGCAAACGTCGGCCTTGGGATGGACAGGTATGGCTGTGGCACTGGAGGCTGAGGTTGTTGTTTTGGCATAATTATGTATCGTAGTGAGTTTCGCAGTGGGGTGGGTGAGACTTGCTGCTGGACTGGCTGAGGCCGCAGGGGAACCTGGTATGGATTCTGTTGTAGTTGCATTGGCGCATGGAAATACGGCTGTGGTCGAGCTACATATTGATGTTGCTGTGGCAACTGGTAACGTGTTGGTGGAGGGGGGACTTGGTACTGATACGGCGAGGGCTGAGGGACTGGGTAAGGGTTCAGTGGCCTCGCGGAATATTGATTTTGTGGAGGATAAGCTGGCATTTGATTGGCTGTGTTGTAATAAGGCTGAGAGCCATATGAGTTATATCCAAGCTGTTGTGGCTGTTGCTGTGTGAAAAACTGCTGACCAAAAGTATCACAGCACCATGGGCTACAGGCGACGGGTGAACATTGTGAGACAGCACAATAAGATGGACACGTCGTACCAATTTGGTCCGCTGGTGGAAACAAAACAGGGATTATTTTGTATAGCAAAATAACATGCAATTAGCGGTTAAAATGTGCTGACTACACTGGTTGATCTAAAAGGCATTAGTTTGGCTTATAATACTAAAGGTTCTGATGTAGGATCATGTTTAGGTAAAGGCGAAGCCGCTATTTATACTTCGCCATCAAAGGAGCGTGAAAGCCGAACTTTTAGAAGATTTCAGTTCAAAGGTAGCGCTAGGTAGGAACGTTAACAGTCCTAAGAAACTGCACAAGTTTAGCCTGACACCCGCGGTTCCCATGGCAACATAATTAATCATTAAGAATCAAAACATGCTTGTCTCACCAAGAATACTTTTTTGTGAAAAGTTCAGAAAAATTCTTTGTTACGGCAAACTTTAGACCTTGATTGTTAGGCCGAGAGAGCCTAACAATTTCCAAGCACCCGCGACCTTGCAGCCTGACCCAACCAGGAGCGAAGGGTAAAAAGAGGACAAAGAGCCGTTACATCTTACCAGTGATCAAAGTGGTGTTGATCAGCTGGACCTTTTCTCCGTGTAGAGTACCAGAGATGACGCTTCTTTTTGTAGAGTTATTATTTCCCTTTCCTTGAATGGCATCGCGAAGAAACTGGATTGGATCGGTAACAGAATCGTCATCGGGGGTAAAACTTAATTTTATGTAGGCTAGTATCTTATCCTGCTCTCCTTTGCTATAGAGAAAAGAAGAAAGTATATTCATAAAAAAAATGCACCAGCAACTCAGACATATCCTTGTCCCCGATAAAGTCCATTTTCCATGATTTATTCTCCGTAATTATGGAGCCCCAATGAGCAAAAATATATGCGAAAACTTCGTGAAATGAGGGCAACATAACAAACTGCACCCCGCCTCCACCTTCCAAGAAAAGATAGCTTGTTTGATGTTTCCTACAGGCAACTTAAGCAGCGGAAAAACATTGCCCAGACAGGAAGAGAATGTGGATATTGCATTATCCTCGACTGGGAGCTACAATATTTCCTGTACACTGTTGAAAGTATGGGAATTGGCCCTAACTATTCTTTACCACGAACTAATTAACAGAAATTACCGTATAGAAGGCAAATATAATCCACTCACATTAGTGGTCACTTTAAACAGCCAGTGTATATTTTAGCGTTACCTGAAATGATCCAAAGTAACCTCTTCAAACCAGTCAAAATCACCATACACAGAAAGAAGCTGTCGGGAATAAAAAACATAACCATAATCAGTAGACAGATTCAAACTCACTCGCGAACACAGCGCAACGTTATGAACATCCAGTGAAGCTCAATCAATGCTATGTAAGCTTACTGCTTCCTGAATATTTCTGCTGAGAGCTTGGTGTCGAGGACTTCCTGGCATATACAGGTTATCTGTCCAGAGTTTATCTTCGTAACGAATGAGGACCATGTACATTGTAAGGCCTGGAATAGAAAGGGTCCCTCATGAACGTATGTATCACTAGGGCCATTTACTATCATTTTTGTTTATTTATTTTTTGTTTGTATACATAAAAAACATAAGAGATAAGGTTTTATGGACAGACAAGGCCAATATTCAGCCAACTTAACCGCGAACATTCTTGGTCATTAAGAATATATTTCATGGCCGAAACAAAAGTGAGAGTCCCAATAGGGTTCTTCAATTCCGTCATCCGGCCTGACCCAAATTTTTGCTCAATCCCGTAATCCCAAGGGTTATTTTCGGCATTCCACATCGTGCCCACTTTCAATCCCGAATCTCGCCCCCATTTTGCTTTAAAATCCCGAATACTGGCCTTCAAAGGGAAATCAAAGATCCCGAAAAGCTATTGGGGACCCTCAAAACAAAGCAGGAAATCCCGAATAGACATGATAGGTTTATTTAGCCCGCTCTGGGTAGCGAATCAGGACGCAAGCCATAAAAATGAATAAAAACTGGTTCTAATCAAACAGTTTTCTTGTACTTTGGCGATATGTATCTCTACGTGGAAATAAATGCACTCAATAACATGTTTCATGTATGTGTACACGTTTAGACTCTTAGTGCGACACACAAGATACTTAAGTACCCGAACTGTTTATTGTTGTATTGACAGTACAAACCCATCCCAAACCCATGTGCAGAAGCTCAAAATCCGCTGATTTAGTACCAGGCGCTCTCAGAAAACTATTCTGATTTCAAAGGCCATTGAACACGTACTCTATATAAATGAACATTAAACATTTTTTCCGATCATTTCTCTTACCTCTAAGGGGTCGCTTGCAAACGAATCCTCTTGCCTTATCGCATGGCTTGTACTTCCAGTTGAAGTTTGTACTAATAACGCCGCATTTTTTGCCAGGAAACATTGTCTGGTAATAATCCCAGTTGTTGTATACGTTTTCAGTCCCGTCCAACCAGGACATGACACCAACAGTATTTAAGTCACTTATACCCATCCAGGCATCGGATGCGCCACCAGAGGTCTATAAATGAAAACAGAAAGAAAAAATAACTCAAATTTTTTCACGAAGCTCTGTCTCGAATATATGCTTCTTGTTTTGTCCAAAACTTAAGTTTATATAAAGTAGGTTCAATTCATCTCATCTGATTTAAAATTATTGTTTTAATTGCAATCGGTTTTCATCCGTCTCCACACAATCTAAGTGCTCTGAGCCTTACAGATTCTCGAGGCATGTTGGTCACCTCTTTTTTGTTCTCGTCCCAACTTGCTCGACGAACTGGCGAGGAAAAGTTTGCTACGCAGGCTATAGCCGAGCAAACTGTGCGTTTCTCGTGTAAACGGCTCGCCAAGATTTGTAAGGAAGTGTAGGAAAAGTTGGCCCACCCCGGGCCCCGGGGGGTACTTTAGGAATTTTTGGGTGGGGATGTGCCGCTGGGACTCTGGAACCCTTAGCCTATACCAGAGCTAGTTCAGCTGAATTTTGCTACCCTATACTAGACTAAACTTCCCAAATCTCTCCTATTCTTGAGTAGCTTAGGCTGAATTGCGTAAATTTAATTTTGCCGATTTGATTTTTTCTTATTTTTGAGTGGCAATTCCCGGTTTCCTTAGTCTAGCCTAAAATCTTCAACCAATTGATTAGTTTCCTGGAAAATGATACCCTCTTCTAGACCCAAACTCTGATTTATATACCCTATCCCAGGGTAAACGCCTTGAAAACCATACCCTTCACAGATGTACAGACCTATATAGCCCATATATGGCAGGACCCCCCGGGGGGCCCTGGTAGTTCTAGTAGGCTAGTAACCCTTCTATTGGCGGATGCAGATCTTCAGATAAGAGGGGGGCTGTCATCCAAACTTTGAGTTAGGGGGGCGGTCTAAGAAAATTTTTTTTTCGGCCCTTTGGGCCTCAGTTTTGTCTAAAAATAAGAGGGGCGGGCCCCCGGGGCCCCTTCCCTGGATCCACCACTGCCTTCTACCCAGGACAAGTTTTCTCCATATATAAGGGGTCTTAACCATTTCAACCCCATTCAGTGTCTTCTCCCGTGCGTATCAACACATATCTCACCAGAACAGTCCTAATGAAAAACTCTTCAGCTTGACTCTCGATGGACGCTAAAGTGGAAAATCGTTCAGCACACTTCTCTGCAGCTTGAACCCAGTTTACTGGTCCAGGGAAATACTTATAACATACGTTGTCGTAGAGTTGATATCCAGTGGGACAATTTGCTGTCAACAGGAGGAAATCGTTGAAATTTAAAGTTGAAATTACTAGTGGCATTTTGTTCAAAGAGTACTCGCAGTATTTACAAGGAAAGAAACGCTCTGTTTCAGTTACTCTGAGTTCTATGTGTTCGTTTAATTTAACGATGTCAATTGATGACCAGCGGTAATATATAAATGTGAAAAATACTTACATGGGCCTCGCTTTCCAACACCACTACCTACAAGGAAAGAAATAGAAGCTTCTTTGGTTCCGCTACCAATCGAGAAAGACCTGAGAGATTTCAGGTTATTGTTACAAACCTACAAACGTTCTGTCTCCAGTGTAAACAGAAAAATATACCGAATATGGTAAAAGTGGGAGAGGGGTGGAAAAGAACAGAAACAAAGGATGAGGATCAGGGTGGAATAAACTGTTATCTTGTTTATGCTAAAGAAAAAAAAGTAACAAACTGTAAAAAAGGGCGCGAAGGGACATCGGGTACTCCAAGAGATACTCTTAAGTACATCACTCATTTCTGCAGAGAAGAAAGAAAGAAGAAGAAAGTACTGAAGTCTTACAGTCTTGAAAATCAATCTTTCTTTCAAATGCTACAGGAGAATATCATCAGGTCTTAGCTCAGCACTATGACGTCATAACCATCGTTAGTTACAAATGATGAACTATTGGCTGCTTTTTAGGCCGGTTGTTCGTAAGATTTTGTTAAAAGAACTATAGTGATCTTCATTTAAATCTTAGTATGCTAACCTGTTACGGGGCGCACGTTGTGCAGATAGTCGCCTTTATTTCCGGGTGGATTAAATAAAGCGACAATGTACGTCTTTCCACTGACACCCACTGCCTTTCCAACGCCAACTTCCTGTGATCCAACCCATACGAGCTGCGAGAAATAGGCGGACTTCAATGAACCTTTGGCACTATGGAAATCGTAAAATCTGAGTTCATTATACCAGGACTGAACGCTTCGTCTAGCAATTTCCTGTGTGTCCTTAGATGAGAAGATATTCTGGCCATATTTAGAGTTGACATCGATTTTCTCCTCATCGTTACTGGCGAGTTTAGTGGCCCAAAGCTCTGCTTTGTTCGTAAGGTCGAGCGAGAGCTGGAGAGGAGCAGCAGCATGCATCAGACGATATCTGTTCATGAAGTCAAGTTCCTTTTTCAAGAATGCTTCCTCAGAAGGGGCTAAGGAAAGATACAACAAATATGAAACACTGAGACAAGAAGTTCTAATCAGTGCATGCATTATGAAATACATAGTGAACTTTTTCTATTCCTCTAAAATAATTATTCATTTGTGTTGTTCTCCATTCTCATTACACTTTGTGCTTGGCTCCAATTTCTCGCGCAAATTTTATTCTCAGGGAATGATAAGAAGCAAATCTAAGGAATTGATTCATATTCTTGGGAATCAACGTAACTGGAGTCCCGTCTGGGGTGTCCAGTCTGCACAGTCGTCCAGTAGCACCCATAGATTTGGCCTGCGTGGCAGCCGGTCCACGCATTGTCTAGAGACCATCTGTATAGTCCGTCTACAGCTAGGATTTTTTTTTAGGACAAGTGCTTTATTATCAACAGCGCGCCTACAGACACATGTGTTTACAACAATAACAAAGATTTTCGTGCAATAATTACAGAGGTGTACCTTTGTAAAATTTATACAATTATTTAACGCGTCTATCTCTTTCGCGGAAGCGATCATATACGTATTTAGCCACAATTTTTTACGTTTTCTCTCCTTGCTTCATACTTATCAACGTTGCAAAGGCAGAGCTTGGAGTCATAGAGTCAAGAATAAGATTAGTTTCCTTTTTTAGCGTATTGAACAGCTCTCTCCTAGGATCCCTTTAGGCTATGCAATTCATCAAAAAATGCTCCTCGTCTTCTAATCCATTTTTACATAATCAGATAATGGACAGATTCTTTGGTCTGGTGGTTGATAGGGTTTAACGTATCGTCCAGTTTCAATCGCGAGTTTGTGGTTGCTTAATCTTAGCTTTGTGATTGCTACTCTATGATTGATGTTTCTTACATTTGTGAGGTAATTTTCGTAGTCATGGGTAAGCTATTTCGGGAAAGGTTGTCGGAAAAAGTGCACACGACAATCCCGAAAGGTATTATGGGGGTTGCGAGTTCACTGTTTTTCAAAGAAATTTCAAAGAATTGCACGAGAGGCCGTGGACGTATGTTTGCGAGTGCTAAAGGAAAACAACTAAAGTAGATTCGACAGCTACATATAGTGTTAGGAAAAGTGCATTGATCGCGTTCGTCAGAACGAATCCTAATCTGGTGTTCCTGTGGCACTAAGGCAGAAATTTTTGAGCTATCCATATCACGGGCGACTGCAAATTAGCCACCCCTATTAATTTTATCAGGCGCATCTCGGCAGGGAAACTGAACTCCTTTTGACTCGAGTGACGAACGCGGATCCGTAATCTATGACTTACCTCAGAGAATGATCATTCTCTCTTGCTCACCTCAAGTCATATCCCATATTACCTTTCGGGATTGTGGCGTGTACAGTTTTTCCGACAACGTTTCTCGAAGGTTTAGGTTTACAGAATGTTTAGGGTGTCGGCGACGCAGGCTACCATAGATTTTGCAACGTTCTCAGTGAGTAACCAATTAGAGTTTTTGTTATAAGTAAAACAAACATCCAGCTATGCAACAAAATGGTACAGAGAAACGCACCAAATTAACAACCCTGGGCTAATTATTCATGCAATCGAGTTACCTGATTGTGAAGGTTTAGGAGACGGAGGAGGCGTGGTTTGAGCTTTAACGGCCGTCAGAAAGACAAATAGCACTCCAATACAAGTTTGGAGAAACATACTTGAGGACACCCTAGAAATCAAATGAGAGGAAGATAAGTGGAGTAAACGATTAAGTCATTATCGATCAATATACAGTCCACCCACCAGGCTCGATAGGATTTTTCAGGGGCAATACCCTCCTAGTTTGAGCATTAACTACGTCTCCATTAACAAAGATTTTGAAAAAAATAAGCAGCACAGCTGTATTAAGATGAAAATTTGTTATCATCAGTGTTTCGTTCACGTTGGAGTTTTCATAGCAAGCAGAAATGACGTCATTACATATTTTACTTGTATTTCTAGGTACTGGGAGGTTTTTCTCCCAAAATCGTTCAAGGGAGCTTGCTCCCTCAACCACTGCCTCAATATTCGTGACATTTGAGCAAAAATCTATGAGAGCGTCATCGACATATCTTGGGATGAAGTTTTTCTTGCTACAAATTCAGTTTAAAGCTGAAAAATCGTGATGTTTGGCAGTTGTCCATAGAGAAGGCACTTAAAAAGCACTTTCTAACAAAAAAAAAAACATTTCAGTAATGTCTTTGTAGTTTCCATTTTTATATGCCTGTTTTGTCCACATCTCATGATGGACAGTGCCTCTCGTTTTAAGCTGATTTGAAATAATATAAGTCAATTAGAACCCAATTCCCGCCCTCACTGCAGGAGGTTTAGTAGCTATAATTTTAACCACTCTGAAATTGTGTGAAAATTGTCTGTCGTTGACACTATAGATTGTTAACGGTTTGATCGCAAAAAAAAGGTTTTTCTCAAAAGATATTTCGACTCACTAAGTTCATATTTAAGTTTTCAATCTAACAACTGTATTGGAAAAACAACAGCACATTTAAAATTAATTGTTGACTAAAGCAAGTATTTCAGATATTATAATTGCATTTCTTGTTTTTTATTTTGTATTTTGGAATTATATTCCTTGTTTTGTTTTGTTTTTTCAGATGAAACAAATTTCTTCAAGACTTGATCTAGGATATCTGTTGTTAAATTACAGAGCATTAATTAAGAACTCTTAAGAAAGGTGTTTGTCACGGTTACTGACTTTTAAGTTTGTCGCCATGCGATACCTAAGTGTTCCTCGAAAGGCACTTTAACGACAGTTAACGTGAGCACTTACTAAATGAGTCCCGCCTTACTAATTACACCGTTCACTTTTCTTTCCCTTTCCTTGGTTCAAACTTTTGTAATAATGACTGGCAGTTCAGTAGAGCGAGTCACCAGTTAGCAGTGAAGCAGGTGTTTAATGGATTTCATTGTATGGCATCATTATTTTCTCAGCTAAACGACGTTAAACGAAGAAAAAATAATTTGAAACTTAGTTCTCCAAGTACTTGATACGGAAAAACAAATGCTTACGATGAAAGACTGAATACGGTTCACTGCATGGCTTTCATTGATATACAGAGACGATTGAGGGTTAATTTACACAACAAAACTCAAGTGTCAAATTAAACGATTAAATGCTATATTTTTAGAGTTGGAGGATCTGAAGCGAAAAAAAAAACCGTCATGTCCTTCTTAATCTTAAAGCATAGTAGTGATATATAATTTAAGGCTTACAATTATTTTTTTTTAACCTACACCCTTGAATTTTCTAAAAATTTGATCAGAGCCAATTTCTCGCAAGCAAGCTACACCCGCGCGAAATGATCGCTGATCTTTTCCTGCTGAGGGTTGCATTGGTTTTTTTTCGTATCCGCCCTAATATACTAGGCTATAGCAAGTTAATAAACAATTCAATTAGTTTGTTTTCTAAACAAGACCAACCTTAGCTCCTGATGTTATTTCTCCGATCCGGTCGGGTTGTGTAGTTACGAGACGGAAGTTTATAAACCAATCAATAAATTACGAGTCTAGTCAAATTGAACACAAGACCATGTTTGATTTTAATTGGCTGCTTGAAGTACCTGCTTGGAGTCCACTATCATGAATCATTTGGTAAACATTGTCATGGAAAAGTAACGGTACTGCTTATGGCTTTAAAGAACCTCTGACAAAAGGGACTTGTTTAACATGCTTTTTGCAGAGTAGCTGTTATACTGCTATTAATGGAGTATTATTATGGAGTGTACGTTTCCTGAGATATAACTTTAAAAAAAGAGATCCGACGAGATATTTTGCAAGTGCCTGCCAGGTCTCCTTTGGGAGAGGGTTATGGGCGACACAGGACGTCAGGGAAGTGACTACTGTCTTTCAAAGTGGCTTAGTGCTTTTTGATCCAAAATGATCAAATTAAAGTTGAACTTATTTGCAGAATTTCCTATCACAAATGATGATATCTTCACGGTCTGAATTCTGGATTCTGGATTTCACGTCCTGGATTCCGTAATTCGGGTACTTAATTTCCAATTCTTTGTCAGTGGAACTTGGATTCTTGATGTAATCGTTAAAGGGATTCCGGAGTCCTTGGGCTGTATTTCGGATTCCAAAGACAAGTATTCCGGATCCTACAAGCAAAATTCCCCGATTCCGGAATCCAGATTCCCTTAAATTGGGCACTCCCTTCCTTTGTAGCCTGCGTAGCAGGCGCTTGGCAGAAGTAAGCGCAAAAAGGAACGGGCGCACGAGAGGAAGACACGCGTGTCTCCCTCGCGCGACCTTTCTTTCTTGCGCCCGCTGCTTCCAAGCGCCTGCTAGGCAGGCGACTTTCTTTGCCCAATGCTTGCCCATCGATAACCCAGCGGCGAAAATACTCAGCGGCATAATTTTTAAAACTTATTCCTACCCTCTGGCAAACTTCTTTTAGCTGACTAAAGATGCTTTTGGAATTGTAATTAGCAGGCGTTTTCTTCGGGCGCGCGAATAACAAAGATGGCGGATATAACAATACGAACCTTAAACAAGCAGCTTTCGCCCGCCCAAAATACGCCTACACTACAGGCTAAATTGTAATGGGCGCCCGGGGGGGGCACTTGGGTATTTTTTGGGTGGGTATGTGCCGCCCGGGACTCCAAATTAGCACCCCGTTCTAGAAAAAATTTCCCCTAAAACTGATACTCCGTTCTAGAAATGGGCCAATTTTTTATACCCCGTTGTAGTATTCGCCCTAAAACTGATACCCCGTTCTAGAAATAGGCCAATTTTTTATACTCCGTTCTAGGGTGCAACAAGAGTACAACAGTTTGCTTATTAACGCATTGAACCGTATTTTTAAAAACAATCTGTCCTTGAATACTTTCAAATGGCTGCTTACAAAAGTGGAGCTTTCGTGCGTTCGAAATATTATACCCCGTTCTAGAAAACGCCTCTGAAATGGATACCCCGTTCTAAATCAGGAGCTTCAAAATCACGACCCCTTTGGGCGGCATATACCCGTATAGGTAATGTATGGGAGTACCCCCCCCCCCCCCCCCCGGGAATGGGCGCAAGAAAGAACGGAGCGCGCGAGGCTACTGACAAAAGGCATTTGTACTAAATCAATCATTTTTTCGTAGTAAATCGATCAGTTTTCACTGAGTTTTGAATAGCTGAAACTGCTTAACCAATAACCCTGTAATAACCAATAACAATCCTCTCTTTATGATACTTAGCTCCCGCTGAAAACCGGCATTTAACGCCACATAAACACAAAGGGATACCACCCCTGACCCTGAAAACTAGAGCGATCCACGATTGACGATTTACCACATAACAACCCAGCCTTTCTATGTATCGACTATTTAATGGACATAAGAGGTATTTGGAAAACGCTGTTCTCGACTCCACATGAAAGCTTTTGAGAATCCTTGCTTGGTTTCAAAACAGATGGTTTTACGAAAAACTAAGCAAACCATTATATAAAAGGATCCAAAAAGGTCATTAAGGGTTGTAGCCTTCTGACTATTGTGGGCGAGACCTGTCCAACGATTACTCGTTCAACTAAAATGAAGTAGAACTACACATATCGCATCCACACTTCCAATGCTAGCGATAGCACTAAAAACGAGTGATATTTTTAAGTGGTTTGTTACTTGATAAGTATGATTGATAGATAGTATGAAAATCAACGCTCATCATGATCGAAGGCGGATAGGAAAAGTGAAACTTGATCCCACCGACACAAACAGCATGCATTGCTGATATTTCCGATCATTTTCACGGATACAAATACAACAGGGAACTACCTTTTGTGCCCAGTCGAGGGACAAATTTACCTACAGTCGCGGAAACATGTCGACGGCACGCGGCAGGGTTATTGCTTTCCGTGCTCCTATCTACGGCGTGTTTCTTGCTTTTTCGGTGATGTGCTGGATCCAAAAGGCTTCGCCGTGCCCGGACAATTGCTTGTGCTTCAGTTCGCATGACGGCCCGACTGTTCGTTGCAATAATCAATTTCTGTCTCGAATCCCTAGAGTTCCACCAAGGACAGTGGTATTGTAAGTAAACGCCTTTCATTGTTTCTTTAGGAACACGCTCAAATTCTCCACTTTACAAAGAACTAACTGTTCACTTCTCTAGCTTACTGAAAATATTTACTGATCGAGAGGGCCTTTAAGAGGATTTAGACGTCAGTTAAGTTCTAGTGGGTCGCGCAAATACAAGTGAGTGAAAACTCCCTTTCTTATCCAGTTGGGTTTCATCCAAACGAAACAAAGCAATTACAACTTAGTCAAAATAATTTTTTTTCGGGGCTCTTAGATTTTGTCCCCCTGTCCACCTTTTAAATGCTTAATTGTTCAGGTTAGCTTATGATTAAAATTATTATTGCGTTGGTGACATGGCTTTGAAATCATAAACGCACGCGTCGAGCATAAACCGCGTACCGACGATTTGGCAGACGTCCTTTCTGGTCCTTAATTAAGGTTTGGCATTTCAAAACAGTGCATTGGCAACATGTTTATCCACTCAATCAAACTCAAGACTAGTCAGTCACGTTCTGTATGTGGAGTGATCGATGGCTGATAGACACCCAACCTTCACCTTCTGAACAATAAAAAAATGGTGCAGACAGTACTTGAAAACAGGCATCGTTTCAAAATTTCGTGGCTAAGGACTGTCTGAAATCTGTACGTACTCTCCTATGCTATGTTTTCTCAGGCATTCTGAGGCATTTTTTTCTGACGAACCGTCTTTTAACATCAGTTTTAGATAAGAAGTTTAGCGCGGATGTGATTTGTGGCCAGAGTAGCATTTTATGGCAACGGGGATATCCAAGACATTTCCGGATAAAAAATCTTGCGTGGTTTTGTCAATGTTTAGCCTGACTACTCTCCTGACCCACAGTCATTTTCTGAGCATTTGTCAAGTAGTGAGTGAGTCCGCCTAGAGGGGAAGATTTCAATATATTTTCATTTCTACGATATGTTCTGAGGCATTTTATCGAGGATAAAGTTTTTACCACCAGTTTTAGATAACAAGTTTAGCGCAGATGTGATTCAGTTGCGGTCAGTTGCGGTTGCATATTATCGCAGCGAGCTAAGACATTTCCTGAAAAAAATGTTACCGTGCAAGTGCTTTTGGCGATTTGTAGCTTGACTTAACACTACCCACAGTTATTTGAAAAGTACTATTGAGCAGTGAGTCCCTTTAGAGCTCCGTCACACTAGACGTCTGAGAATAGGTTTCCATTAATTTTTCTTGTTAGTATAAAAGTACGAGATATGAAGCTAGATAAATGATTGTATTGGTGTGTTATTAGTAGACTTTTCACTGTGTGCCCTTTGACAAGCTGTAAAATCAACCTCGGTATCGTTGCAAGCCAGTCAACGTTTTCCAGGAAACCCTTCAATTCTGTGGTAAAAATGTCGATGATTTCTAATACTCATATGACTTTATAATACCAGCCGGATGCAGATGGGTAAGCTATGAATAACTTATGTGTACAATGGAAAGCATTTTCTCCGTGTTCAATCTGGACCTAATCCTTAGCGGGCTAGCTATAAGTAGAACCATCCCCTTCCCTCCCCTCCCCTCCTCTCCTCCGGGGACTTTAGGTACTGTGTAACGTGACGAAAGTTCTTCAAATATACAATCAGGCGTTATTTTGGCCTGATAACAGAAAATCTCAGTAATCTGCATGATCTCTTTATAGGATTAGTTCAAATAGTCTTCAGTTTGTGTGCGATAACCTCTGCTTTCAAAGAGTTGTCGGAAGGCTCCCTCGGCTCGTGTCTTGACCCGTGTCTTGTAATTTTAGCCTAGTGCTTGTTGTCGAAACGTTGTTTGTGTCCCCTTTGGATGCGAGAACTTTAGAGTATTTAAGTAGAAGAACGGAGCAAAATTAATCTTTTGCAATATATTAAAGAGTGTGGATTAAATTTTCATGATTAAAATGATTCATTGTACCTAGTGTTGTCTATAATAATTGTTTGGTTTGACTCTTGTAAAAATAAGGCTGGCTAGAGTCCGAAGTTAACCGGATACATTCTCCGATGAAGGACTGTGAGTTTTGATAAAGGTGATTCAGGGCATTGTTAAAGTGACGAGGTACCTCAAGTTACATGACGGTACATCCGTGAGGTTCATTTTTCACGTAAAAGCAAACTTCTGAAACTTGGAAACCGCTTTTGGTTCAGCTAATAATAATCTGGCGTGTTAGCGGATGCCCTGTTTTTTTTTTCGTTCGACAACAATCGTTGGCTCTTACATCAAGTGGCTGCGTGGGATGGCCATGATAGGTAGTAATGAATTACATACCACTGTCAGTTGAGCATGACGAGGAATTCAGTATTTCAGCAAAAAGAAAGCACAAAATCTTCTTAGATGGGTTGTGAATAGCAAAGGTCAGGGGCACCCAACGTCAGTTTTTCGGAAATATCTGTTCGGAAGACGATTTTATTTGAGATCTAGAATTTTCGGAACGTTTTTTGTAAAATTTCATGCTTGCCTACCGCTCCTAGGATTTTTGAACATCTAAAAATTGGCATAATGGCCCATTTTTAACGGATTTTTACCCTAAAAAGGTCACCTAGACTTTTTGGGAGCCTTTTTTCTGGCTGAAATTTTCAAAGAGGTAAGTTTTGATCCCTATAATTTTCGGATCTCTAGACTTTCAGCTAGGAAATCCAAACAGATGAAAAATTTTTGGGGGATAAAAATATGCCTATATCTACCGTTTAAATACTAAAATACGTTTAACAATGCTATGTTTAAGTGGTTTCGAACTATATTCTCGTTGGATGCCCTTGAAAGGTCATTTATTAATGGCCGTTAAGTCCGTAGTTAATTTTTCCGTTGATATAAACTTCACCTCCTAGGTCTTGTCATTGGGAGCACTCCACAGTGGTTACCCGAGTCTGTCAAAAAAGGCTGTATTTTCACCCATGATGGTACACCTCGGCACCCGTCAGTTTTATTTAGTATCTCCTCTTTCTGCTAAGACGAGGAGACAGTCTAAGAGGAATAACTACGCTATTATTTTAAATATTCTACTAATCGGATATGGTTGTTTATCTTGCTAAATCTTTGCTAATCGTCTTGTAAAGGTGTAGTGTTGTTTTCCGTTAATTTCATCGTTGAAGGGATATACAGAACACCAGTAACTCGAACTGTGAAGGGAAACGAAAAACGGGTCGAGTTGGCTCGGAATTCGAGTTATCGGGGGTAAATTTCATTTGATCACGGGACAAGAAATTTAGATAGAGTTAGCGGGAATTTGAGTTATCAGTTATCGTGGCTCTACTGTACATGTAGTTCTGCCTGAAGATTTATAGCCTGCGTGGCCGGGGTTTGAAAGAAAGGCAACTGAAGGGGATATATGGTGCACGAAACCTCTCCTGTGCCTGAGCTCATAATTTCTTTCTCTTTCTCCTTAAAAGCTTGGGCGTACTTAATACTCTATCTCGGGAATTTATCATGTGGTTCCTTTCAAAAGACGTTTACCTAAGATTAATCTACTAATGCTGAAACAGGAAGAAGCAGCTGCATATACAGTGACTATAATTCCCTGATACCTTAGAAGGTTCAGCCTTTTCTTTGGAAAAACCTAATTTGTGGTTTGCATTAAAAGTCGGAGAATTATGTATAAGCCAGAAGGGCGTGTATGGCGCTGAAAAGGATATGGTTTTAGAATGTTGAGAATCATTCACCTTATCAAAAGGTTCCTGCATCTGTTCAACTTCAGGCCTGCAGTGCAGGCGTTTTCTTCGGGCGTGCGAATGTTTTGCTCGCGAAAGCGCATGTTAAAACTCGAAAAGAGGGGAGAAAATGGGGTGAGTACCCTTAGGGTTACTATTTTTACACTCCCTGATCTTCCTCCGTCATAACAAAGATGGCGGTTATAACAGTACGAACATAAACAAGCAGCTTTCGCCCGCCCAAAATACGCCTGCACTGCAGGCTATTCAACTTCCGTTAAAACTTTCCGCATAGCAACAGATAGGATGAAGCTCTTGAATATTTTATACGCATGCGTTGAATTGTTTACTTTCGCGTGCCGCTCGCGTGTGACTTCCAAGATATCTCCCAAATGAAGCCTGCTTGAAGTTGCTTGCAGGCTAAATGAAACACCGACATATGTGCATTTTATAAAATGATGATAAAATAACTTATCCGGCTACCCTGTGAAGGTATTGAAAGCATCCGATCCAAGCCTAATGTATAACCAGAGAGAATAATTTATTCTGCAGCTCTATCAACTGATATTTTGCTGAATATGGCACTTAAACTAGTTTCTTTTTCTTGTCACCCATGTTATCCAGACAATTCAAAAGAACAACCAATGAAGCATTGGCCTACCAATGCAGCCCTGATCATTTTGAAATTTTTAGTGCTTCGTTATGTTCCAGTAATATGCTTTGAACAGTTTTATGTTTAGAACTGATTTTCCATTTTGCTGACAGGGATCTGCGCTTCAACAATATATCAATAATCAGGGGTGGAGATTTGGAAGGACTTCATCAGCTCGGCACGCTGTAAGTACATTCACGTAACAGTCCATAATTTGTATCCTAGTTGAAGAGTAGCAAAGTAGTAGAATTGTAAAGAAAAGTCATGGAGCATCATGGGTTCTAAACTGTTGAAACTCTGAGCGCTTATCATTTGTACGGAAATTTCGTTCAAAATTTTCCGTCAAATGGTACCGGAATTTTTTTTCGCACTAAAAACAGGAATGGGATTGAGTTGTACCATTTGCAAAATAACCCGTACATACATTTTTCGCTTTTTCTGGAGAGGAAGGGTGATACTACTGGAAATCCAAACAAATGGTACAGAAAATTTCGGTCGTTCCGGTAAAAGCGGGGGAAAGGTAAAAGCTCGAAGTTAACGTGTTACTTTTTTTCCGAAAACTGATTTCACCGGGATGCACAGTGCACCGTTTCCGAAATTACCAGATTTTCCTTACAAAAGGTAAGCGCTCCCTGTGTCTATTGTAGAAAGTATCAAGTACTTTAGCCAATTACAACCTCCCCCGCTGCACCCACACCCTTGCTAGATTTCAAAACAGTTTTTGTGACATTTTTTTATTAGTACCGTATAACCTCCACCCACTTGTAACTGCTCTGTGGTAGTAGCCAACTCGAAAGCTTGGCTCCTTTGGCTGCTACACACTCTTTTCCTTTTTTATGTTTAATTCAATGTATAGTTAGCTCTGTTTTTTATTTCTTCCTTTTTTTTTCCTGATTGTTGTATTGTAATTGAATAAGTGTGAATAAATGAACTTGAACTTGAACTTCTACTGCCTTTGATTTCGTTTCAGGCTTCTTTATGGTAACGGAATTCACACGATCGAAGCCGAGTCCTTCAGCGGGCTGATATCTCTCAAATATCTGTAAGTTGCGCTGAACCATATCGTTCACAAGCTGGGCAATGTAATGTTCTATTTGTATGGGTAATAGCATGATTTGTAGTGATATTTGGCATAAATACCACGAGTGATATTTCAAAATTGTTATACGAAATTTCATGAGCCGTTAGGCGAGTGAAATTTGAGACAATTTTGAAATATCACTAGTGGTATTTATGCCAAATATCACATACAAATCATGCTATTATTTGTTTATACTACTACCCTCAAAAGGTTTGTAATTTTCACATGTAGTTATTTCAAATTAAGCTGAAATACCACTGCTCTAAGCCAATCAAATTGCAGAAATTTCTCATGTAGTAGTATATATGATATAAACAGCAATGAAATACCAAACCATTTCGTTCAAATATATAGCTGATTCAATGAAGATTGCTTTGGGCATTGGAAATTGTGCACTGTGAAGCTACTGTTTAGTGGTCACTTGAGCAATCATTACAGTGAGTTGTCGTGCCCAAATGCCCAAAGCCCAATTGCCAATGACCAATCGCCAAAGCAACCTTTTTTGAATTAGGTATATAGGAATTAGGATTTATGATGTAACCATAGCAACGGTGATCTTTTCACATGTGAAGATATGTTTTTGCGCGAAAGCTCACCTGGTATTTCATCGGCGATTATCCTCTCTTGCGGTTATGTAACAGAATTCGCTATCATATAATTATGAGAGTACCAGTCACTTAGATTAGTGAAAGACCAGTGCGTTCACCAGAGCAGAATACACTTGTTCATTAACACGACTGGAGCTAATCCAGGGATAATTTTTCCTTTGCAGATATCTCTTCAATAACAAGCTGAAAAGTTTACATGAGAATGTGTTCGGTGGCCTTGTAAACCTTCAGCAGTTGTAAGTACTAAGAACTTCAGAAAGAATTTCCTGCAGGGCTGGAACGCATAGAGAGAATGAAAGAATGAATCAGTGATAGTGCGCCCATAATACATGTAGTCTCCCTCGCTGCCGTTTTTGACTTGTCATGCAACGTTCCTCTCTACCAAGGAGCGTTGCGTGACGAGACAAAAACGGCTGCGAGGCGAGACTACTACTACATGCCATTCGTATATCATTGTTTTACTTCCTTATTTGAATTTGTGAGACCTAGATTGAGCTCTAAAAGGGTGCTCAAGCAACAAGGACGGCGACGGCTACGAAAACGTAACTTAAAAAGTAAACTTGCTCTGCTTCAAACTTTATCGCGCTTATTCCATTTCATTCAAGTAGTCGGCAAATGTTGGCAAATTTTATGTAGTTGAATTCTAAAAGACTGCATCAAAAGTCAGGAAAAGAAAAAGAAAGTCGTTGTCTTGTCTTCACGCCTTCCAACAAACATGAAAGTAGGCATTTTCACGCCTGTCGTAGTCGTGCAGTGACGGCAAAGAAATGTACAAAAAAACCTGATGCACGTGCAAAATTGTTGATTTGCTAATCAAGCCTATTGCGTTTTTTCCGTTTTCCATCTTTCTCTCTGTTAATAGAGGCCGCTCAGACAGCCTGTTTGTTGATAATGAGTCTATCTGTCTTTCCCTTGCCACAAGAGATTTGAAGTTACTTGAATTAACTTCTTTTTTATTTCGTCATTGCAGATACTTGCATCAAAATGAAATTGAACATATACCTGCACAAATATTCCGTGATCTCGAGGCTCTTGAAAGATTGTAAGTTCCTGACGCAGAAGAAAATCTTTTTGTGGTTGTTTTTTGAAGCAGTTATGTATATTACTTTCTTAAGAAAGATCATCGTGCCATTACGAGATAATGATCGATGTTTGTTTATTTTGAAATAATAATTCGTATTTTTTTTTTTGCAGATATCTTCATCGTAACAGACTAAGCTACCTTCCAAAAGGACTTTTTCAAAATATTCCTTCACTAAGAGGACTGTAAGCTGCCATTCAGGCTTTTGTAGTGTTAATACAAGTTCGGTTTTTATTTTTGTTCCCCAGCATACAACATTAACACTTACCTTTCACTCAGGGCAAAATGTTGGCTTAGGAGAGGGGTAGGTCGGCAGTTTCCCAGAAACGTATGGACATTTCCTTTACTTTCGCGCGAAAAGTGAACCAGCTCCATTGGTCGAGACAGCATGGAAATCAAGTCATCTCTGATTGACAGAGAAAGCTAATTATTTTATAGCCAATCATAAGGCGAACAGATACCGAAACCGGCAACTGCGTAACTTCAACATAAGAAAATGTATTTGTATTTCATCAACTGAATTATATAAAAAATATAACATTATTGCATTTTATAATCCTCCACATAACTATATGATAAAGAATTTTGCTGGTCACATTAGGCGACTCGATTCCAATCCTCTGAACTGCACGTGCGAAATCCTATGGCTCACGACACTTCTAAAGAACACTCCAAATACTGAAAATGCGGCAACCTGTGGGAATCCAGAGGATCTGAAAGGAAAAGCGCTCGTTAAACTCACTCCTGACGACTTCAACTGTAGTAAGTAATCCTTATTAGAGTGATTTACAATCACGTTCATGGCAAAAGCTAAACGTCAATTTGTACCACGTGACCAAGTGCAACCTCAATCCCAGGGTCCTTTCCTACTCGTCCGGCTTCCGAAGCGAGATTGAGAGGGGACCAGAAGAGGACACTGGAAACGAGAGGCTGGACCAAGTTTCGTTTACAGTTCGTTCTATCTGCACAAAAATAAGTAGTTCTATGTCAGGTTCTTCCGCAGAATTAATTTCAACTTGAGTTCATTTTGTGCTTTACGTTCTACTGGTTGTTACCGAGGACTGTACGGGTGACGTTGTTGAGGAACGTAGATCAAAAAGTAGCCTAAGAGAAACGGATTTAATCTGGCAAATTAATCAGACGGGAAAAAAAATTAAGAAAAAGGGAGCTGACAAATTTCCTGTCATAGACTGTTGAACTTACCAATGTATGGATTAAATCTTTGTGATCGACTTCTGAAATCTCATGTCGTTAACTCTGTCAGGCTCACTATTCTGTTGTAAAGAATTAATCATTCTATGAGACTAAAGGTACTGAGGTAACAGATTGGCTGATATTCAATTTACTGACCCACAGCACCACCAACGTTTGTGAAACGACCAACCAGCATAGAGGTTTCTGTCAGGGATCGCGAAGTGGCGTTCAAATGCTTAGCCACAGGGAAACCAACCCCAACCATAACTTGGCGGAAAGATGGCGAACTTCTACGAGAGGGTCGACGATATATCATCAGCAGGGAGGGGACGTTGAGTATCATCGATCCGAGACCCGAGGATCAGGGACAATACGAGTGTTTGGCACAGAACACTGCTGGAGAAGTCGCGAGCGAAGCGAAGTTAGATTATAATGGCCAGGAAGGTGATAACAAATTCTACGAAATTTTGTAAAGTTTTTTTGTTTTAGAAGGAGCATTGATCCACAAAAATATTAGATTGCTGTCCCTCCCCTCTCTTTTCCGCTGCTCCGATAATATGAAGTAGAAACAAATTCATCTATCAGCACAGGATCCCCACACAAATTGTGTGACTGTTGTAACGCTTGAATTTGAAGGAAATGTATGGGAATATCGAAAAGGTTCATATTATCGTGATATAATGCGATGAATTCTTATACATAAGGTCAAAATAGACATCTTTTTACCTGAAATGTGGTGTATTGTCGTTCTTGCTGTTGAAAACGGCAAATTATAGCTAATTGAAGGGTTTACCTGAGCGAAAAGCTCAGGTAAACGTCGAATGTTAAACCCTTCATCAAATATCTATAATTCGCCGTTTTCAGCTGCAAGAACGACAATACACAACATGTCAGGTACAAAGATGTCTATTTCGACCTTATATATAAGAATTCATCGCATTGTAACAGGATAAAATGAAACTTTTCGATATTCCCAAACATTTCCTCTAAATTCAATTCATTACAACAGTCACACAATTTGTGTAGGCCCCCTGTGCTATCAGGTGTCAAGATATGATCGAAACCCTGTTGTGATATTTACTAGCAGTAATAAAAGCTTTATGCACATGCCTTTCAACTACCTTCTCAAAAAACGCCGAATAGTTTGGGAACTCGCTGGCTAAGGAGCAAATTATTCTAACACCCCCTGGTAATTTTAAGTTTTGTTTTAGACTTAACAACTACTATTTGTTTTTTTGTTATAGTTCCACCGATATTTCTACAGAAACCTCTGTCTAGAGTAGAGTCAATAGAAGCGAACTCTGTGACTCTCACTTGCCGCGCTCGCGGTAACCCCAGGCCTCACATTGAATGGACTAAAGAAGGTCTTCCGCTAACCTTGGATCCAAACTATCGCGTTCGACCATCCGGAGACTTATTTATCAGCCACGTGCGCATGCTGGACCGTGGAACGTACAGGTGTCGTGCGACTAACAGGGTTGGTCGAACGGCTGCTTCCACCAGGCTAGTAGTAAAGGGTAAATATTGCTGATCATGTTAACTGCTCCCAAGAATGCCTATGCTTATCATTCAATAAAAAATTACAGCAATCCAAAGAAAAAAACGAGCAATTCAGTAAACCTGGACTAAACCATCAGGAGTAAATCACTCCGGAACCTCCATCTCCAGCGCGTTAGACTTACAGTCCATTTTTAAATTTCTTTTCCCACGAAAATTTGCTATATTCATCACTGTTGGATTGAAATCGCTTTCTTCCGGCTAGTCTATCATGACTCTGAACCCGGGGTTGGAGTTGAACCATGTCCGATTAATCAGTTTAACCATGTTCGCTTAACGCTTAGTCTTCCTTCATTGCTTTTCATTTCCTATAAATCATAGTTTGATTAGCTGAAATGTTGTTCTACGAAAGAAGATTCTATAAATAGCCTAAAAAACTCATACACTGTGACCCTGGTCTTTTTTGATACATGAAAGCTCCGGGGTGATGGGCTCCTAGCATCACTTTAAAAATAGCAACAGCGTATGACAGCACAAAGGCGTACGAGAAACACTGCACGTTTTCTAGCAAAATGTCATCAAAAATTGCAGAAAGCTAAAAAAGGTTCAACATATACTTGTACTAACTAATACTTGTTAGTTGCTTGTCAAACGTTTCCTCTTTATTACTCCTCAGCTCCTCCAAAATTAACAAAAAGACCCGAAAACACTGAAGTGTTGGAGGGTAGCTCCGCTGACCTTAAGTGTGAAGCGAGTGGTCACCCTGTGCCAGCAATCGCATGGACCAAAAGTGGCGACCGATTACCATCTCAGGACCGCCATATTGTGCTACCATCCGGGACCTTAAGAGTCATCTATGCTTCCCTCAGTGACCAGGGAGAGTACGAGTGTCAAGCGATCAACGTCATCGGAGTGGGATCGGTGAAAGCTTTCCTAACGGTGAAACCACGAGGTAGGTTTAAAGAAAAGCAGCGACAGAATGCCATGTTGACCTTGAAAATTCTCGATGCTCTTTGTTCTTAAATCATCAGGCGAGCAAGTTCGATCGTAAACCCTCCAACTTGTATTGTATAGCGAGAGATATCAAGGGAGAAGACATAACAACTCTCCGCAGCACATGCACTTCTCGCATCTCCCCAAATTTTCAGGACAACAGCTTCATACGGTCGTAGCTGTCGGCTTAACGATTTTAAGTATACAGTCTTTTACTTGAAGTTTCGTCTACATTAGGCTCACCTCACTTTCATATGTCATGTCTCTCTAGTTCCTCCCTCCATCGTGGAGTCTCCCACAGACATCATTGTGTCCGCTGGTCAAACAGTTGAAATTCGCTGTTCCGCTTACGGCGCTCCTCAGCCAATCATAACGTGGATCAAGAATAATGTCCATCTCACAGAAGCAAACAGATACTCTGTTAGCTCGTCCGGGACACTGAAAATCCGGGATATTGGCAAAGCTGACGAGGGTCGTTACGAATGTGCCGCTCGTAATAGCATTGGTTCGGCTTCTGCGCAGATGACACTGACGGTACAAAGTAAGATATTCAAGGATTTTGAAAGACTTGTCATTTTTAATTCAGAAGGTTTAACTTACTGATAATATGAACACGTATAGTTTGAAACAACAACTTCCTAAACTTCAATTCAGAAATTTGAATAAACTGGAAAAAAGATATTTTTTGACGACCTTGAAATACTTTCCTTCTTTTTCATATTTCAGCTCCATCTGCTCAAAATATCGGTGTTGATGTCCTTAACATGTCAATCGCGAAAGCCATAAGCAATGTTGACAGAGCTCTGAACGCCAGCATCCAGAGGCTGTTTTCGTCACCCAAAAAACCCAGTGATCTCCTCGCACTGTTCCGGTTTCCTTCGCCTGAAGCGCAACAGATCGCTCGAGCCGCAGAAATCTTCGAGCGCACAATCCAGCTGGTCCATGAACACGTGAAAGAGATGGACAGGGTGAATGTGAGCAATGATAAGTACAATTTCTTCCACCTGCTGTCTCCTTCGCACGTCAATATGATCGCTAATCTGTCAGGGTGCAGCGCCCACCGACGCATGAACAACTGTTCCAACATGTGTTTCCACCGCAAATACCGTACTTTTGATGGAACGTGCAATAATCTTTTGCATCCCATGTGGGGTGCGTCTCTTACACCGTTTAACCGACTTTTAAGTCCCGTGTATGAGAACGGGTTTAATTCACCAGTGGGTTGGCAAGACCTTGAAGGAAATCCCAGCGCACGTCTTGTTTCGACGCAACTTGTTTCATCAGAGGAGGTGACCGATGATCAACAGTTCACCCACATGTTGATGCAGTGGGGCCAGTTCCTAGACCATGACATCGACTTCATCGTCAGTAGCTTAAGTACGATGAGATTTAGCGACGGTTTGGATTGCACAAAGCAGTACCACATTTGTGATAATCAGCCGCCATGCTTCCCCATTCCCATCCCAGAGAACGATGCCCGACTCAGTGGTCATGGAGCATGTATGCAGTTCACTCGCTCAAGCGCCGTGTGTGGCACAGGAACAACTTCCGTGTTCTTCAGCGCAGTAACCCCTCGAGAACAGATGAATCAAATAACGTCTTATATAGACGCATCATCCGTCTATGGGTCTTCGGAACAAGAGGCTCTAAATCTACGAGATCTTGATAGTAATGGACTTCTCAAGTCAAATTCATCTATTGGCAAAGGAAAACCGCTACTGCCCTTCAACCGTGATACGCCAATTGAATGTCTGCAAGCTGATGATAGCCCAGTCCCGTGTTTCCTCGCAGGTGATTTTCGCGCCAACGAGCAGCTTGGGCTGCTGTCGATGCACACAATATGGATGCGCGAGCACAACCGTATTGCCAAGGAACTAGGAGACTTCAATCCGAATTGGGACAGTGATAAAGTGTACCACGAGGCTCGTAAAATAGTAGGAGCCGAGGTGCAGCATATCTCTTACACTGAATGGCTACCTAAGATTCTCGGCCCTGAAGGAATGGCCCTTCTAGGGCCCTACAGTGGCTACGAGCCAAACATTAACGCTGGAATTGTAAACTCGTTTGCCACTGCAGCCTTTAGATTTGGCCATGGATTGATAAATCCTATAATATTCCGTCTAAACTCTTCGTTTCAACCCATCGAACAAGGTAATATCCCCCTACACAAGGCCTTTTTCTCACCCTATCGCTTGGTTACGGAGGGTGGGGTAGATCCAGTCCTCCGCGGACTTTTCGGAAGGGCCGCCAAGAGCCGCGACGATAAACACCAGCTTTTAAACTCGGAGCTTACTGAGAGACTCTTTGAGATGGCTCATGAGATAGCCCTAGATCTTGGTGCTCTTAACATTCAGCGAGGAAGGGACCATGCTCTGCCAGGTAAGTTGGAGCTATATGGCGATGAATGCTCTCATTTTGAATGGCAGTGGTAACTTCATTTGCAGTTTGCATTACTCCATTATGATCAGCTCATAGAGGAAAATGCTAAAAAATCGAGTTTCAACTTGAAATTTCTGAAAGAATTACTTTCCACTGGACAAAGTGTCTAATGTAATTTCTATTACATACCCTCAAATCAAAATCTGCAGAAAGGCACTAGTGGGATCTGGGTTCGAGATCATCCGATATCCTGTAACATCGGAGTCGAAGTCGGGCTATTAGCCCCTAATATACCTTGTTTTCCACTAAATAAAGTTTTACTTAACTCTACTTTACTGAATTTGTTTGTATTAAAGCCTCCGATTTTTGCAGGTTATAATAAGTGGCGCGTCCTCTGTAATCTGACCGAGGCCGAAACTTTTGATGACCTTCAGTCTGAGATAGTAGATGGAGACATTCGAGAGAAGTTACAGGAGCTGTACAAACACCCTTCTAATATCGACTTGTGGGTCGGAGGTCTCCTCGAGGAACTTGTCCCAGGATCGGTGCTAGGACCAACGTTTACTTGCATCATAGCTGAGCAGTTTAGAAGGATAAGAGCTGGAGACAGGTAGGAAGCACCTTGAGCATAATATACTTTCTGAAATGAATAATTAGGGGAATCAAAGCTTCAGACGCCGGTTTTGTTCAATTATCCTTAAAATTCAAGCTATCCTCACTAAATTTGCAGCATAAAATACTGAATTTTGATTAAATTATTTTTTCTTGTAGTTTTGACTACCAGATAGAGCACTCCCCCCATATTTAAGGGAGTGGTGTCATGGTGGGCTCAAAATTCACCTCAGTGCTAATTTAGCCAAGCGATACAAGGATTTTTCCAAACATAGAGGGAAATTCCATCCCATTTCCTAAACGCGCAGCAGGGGTAGCCGAGTTGGTAAAGTGCTGGACTGTAAAGCGGAAAGTCGCTGGTATGTAAATTCTCGAACGGGACCACCAATACGCAGGGTATTAAAATAACCGAGAGAAGGGTACTGCCTTTTCCCTGCAAACGGCTAGACCTTCGTTGCTTGGAAGACCACGTTGAAATATGGTGAACCTGTTCTCAGCAGGGGACGTAAAGACATCGCCCTCAATAGTACTTCGTGCGTCCATTTTCTTTTTCTTCAAGAATGAAAGCAATTTGTCATAGATAAAATGTTGCTATCCTTCAGATTCTGGTATGAAAGTCCTTCTACATTCGACCACTCTCAGCTGATTCAGATAAAACAGACATCCCTCGCCCGAGTGTTGTGTGATAATGGTGACAATATTGACCGAGTTCAGCCTGACGTGTTTCTCCGCGCGACATACCCCACGGGATATGTTTCGTGCTCTTCCATTCCACGCATGGATCTGCGCATGTGGAAATCTTGCGAGGAAGGTTTGTACATGATATTGTCTACTGGGTCCTTAATGACCATTTTTGGGCATATTATTTCACCGATATATGAGGTGGTTTTTTCTGGTTCATCACCAATATTATTATAATATTACTATTATTCCAGCTCCCAACGTTACTGGCGTCACTAGTTATTTGGTTAGAGTGTCGCACCGATGACGCACATATCAGGGTTTTGAATTCTGCCTAACCCCTGAATTTCTCTCAGGCTTCTTCTCGCAATTATTTACATTGCATACACAATTGCAAGGATCGGCCATTCAACGTGACGACTTTTGGGCCCTGAAGTTTTTCTTCTAATAAATTTGCAGTGCCTCCTCGAACGATAAAACGATAGAAGATAAAACGTTTCGAGAAGTAGCCCCTTTGTCTTCTTTCGTGTAAGGCCCCAACTTTCGCAGACTACAAGTCTTCAGTGTCACTGTTTATTTTCTTGTCAGATCACTGCTCCTCTGAGGACGTAACTCCTACATTTAGCAGTCATGTTCAATCCCGTCGTTTTAGACGTGCAGTGGAAGAACCCTACTTAAATGCAGCGCATGTACAGATGGACCCCAAGGAAAAGAGGAAGAAGAAACTGCAGGCAAAAAAGAAGCCTGCTGAGGTATCAGTAGTTGTGGAGAAAAACGAAGAGACAGTAAGCAGTTCTTCAGAGCAAGAAGAAATGCAGCTAAAGAAACGAGTTGATTTTCTTGAAAAGAAAGTGGAAAGCATGACCGCCACTATAAAAGGTCTGCAAGATGCATTCAACAGTCTTCAAAACCAGGCAAGTGTACTTCTTGCTTTAATAACACTTTGACAGTAAGCTCTCTTTACTTCAGCTATAACAACCTTTGGATGTCTCCGAAGAATTAGAATCGTTATTGTACAATACAAAAAATTATGAGGTCTTGTGTGAGATTCTTACCCAACGCGTTTAAGGAGTCAAAAGTAGTTATAAAAATATTACAGAATGCCTTACCTTCTTGTTTTATGTTTTATTTATTGCTTGTTCTTGGCGTTCTGGCCCTTTCAGTAGAGCGATTATGCAAAAACGATATTCAGTCGTAAGCTTGAGTTACCTGTTGTAAGACTTGGGATACCTGTGGTGCGCCAGTTATATACCCTACGGTTAGTTGCGTAATTTATGTAGCGTCCGATGTTTAAAAGCTAACGCCCGAAGTTCAGCGCTGTCAATCTATTTATTTTAACACCAGATACTTACAATCATGTCCGATGTTAGGTTTTATGCAATTTGCTGCAGAACATTCCCCTCTCCCCTTTGCTGGCCAGCAAAGATGAGAACACTAAAGGATTAGATTGGTCCCACATGCATTTATAACTTGCACGAACGAGTGTTTCCGCCCTTGACACTTGGTAACATGCAAATGATCAAAGTCCTGATTGCTTTATTGCCATGTCCCATAATTATTCCTGTTGTGATAGGTAAACAAGCAACTTTCATTTTTTTTACAAAAGCAGAATTAGAATCAAATAATAGATCTATAGTCACGTTACCTTGAAATTTTCCATCCCCTTTTTTAATTGAAATTTTTAACAGGTGAATAAAATTACCCAAATGAAAGGGAAAATGGGAAGAAAAGGAAGAAGAGGATGCGGGTTTGTTGATGGTTCCGCGCGTTACGTGGGAGACTCGTGGCAAAGAGATGGTTGTATTCACTGTAACTGCATTGGGGTAAGTCACATGTAATTAAACAGTGGCGGATCCAGGGAAGGGGCCCGGGGGAGTCGCCCCCCCCCTCCTTATGTTGGACGAAACTGAGGCTCGAGGGGCGGAAAAAATTTTTTGGGAGACCGCCCCCCGCCCTTTATATAAGGGTCTGGATGACTGCCCCCCTTCCCTCCCCCGCCCCCCCCCCTTATCTCAAAGGCTGGATCCGGCACTGTTAAATACTCCTGGTTTACGTCTTTTACTCATGGCATACGTTCGCACGCAAATCAACATATGCCTGCGGTCAAGAAAAGAAGGCAGACGAGTAAACGATTTATGAACACGCCTGAAATTTTGAACTAGTATTTGGTGTAAAACAACTGCGGTGAAGGGGTTGTCCACACTTGGTGCCCGAGCGCTAATGCCTGGGTACCGGCGCAAAATAGTGTTGTGTTCACACCTTGTGTACCCGATGTGTAACAGTAAATTAGTTACTCCCTTTCATCCTGTCAGACGCCATTATGAAACTTAAGCTTAGCAAGGAGCACGAAGCAACGGATTAGCTAGGAACTAACAAAACCGGTGTGCACACAGGGACCAGGTGCCCTCTTTAGTGCCCGTATACGAGGTCTCGACCTTGTACTCGGGCACCGTGCTGGTGCCCGAATTCGGGCGTGGGCACTTGAAAAACTGAGGTGTGTGTTCACATTAGTGCCAAGCGAGTGCCTTACTCGCGCACCGTTGCCGTGCACCAAGCATGAACGCTGCCTTAGGTGTCATTAGAGGGTCTAGAAACCGAGACGGGGTACATGTAGGCACGTTAGGATCCTAATTCCCCTGAGCAATTTTTGGATTTACGCGACGTAGGTGTATCTTTCGGTGTTCGTTATAAAGTACTGTTTCAACGTTCCTTCGTAGGGAGGACAGATCAGGTGTTTACCAGTAGGACAGTGTAAAAAAGAATTGGAGAGGAAGCCATAATGAATCTACAAACTGTTTTGTAAAGTTAAGGTACGTGGGTCTTAACCACTGAATTAGAGATCGGCAATTCTTTACCACTTTAAGAGCTTGTTGTTTTAAAAGTGTTCAGAACAACCCTTGCAGGGCTTTTTGAGGGAAGATAGTTATTATTTTGCCGCTCAATGGTATGTCCTGGTCAATAACCGTTTACAGTGATTCTAGCATAGTTACATTACTATCCCCTGAATAAAGGGAACCCAAGCGCACATCTGTTCAGTTTGCTTACAAAAGTTTGTTTTTAGTCCTAGTTTAAAGAATGTTCCCTATCTTTGCTATCTTTCTTTGGCTCCATTGATAAATATTTTATTGTTATGGCTACTATTCCATCGTCTAAGTCATATACATTTTATGTATTTTAGTGTATTTAAATTTATTACGTGTCTCTAATTAGTGTAGGGTTTCCGGCCCCTACGCTAGATCTCTGACTTGACTCCTTAAAAAAGTGTTCATTCATTCATTCATTCATTCATTCATTCATCCATTGCCTAAAATTCCCTTTGCTATTCCTATGGAAAACTAATATGCACTTTAATTTGATTTTCTTGCAGGTTAAATCGTCAAGTTGTAATTATAACAGACTTAGACTGAGATCTGTTTGTGAGAGTATGCTCATTTTTGCAGCTGTGGAATCGAAACAAATTCTTTTTAGACGCTCTTTCCAGCTACTCCTGATTAAATTTCATTTCCAAATCCAGCGTAAATGAACTTCATATTAGTAAATTATTTTATAACCAAGCTCAGTGGTCTTTTGATAGCGTACAGGAAATAAGTGACAGATCACTTTTAAGGATGAAAGATAATTATAGCTTAGAGAACGTTCTTGTAATTTCGTCGATTAACTCGTGGTGTTACTCCGAAGGCAGGGTGACAATACGCTTTTACCGCAGCTAAAACGGCAAAAAAGCATTTGAGATGGAGTAAGCATGCTTTAGGATGTTTTGCACTTTGCTACAAAAATTGCTTGCAGTGCTGAGTAGCCTTGATCAGCCACAAATTTAGGAGTGGTTAGAAAGACTTTTCGCTGTAATCGCTTCATCTTCTTGGTGTCCTTCCATTTTTTTGTTCTCTTTTATTGAGAAACGTCTAAAATGTGGGTATAGATTTGGGCACGTGCGAGTCTTTTGAAGTTTCGAACTTAAGTATAATTTAACTTAGATCAGTTTTAAAAACAAGCATATAGGAAAATGACAGGATTTTATTGTCTATTTAGTAGCTCTTGGACTGAAAACATTTCTTACCAAGTTTGACATGTACCGGTAGTTACAACAAGATGACTGGTCCAGTTTCTGCAATCGATGATAAGATTTTTCTTTCCTTTTGGTAACAAACCAGTCTTAGATAAGATTACAATTGGAAATGCTATGAAACGTTCCTTTCCACCGGAAATTCGTCGGATAAAAGGAATAGCTTCATAGCGGTATTTTCCTCTTATTGTTTTTATCAGCATGAACAGAATATCACTTTGCCTCGCTCCAAAGGAGCTATACTCCTTGATTTCCGAAGCATGTCGCCCTTTATACTGTTCTACTTGGTGTAAAATTCTCACCTGTTTCCCCATAGAAGAAAAGTAAAGGGCTAGCTAAACACTGTTTTTCTTCGATTTTCTTGATGAAAAATGTTCTTTTCCATTAGACAGAAAGTTGTCGCCCATTTCTCTGTATATAAATAGCCTGTAAGCAAGCTCCAGGGATCGCTCTGGCGGCGGGGCGAAAAATGAGCCGGGGATCCCCGGAGAGCTTGCTAGCAGGCTACTGTGTAAAAAAAATAACTGAATGCGCTGAATGAGAAGGAGGGGTCCAGTTCTCGCTCGGTCTAACCCCTGCCCTTCCTTCGCGTCCTCGACTGACTGACTTAGAAAGGACAGCAAGTAGTCTACAATGAATTTGTTAAACGCTCGGGACCTCTGAGTAGTTATTTTTATTTTTTGCTTTAATCCTGTCATTAAAGTCATAAATTAAACGCAGAGACAAGAAAATTAGTGGGATACATTCAATTACGCTAGATTGACGTTCGATTGCCAATATTGCTTTATTTGCCTTTCTTCATTAATTTACATGAGTTATTTATTTGTTTGTTTCAACATTATTTCGCTTTGCAATAAATGTTACGTAGAAAGCCCATCGCTGTTAATTTCTTGTAGCACTTCGTCTTTAAAGTTTAAATTCTTATTCCTTCGAGTTTATAAAACGAAAGACCTCGCAGTTTTTAGAGATGGTGATCGTTGTTAGGTCGTTTTCTCGCGAAACTGCATTCTTTCCTCCAGAACGTTTGCTCTTTATACGGCTGCGACGACTCGAAGCCTCTGGGAAACCAACGGGGGAACTCTTCTTAGTCTATCGGAGCAGTTGGCAAACGTTTTTCATCCCCATCCCCTCTAAAACTGCAAGATTTTAATGAACCAAGACCTACACTACGACCTTTCCGCCGCCTTCGACACAATCGATCACGACCGAGATCCTTCTTGAGAGATTACGATTTCGTTATGGTTTTTCCAACCTACTTCTTCAGTGGTTCACTTCTTATCTTGTTGACCGTCCTCAACGCATAGTGTTGGACAAGTTTTCTTCCCAGACTCGTCGTGTGGAGCCCCTCAAGGTTCTGTTTTAGGACCGGTGTTATTTTCTCTATATATTTCTCCATTGGAATATGAAATTATGGCTCTTGCTTTAAATACAATTGTGTACGCCGACGGTTCTTAGCTTTACATTATTATGAGACAAGAGCCGTCGTGCTCCGGCATTACAGGATCTTACGCTTTGCATTGTAACCAAGATATCATGTCCCAGGCCCCAAATCACAAGCTCGAGTGTTCTCCCAACATCTCAAGTGGGTTATCACACCTGTAAACCCATAGAAAGTGTGGTCTTTATAAAATAACTTTAAGTTTTCTACGAGTTTACCGGCACAATAAACCATAGGTTTTTAACCAATCAGAACGCGCGTACTATCTTAGTTATTTTATAAATTGGGATATTCACCAAACCTGGGCATAGCTCAAGTTTCATAAACATACAGTCAGAGGTTTTAATTGTGATACAAAAATTTTTATACAATGTTTTTCTTTTTCTCTTTATCTTTTGCTTTCTTCATTTTTGCATACAAAACCCTAAGCGAAACGCGTATGAGTTAGAATATCGAATATTGGTGTTCCGTCCTGAATATCCTGGCTATTGATACCAAAATCTGCTGTTTTCACCCTTAAGCGATTCAAGGGAGATTATCCCCGCACCCTTTATCACGAGGCTGACTTCCTTCAAATGAAGTTTTTTTTGATAAATTCCCTCAGCTTAAGAAGGTGACTTGGAACGAGTTACAATCATGTTGTATTTGTTTTTGACATCAACGTTTGCAACTTCCGATTTGACACCCAGATTTGTTCGAGACGGTGAGGATCTGGGAACGACTGCATGAAAGATCTCGTATCCAGTCTCTTCTCCAATTCTTCACCACGTTTTCAAAATGGCGGAACACGATCTCACCGCTCGAATGGGCTGCTTTTTGGACCGGCATCTAGTGTTTCCCTTGTTGGAATTTCTCTCTGTCAAGGAGGTAAATACCTTCTTTAATTACTGCTTTCCCTTTTTTAGGATTTTCTGAGTATAACTTACCGGGCAAAGTCACGTGAAATAAAACTAGATACCAAGGATAATTCACTTTTAATTTGTAGATTGGCCGTACACTTTTTTTAATTAATCAGTAACAATTTTTTGCCTTTGTTCGTCTTGATTTTTAGATATATGATGAAAAAGAATTACTTAAAGGGAAGCTCGACCTTCTTAGCAACACAAACATGGTAACGTATAAGTTGAAGAGTTTGGCTTTTTAACAAATTTCGGCCCTGTCTGACTGACGTAGATGAAAAATCCACACTCCCCTGAAAGGCCTTTTTTTCCTTTTTACTTTCAAAGAATCCCGCATGACTGTATTTACCCCTAAAGACCTCCATAAGTTATTTTATTAGAAAGTATGATTTTGCCTCTGGTGCATCTTATTTAGAGGTGATGGACTTCTGAATACCAAAAAATCTTAAAAACTCCCTTCATAGTGTAGGAGTTTAACCTCAAAGAATCTCACACTTCTTCATTCTTATAAGCTTACCTAAAGAATAGACTTTCATTACTTTTAGGTACCGTCGCTTCATAGAGGAAAAAACTAACTGAATGCACGAGCAAAATGAGGATTAAAACAAAAATTTAAATTTACACAACAACATGATGAATGTATTTGTTGTGGTTCAATTTTTTCCTTGGTTTAAATTTTATTTCCTTTGTTTTGGAGTATGATAATGTGTGATAATGAGTTTGAAAAAAAGGAAACAAAATTTAAACCAAGGATAAAATTCAACCACAACATATACACCAAATGTAGAATGTAAAACCAGAAAAACAATAATCTTATTTAGTTATTTTCTGTCTTAATCTCGCTTGAATCCACAGTATATTGGCTAAAATCCAAAAAATTGCTAAGCAATGTCCTGACTTGATATTCACTGTTCTTGGCTAAAAGATGAATCAAGAAATGACCAGTATTGCACTTGATTCATTCTTTGTTGTTGAACATACAGCATAATTTTTCTTCGGTGTATTAAACATTTTAGAGCAATGATCCCCTAAGGATCAAAAGCCAAAGAATTCGGCCAGTTTTATTCCATACTCCATATAAGATAACAATTTTATGAGTGTCCACACTTTATTTCAGGAGTATTAACCCAGGTTGGCTTTAGGGAATGTAAGAAGAGAGAGGGGATGGGAGAGGAAAATGGTCAGAGAATTGCACGTATTGTAGATGCTTGAATTACTCCCCTCCTTCAAATATCTGCCCTATTTGAATTAGCTCCTCTGGAGGATGAAAAATGATATTAGATAATAAAGCAAGTGCCTCCTCTCTTAAATGTGTACCCGCAACTCTCCCCTGGGTAGGAACAAAATCATTGAATTTAAGCTAAAGAAGTAGAATTTTAGGAAACTAGACTTATGATAGTAACTGCACTGTGATTTATGTTCCTTCTTACAGATACATGTAGGTTCTGGTGTACTTTATTACAGTATATGTTTACTTGAAATAAATAAAGTTGAAATAAACAAGTCAAGCATTTACAGTAATGCAATAGAAATGTGTTAGATTTGTTTTTCTTGAAATGTTTTGTTTTTAACTTGTATTCATAAGAAAAAAACTTATATTCCAAAACTGCTTTTCGTTATGAGGTTTGCAGAGCTTTCTTTATACTCTTTATTTGCTGGTTGAAGTGATGTATCATACTCCTGGAGGTTGTTACTTTTATGATGTGTTAAAAGTATGGTTGTCTTTCACAACCTATTATATAAGTCTGTTATTGCTTATTTTTTTAGGTTGATTTTGCAATGGATGTTTTTAAAAATCTATATCCAGACCAGGATGTTCCAGAAGGTTTGTTTATTACTCTTCTGTGTTAGTTTCCTGGCAGGGGCTATGGAGGATAGCCTATGACTTGATACAAAATACCAAAAAGGCGCTGTCACCCATATCACAGCACAATAATAGGTTACTAACAAAACTTTCCACGACAACAACAAGCTGATATTATCATTAAGCATCAGAAACAGAAGTACTCAACCTATAGTTTATTTTGGCCAGATACTGACTAGAAAACTCCTTGACTACTGGCTTCAAAAGGTGTTTTTTGTTAACATTTCAAGGAGAAAATGAGTAAAACAGTCTTGTTTGATGAAATAATGTATTATGTACATTGAATACACAGTGTATGCTGTAAAAAGAATATGGAGAGCATTGGGTAGTTTATCAGTTAAATGCAGTCAAAGCTGTCCTACCCACTTGCAAGTAGCCCTTAGTAGTTACAACCAGTAGTGTGAAACCTACAATCCTGGTCATCATTGTTGAAACACTTGCAGATTTTTGGCCTCCTTTGTTGATGTTTACGAGGTATATGTCCAAGCAAAACTGTCAAACAAACATTGAGGGGAAGAGAGGACAGCCCTACATGTGCCTATACAACACAATCGACTCTCTCGTGTTTTCTAGAAGTGTTTCAAGGAATTTTGACCATGATTGAAGTTTGAATTTTGAGTTGAAGTCTGTGCTGAAAAGCCTTCGTAATCCATGGTGACCACTTTTATGAAATACTTGCGGGGTCTTTTCCTCTGAAGTCGTCATAAGGGACCATTAATTTTTAGTCAACAGTTGAACATTTACTTCTTGATTAAATTTAGAATAATACAGAACATAGGAACTAATGGTTTGTTGACTTGTACGTGTGCCAATTAAACATAGTAACAGATATCTTATAAAAATCTATTCAATAAAATTTATTAGTGAGTTGCCATTCATAATAATTACCATATACCAAGCTATCTGCATAAAGCTATCATAAGTGACCAATCTTAATATATGTAGGTGTATCACATGGTCGTTCACAAGAGCCCATTCTTGTAGATGACCAACTACAGAGCTTTGCAACCAGTTATTTTCTGCGGTGGCTGCTTGTGAGAGCTTTGACTGTATAAACATTTTTGGACAGTCCCCCCCACCACACAATAAGACCTACTCTACTTTGCACATCACCACACCTTCCCAGATTTAACTGATCCTTAAATGGAATAAAATGATTATTTTTGTTGTTGCTTTTGTCTCTTTAGATCTTGTACAAAAAAGAACAGAAGTTGTCACACAGTTAAAGTATCTTCAGGCTCAGACTGAACCCATTGTCAAATGTTTTGAAGATCCAGAGTTCAACAATCAGATACAGACAACAAGGTTAAAAGATTATTTAGTTACTTGATGACTTGAGTTTTCTTATAACTTGAAATCAGAAAATTTAATTTCTTGGATGCTTTTAATATTGTTCATGGTTTGCTTTGTAGGGATGGGAGATCACTCTTCGAATACCTTGAAAAAAACCATGGGGTAAGTTCATTTTTTTTTTTTATGTCAGATAGGTAACACTGAACAGGGTGCCCAAAAGATCCACTTTCAAGCTTACCCCTTTATTAGTAGGCATACTTTGCCTTTGATTTACTGATACTTTATTGACATTTCTATCTAAATGATCTGTATTAAATGTAACTTTCCCAACATTTCATTTAAAAGATTAGAATATTCCATAATATTTATATATATCTTGTCCATTATTGAAGAAAAGGATAAAGTCAAATATTCAGAAAGAAAGATTTTCCTGAGGCTATCAGATGTATCTCATAGTGTAGTATATCAGTAAAAATAGCTGTTACTAATGTCATCCTGGATTTAATTGCTTATGTTGTGGTTCAGTTTTATCCTTGGTTTAAATTTTATTTTCTTTTGTTTCAAAATCATTATCAGACATTACCATACTCAAAAACAAAGGAAAATAAAAGTTAAACTAAGGATAAAATTGAACCGCAACACATACAAGACAATTTATATGAATCAAGTTTTATTAAATTCTGAATTTTTATTGTGTTTGCTATTTGCAGATTAAGCCAGAAATGTTGGACACATTGTATAAATATGCAAAATTTCAGTATGAGTGTGGAAACTACTCTGGTGCTGCTGAGTATCTGTACTTCTACCGTGTGCTTGTGAGTTCCTAGTGTCTGTTTTTATTCTATATGCTTTTGCAATGTCTGATGTCTTCTCATAAATTCATAACATACATCAAAAGCAGAGCCTCCCAAGGTGGATCCAGGAAATTTTTTATTGGCTGATCTAACTTGTAAAGCCTGTTAAAGCTGTTTCACTGCTAATAATTTTCTTACCTCCCTACTACAATCATGGACAAAAATCTTGGGACACTTTTGCATTTCTGGGCATTTCCAATTCTCACAGGCCCTACCCCTCCCCTCACCCCACAAACAATGTTGGACGCGTGTATCCAGAATTTTTTCCAAGTTTCAACTTTGTATAGGGTGGGGGGAGGGAGAACTGCAAGAAAAATTAATTTCAAAAAGGATGCACTGTTTTATGAGGGAGCCCAGAATGACAGAAAAAAAGGAATATTGCATTGCTCTCCCATGACTGTAGATAATAATAATTATTATAACAGACAATGTCAATATGGACTCGTACTGTCATGATCGGTGGTACATGTCGGACACAGCTGATAAAGACAGTTCATAAAGGACACAGCTTTGAACCTTCTCAGTGCTCTGCTTGTGAAAGAGCATCATCACAGCTTTTTATGACCTGACCATGATTTCAAAACAAAATTTGAAATCAATAAATGTTCATATTTTTTACTTCAGGCCACTGGTAATGATGATAGAAATACATTAAATGCTCTTTGGGGCAAATTGGGCTCAGAAATCCTCATGCAGAATTGGGAAACTGCATTAGAAGATCTAAACAGACTCAAGGATGTCATTGAGAGTAATGTAAGTGGTACCTTAATAACTTCATTTTTTCATCTCTATCTTTTCAATATGAAAACCAATAATTTTTCCAGTGGATAGCATTATCTCCCCTTTAATTAACTGGGGCCTGATATTAGATTGTGTTATTTATGTAGTAATCACACAATAAATCTTATGTTAGTTAGTTACTCTTTGCAGGAGGTAAATTCAACCTAATATGGGCAATTTTAAGTCATAATAATATTGGTTGACTCTGGGAATAATTACATGCCATGACATACGTGGTTGACAGCATACTGCCCTGTTCAAAACTATTTGAAAATTCTTAGTTAAAGTGTCCCTTATCTGCCTCTAAGTTACTTCAAGTTTAACAGGGTTTGTATGGGTCATGGAAAGTCATGAAGTTTAAGACTTTCATTTTCCAGGCCAGGAAAGTTATGGAATTTAGTTGTCGGTCATGGAAGTCATGGAAATTTAAATTTCTGTTTGGTAGATTACCGTATTTATTCGACTATAAGCCGATCTCGGCTATAAGCCGAGACCCCAAACTTTGAATGTGTAGACTCGGCATAACGAGAACCAAAAATAAATCAAAAACACCCGGCTATAAGCCGAGACCCATTCATTATTACAAGACTGAATTGGTAACTACGGGAAAACCTAACATTTTCGGAAAAAAATCAACGATTGCATATTGTGTTTCTTTACTTTAGCTCAGCTTATACGTAAATACATCTCGATTTAGTAGAGTTTCCATGTGCCGGAAAAAATTTTTTTTCAAAAACTTTCGGCTTTAAGCCGAGACCCCCTCTAGAGCCCAAATTATAATTCACTTCAGTTTTAATTTGTGGAAAAATCGCTCGGCTTATAGTCGAATAAAATACGGTAGTTACTGCTGGTGTCAGAGTTAGGACAAATTAAGACAGAGACAAAACTTGTAAATAGAGTGAACAAGATGCATTTTGGTGGACTCCAGCATTTGTGTCTGTTGAACTGAATTTGGTCAAAAATACCCTAACACAAGGAAAGGTTTAAAAATTTTGGAAAGTGACAGCTAAATCTAAAGTCATGAAGAACTGCAAGATGTCATGGAATTTGAGTATAAAGTCAAGGCAATGGGTTCGAATTTACTCCAACCAAATGGAGATGGAGTATTTCTCACCTGTCATTCCCAATATTAGAGCCATTGTTAAAACCTGCCCTTCCCTGTTACACAATTTACTGTATTTCTCTCCCACCCTCTCATCCCTAACATTTTTACCCGCCACTCAACCCCCAAACCTGGCGAGGTTCTGCAGTCCACATATTTCTGGTTAATTTTTAAGGTATGTATCATTTTTGACTTCAGACTAATACTGGAACACTGCAGTTGTTACAAGAGAGAACATGGTTGATTCACTGGAGTCTGTTTGTGTTCTTTAATCATCCAAAAGGAAGAGATCTAATCATTGACTTGTTTCTTTATCAGCCTCAGTAAGTGATCATTGTACTTCATTATTTTTAGTTATTCAACCTTATTAACAGCTTTTTAAAGTGTTAGCAGAAGGGGATATTTCTGAACAAAGTTGCCATAAATATTCTAAAAGTTGCTCTCTGGTTTTGCATGCCCTTGCGAGGGTTGGCAGTGCAGTTGAAGGCAAGAATTAAGCTTGAGATATTGATAACATTGATTTGTGAATTTAGTATGGTGAAGGGATTTTTTTACAGTCAATATGCACTGATATATAACTGCGTTAACTGATTATATTCTTCTTTTCCACTCATTTTTTCATACATGTAGGTATCTCAATGCAATCCAAACCACCTGCCCCCATATCTTGAGGTACTTAACAACAGCTGTTATCACCAACAAACGTCGACGAACAGTACTCAAGGACCTTGTGAAAGTTATACAACAGGAGTCTTACACATACAAGGACCCCATCACTGAGTTCTTGGAATGTCTTTATGTCAATTTTGACTTTGATGGTGCTCAACAGAAGCTTAGGGAATGTGAAACAGTAAGTTTTTTTGGTTACATTTGTTGCTTTGTGTTTCACCTTCTGGGTTTTTTGTGCACTCTTTTCTAGCTTTTGAATACAGTGGTCTCTCATACATGTAGCTCCCTGACAGTGGGAGATTTTCTCATCACTTTGTGTCACATCACCTGCGACAGGGAGCTATAGGAGCCAACTGTATTCAGTGGCTAACACTTCTCATTCATTTCCACAGTTAATTTCATGGCAACATGTATATGCCGTGGTTCAATTTTATCCTCAGTTTAGATTTTATTTCCCTTTGGTTTGGGGTATGGTAATGTATGATAATGAGTTTAAAACAAAGGGAAATATGATTTAAACCAAGGATAAAATTGACCCACATATAAAACCCAACAAAGGACTTCAAATCAGGGCCCGAAAAAAGTCCTGTGTGGAAGTCCAGGACTTTTGGATTTTCTTGCTGGGCAAGTTACTTTTAAAGCTCACTTTCTTGCCCAACCCTTTAAGCCCCAAGATTCACATACAAATTCTCCAGACTGATCTCCATACATTTCTTTTAAGAATAATTGAGAGAATTTGGTTTAAGATCAAAGCATTCTCCCTTTGGTAATCAATTTAGTAATTCTCATAACCTTTACTCTTGATGATCTGCTGATGTTGTTGAGAGAAAATTGATGTTGGTCACTCTTGGGACCTAAAGGGTTAACTAAATCATCAACTACGATGAACAAGAAGAGGCCGGCCCCGGGCAAGCAAAATGTGAGAGCTGCTTGCCCAGAGCACAAACTAAAATTCAAGGTTTTTTTTTTTTTCGAGCCTTGGAAATGTAAACTTGTGTTGCTCAATGCATTAACATTAATTTTCAGTAGACTTCTGCATGGATACCCTGGGTACCAGAGGTTTTTTCTCACGTGCGATGAGGAGCTTCGTCGGCCACGGGTGAAGACTCGAGCGGCAAAGCTGCGAGAAAAAACCTCTGGCGCAGGTCACTTTTTAAGACTTAACCGAAACGAGAAACTACGCATGAAAAGCCTCTGGCACCCAGGGTACTGCATGGAAGGCTAATATCTTCATGTTACGAATTTTTTTACTTTTGTAGGTTCTTCTGAATGATTTCTTCCTTGTGGCTTGTTTGGATGACTTTATTGAGAATGCAAGATTGTTTATATTTGAAACTTTCTGTAGAATACACCAGTGCATCAGTATAAGGTATAGAAACTCTTAAATTAAGTACTGCATCTTTTTCCATGTTGCATGAATGCAGTCCATCATAAATGCATTCACTGCAAATAGTTTGTATGTCATCCACTGACTTAGCTTTTTTCTGCCCAAATGCTTTGTATTTTATTTTGTAATAATTTTATTGCTAACAGCTTCCTTTTTTATTCTCTTTTCATATGCTCAAAAAATTTACTTCTCTGAAATGTAGTAAACATGATGCTCGTCCTATTTTTAAATGTGCTAAACTAGCTGTCGTTTTGATTAACAGCATGCTTGCTGAAAAATTGAACATGACTCCTGAGGAAGCTGAGAGGTGGATTGTTAATCTGATCAGAAATGCCAGACTTGATGCAAAGATTGACTCTAAACTAGTAAGAGAACTTTTCGTGTGGTATATTGCTGGTAGTTATAAAAGTTTGAAAGTTACTTACCCCAAAATTAATAGCTGGAAATTGTTTATTTTCTTTTATTGCAAAGTGAAGCAAGGTAAATAAGCTTCCTAGGTGCTAAAGTGAGAGAAGGCTCTGAAATTATTCGCAGAATTAAGGCCACTTTGTCATTGCAGGGACTCTCATTTGCGTTGCTTCAGTTCTATTTACACCGGTTTCGCTTTTTGTCAAAGTTCGCCACCTACAGCGTACATACATACTGTACGCTTTCCGCTCTTCGAGGTCTAATTAGTTTCGCGCATGTGGCTTGAAGAACGAAGAATATTCACCCAAAATGTTTTTCTTGGTCAATTACAAACTTTACTTGAAGTGATCGAAATTTTTGTGCAATTTCACTGCTTGAGTTCGTATCGAAACGACTTTGTATCGAAACGACTGATTTCCCCTACACACTAGGCTCGCTGCCTTTTGGCAAAGTCCAAAACTTTCACTTTCGGAGAGGCAGGCTTACAAAGAACGAGAAATATAAATGTTTTTTTTTTCCTTGTGGGATGAAGGAGTTATTTTATATTGGATGTAATGTGTAGCAAACGTGTTGCGAACTAGGATGTAGCGGTTTCCACAAGTAGCGTAGCCGGTTGTTACCTTTCCAAGGATTTTAGGATCATTTGTTACAAGTAACAGTGAAGTGTCACCTTTATAGGCTGTTTCTGCGTTTGCCACCTCAATCCCTATTTGAAAAGAAGTTTTTAACGAAATATCGATATTTTAAGCAGGTTGGTAGCTCTTCCCAGCGATGTCTTTGCCCTTGGGGTGGAGTCCTGAAAGGACGAGTCACCTTGCTATGCTGAGTGGCTTGCTAAAATATCCCGCGTTAACTCATCGAAAGTGAAACCAAAACTTCTTGCAACCTCACAGTCGTTTTTACCGCCCTAGAATTGGGCAATAAGTTGCTACGGTTATGTATTGGTTTATTTGTCGGTCAGCGTCTGCCGATTGGTTGAATAAAACCTCAAAAAAAAAAACTCATTTGAAAACCGCTCCATATAACACGTGATAATCAGGATTCTCTTACTTGTTGCCTTCAGGGTCACGTGGTCATGGGGACCCAGGCTCCCTCTGTGTACCAACAAGTGATTGAGAAAACCAAGGGCGTCATGTCTCGCACGCAAGAGCTGGCACGTAACATCGAAAAGAGGCTGAATATCGACAAGGCAGGCTATGAAGTAAGTTAATGTGCCTATTGATGCTAATAAAGGGGTATGCTACGGTTTCTGCAACCGATGCCTGTCTCCTCCAGTGCAATGTATTCTTCATTCTATATTTTGACCTCCTTTAAACCTCTTTTGAATTTCCCTTGAATCAGTCTCAAGATAATTTTATATGTTGCAAGTAATGACTCAAAATATTTTGACAGAGCTCCTCTAGGAACAATAGCTATAAAGTGGATTTATGCCTGCTATCTATCTATTTCGGGCGCACCCGCACTTATTTTATAAGTCTGTCCCATTCCCGCCTGTTGGCCATGACAGATGTAAGTCATGTAAGATCATGCCTCGAAACGCCGGTGTCACTCTCTAGTTGGCCAATAAAGATTTTTAGTATTCCGTTTTTTTTTTTCACTCCTACACTAATCCGGGTAAATGTGAAAACAAAATGTGGCCAGAGAAATTACATGGTTATCGTGACGTCAGCGTTTCCGAAACGTTCTTTTTTAAAAAATGTTTTCCATTCACACTAAAATTCAAACGGGGTGTCAATTTCATCCACTTTGAAGAGCGTATTCAAAAAGTTCCGTTTCCAGATTAGGGTGGACGGTGGGCCTCACCGTAAGAATGGAGTTGTGTTGTCTAGTCTACCTGGTGTAGTGTAGGCAAGGCCCAAGACACCTTACTCGACAGTTTTCATACTTGGCTCCGAGGCTTGGGGAATAAAACAAAAGAAATGTTGTATTCATTACTGAGCCATCAAGATGATTTCTTTGTTTTATTTGGAATTGGTTTATTGATTAGCTTTGTCCCATTGTTCTCGCATGACACGTCCTTTTTTTCCAAAAGAAGAAATCCTTGTTTGAATTACATGTGTCAAAAGCTTGTTGTGTTGAAACAAATTTTATTACTTATTTTCACAGAAATTTGGATCGTGTTGAAGCCATTTAGACACTTTGTTTATCATTTATTAAACAAATGCACGCGCAAAACAGAAGCTATCTTTTTGGCCAGTTCTATAATTTGCATTGATATCTTGACACTGTTGGCTTAAAGTTGCGTCCATTCCGTTCACGGCTTTTTAAACAACATTAATAATTTTCATCTTTAAGAATTTTATCAACATTTGGTCAACAAATGCTTGACGTTTACTAAACAAGCATTGAAAGTGTTGCAACAAGTCTTGAAAAAAATATAATTTTTTTTTTTTACCCTCGAAGCTCTTAGAAGTTCTTAAGACTCATTGAAACGTGTCCGTGTGTTCCAGATGGAATTGGAATTTGAGAAAATGTTGGTTTTTGAGGTGAGGGGAAAACCGGAGTACCCGGAGAAAAACCTCTCGAAGCAAGGGAGAGAACCAACAACAAGTGAGATTCGACCGCACACAATCATTGTAATTTTATTCGACTTTGAGCTCGTTACCTCCTTCAATCCTCAAAATGAATCAACATATGTTTGTAATCCCATCTTATTTATTTTTTAGGGTCCTTGGGACGCATACGACCCTTCTGGATTCTTCAAGCACTGAAACATGCCCTTTGAAAAAAAAAAACCTTAACTAACTCCATGAGGGTTGCCAAGTTGAGTGACCTGTGACACTACCCATAAATTCCATCCAAGTCAGAGATATTTATTTTGAATAAGCAGATGCACTGGCCATGTAGGCTTAGTTTCTGTGAATGACAAGTAGTTATTATATAGCTTAAACTATCAAATTTTTCTGGGTTTTTTCAGTTTTAACTTCTCCTGATTTTCTGGCAACAAAGCCAAATACTGTTCTAGTCTCCTCTGTAACGCCATCGTTGTTCCGACCTAGCCAAAAGCTTGCTTGCATGGTACCTTAAACTGAGACGTGAGTCTTAAAAAATAGATGATAATAATAGCAGAAAGGAATAAACTGCAAGTGAACATCTTGTGCAAGAATCTTGCTGTTAGTTTGAACTCCCGAATAAGATTGAATTTTCTGTGCAGTTCATTTACAGTCTCTCCCTTCTTTTTCCTTTTTGAGGGGAAGAGGCTGCGGCTGTACACTGGCTAAAGCACTTGCCTGACCCTTTTCGTTCCTTCTCCTCGGGATTTTTCCACCGTTTCCCCAAACAGAGAGCCTGTTCACAGGCTACTAAAGCACCTGCATGCCATCGCCTAAAAAGGAGTGCGTTATCAAAACGTCAAGCTGTCAAGAATGTATATTTACCAGTATTATTTTTTATCTCTCATTCGAACGAGTTTGACCCAAAGACTCGAACCACACCAGAGGCCAGGAAAATTCTTAACTTGAAGATATCTTTATGCACGTGTTACTTGTTATAGAATTCGAATGGTTCGTTGCCGACTTTATGTAGAACCCTTACTGTATTTTTGCCTTTCACAAAAGATGTGTGCACGAAAAACATGTTTCAGTTACTTAAATATTTAATTTCTGCTTTGCTATGTCTTGATAGCCGCAAGTTTAACCCTGACAATATAAACAAACTTTAGACAAAACAATGTGTGAGGCACAAGCGGAGCGGTGTTACAGTCGTATTTTTAAAAAAAATAAATTAACAGTTGGCTTTTAATTGTCGCGCTTGTGGAAACATTTAGTTCGAGTATATTGCATTTATGTTTTCGCAGTTTTTTTCTTGACTGTTAGGGGAATCTTGAAACCCCCTTTTGTTCAGGTACAATTAAAATAGTTTTTTTTATCTTTCTCCTTTCTGAAGTGATTACGTTTCAACAGGTTGCGATAAAAGGTATTTCTTTGATGTAGCACGTCGCACTCAGGACAGAAGCACTTTGATGGGCTTTCGATCTCAAACTGAAGCGTTTTTAAAAAGCCTTTTAGCATGACAGTCAACTCTGAAGATATGTCATACATTTTTAAATTTGTGAATCGTTTCCCATGGTGTAATCATTCAAACAAAACTTTTTCAGAAGTACTTTCACGTGATGCTATCAATGCTTCAGTATCTTGCAAATTGACATCTTCGACTTCTTTTCAGGTGCGCTTTGGATTAAGTTGGTAAAGCCTTATATTAGAGAGCTTTAAGCAACATCGACGGCTACGAAAACGTCATCACTTAAAAAGTGAATTCGCCAGCGCTGCTTCAAACTTTATCGTGCTTATTCTATCTCGTTTACTTTGTCAAATGTTGGCAAATGGTTTTTGGAGTTGAATTCTAAAGGACTGTATCAAAGTTCAGGAAAAGCCGAAAAGAAAGTTGTCTTGTGTTCCCGTCCTCGACAAAACGTGAATTTAGCCACTTTCACGTTGTAGTCGTGCAAGGACGTCAAAGAAATGTGCAAAAAAGGCATGATGCGCGTGCAAAGTTGTTGTTTTGCTAATCTAAACCTATTGCTTTTTTGCCGTTCTCGTTGCCGTTGCCCTCGCCGTTGCTTAAGCTCCCTATTATTCACTGATAATCCTTGTGCTTTTGTATTTGCTATCTCGTATATGATGTCAGCAGTATTTTCCATCCTGCAATACGTAGTTCAAAGTCTAAGGTCAAGTTGAAGTTGTTGATGCGCCCCGACCGTTAGCCCAGTTGCTGGTAATTCAGACCCCAGTTGTTCTGAAAGCTGAATAGCGCTATCCGCCGGATAAATCACAATCCGGTGGAAAAGTATTAGGGAAAATAATTGCTCCGTCCAGTAAAGAAAGACCCAATGGATAGCCTTATCCACCTTTTGAAGAACTGGGGGCCAGATCAGTAAAATCTTCAAGATAGCAAGGGCTGAGTTCCTAGATTCTGTTTACTGTTGCGGAGATTTCCCTCATCTCTTTCTGTTTTCCACTGAAAAAAAGAACCGAACTGGCTATCATAATCACCTACTGGGATCAAAGTTATACTGTAGTTACCACATGTGAAGCGTTGAATCCGCCCGCAAACACTGCCTCCTCTATATATGTACTTCTCCATCTCATGATCCCAAACAGTACACAACTTCTGTTAAATGACGCAGTTTAGCATCCCGTACAGTGATAGTTCCTGATTCAGTCTACAAGCTCACTTTGAAAATAGACGTTATAACGTGAAGGGACAACAAAAAATCCACAAAAAGTAGATAGCTACGATGGACACAGTCTGTATGATGAAAAACAATTCTTGGATGATCATAATATTTCCTAACGCTTATCGCAGCAGCCGCGAGCTATATTTTGTCATTTTCTTGCTCTCGCAGTACTTTTTAATTTATACCCGTAGAGGTTTATTAGCATAACAGCATCAAACTCGTTATTTTTTTGCGATACGTGCGAACTGATCATTCAAGTCAATGACAGCTTGGATAACGATATGTCGTGCTTGAGGTAAAGTAATTATCAACCAGTTGTTCAGATATCATCAGGTGCCATTGTGGTTAGTTGACGTTCAATTGTCCACGACCAAGAACAATTGAAATGCGCTTTTTTGCGAACTACACTACTAGGACGACAGCCACTTTAATTCAAATCCTTAAATGCCAGTGAAGTTCAGTATTATTCAAAAGTCCCCGTTGATTTTGATTCCTATTCTGACTGCAGTGACCACTTTTTCGTTATTCCAATATAACCAGCAGAATTGATTGTGTTTTTTAATGCGTGTAGTAGCCTCAGTGAGGTTAAAGTAATATTTCGTATAAACACAAATAAAGAAAAACCGTAAGGGGTTCTGGTAATTCCATACGAGTCATGTGACGCTACCATGTAAATATCCTATTACATTTACGTTCTATTTTCCCGACTTTTTCTCTTCACGTTTTTCAATTTTTAGGTCCTTTTTTTCTTCTTCTTTTTTTTCCTTAAGGGTATACCACTCTTGTAGAGGAGAACAGCGTAGCAGAAAATTAAACCGCTTTCCAAAAACATTTTCTACTAAAACGACAAAATATCAATGGTCTCCCACCCCCCCCCCCCCCCCCCCCTCCCCGCACCCGCTCCTTCCCTAAGTTTTCTTGTGATAAGGGACCGTCTGCATTTTAAGACCGGTGCCAACCTTCGGCTGGGCCCCGGTAATGACAGAATGGAGAGCTTTCGTTTTGTTTGTCATGATGAACAATAAAATCGACTGAGGACGCGTCGAATGGACAGTGTTATTACTTAATTGGACAGCAGAAAAAACTATAAAAAGTAGATGGCGATAGACACTGTTTGACGAAAGATATTCTTGAATGATCGAAATACAACCTGGCGCTTATCCCAGCTGCCGCGAGCAAAATGTCGTCATTTTCGTGGTCTCGTCTAGTGTTTATTATTCATACTGCACTTAACAATAGGAGCAGTTCCAAGTTTATCGAAGTTAACGATTAGCTAATGGATATTTTCCAGGCTGCATTAGTCTATTAAATATATATGACTGTTACTCAACTCAAGATAACGTTCAAAGAGCTATTGAAAATTGCTGTTGAGTCGGTGGAAGAGAAGCATTTAACGTTTTACGATAGTACAAGTTGGGTATGCTCGATTTGGAATACCCTTGCCCTAGTGCGTTTAGCGTATAAGAAGGAATCTAAGTTCTGAGAACCGATTTCGCGAACTCCATTCCTAAAAGCTAACGTACCAAACAGGTGAAAACGTTTTAGCCTTCGACATGCAGACAGAGGCTCAAGAAACCCTACTGGACTTAGCAATAAATTGATAAGATAGAAAGGATAGAAGGGTTAGTTTCAAAAAAGACAAAAAAATGATGTTGCGTCGGTGGCGGAGCTAAACTCAATAATTTGGCTTTCATAACTGAGTTGTTGAGTGGTGGAAATAAGAGGACCTAACCCCCCACACAGTATCAAAAGTTAACAAAATTGAGCGACGTTTTGCTATTTTAATTTGCCCTTTTAAAAGGCAATTTTACAAACGAAATTCTCAACCGATCTAAAGACTCGCCCACTTTGTTTTTAAACAACTCATTTTTCGTGCTTCGGGCTCCCATTTTTAGCTGCAATGTCCTATAAATATATGAAAAAGATCATTTAAAAACCTTAGAATTTCATTTTCAATTGTCAACGTTGTGCTCATCATTTATTTAAGGACCTGCAATTTAAATGTAATTTAATTTTTTTATGCTTCTATGGCATCTCGCGGGCAAAGCAAATTGAGTTTTTGGCACAAGTCGTTCAAGCCACTTCAGTCACACAGCCATGGAAGCGCTTTAAAAGATCTTAGCATTAGTGCTGATAATCCTCAGCAAAACTCAGGATGTAAAGGCGCTCTCGGCTTACCACTAAATAACGTACACCATGTTTGAACACGTGACCCTGGTCTTGGGAGTGCTAATAGTTTATCTTGTGGCCAGCATGTGGGGAATCTTTATCGGCGAATGTATCTATAACCATTGTATTAGCGACTCGTGACAGAGATCCTTCAAGTGAATGAATGACTCGCAGTAATTTTCTACCTCGAGCTCCAGAGATGCGGCTGATGCATAAAATAGAGTTTTTTCAAAAGTGGCTGCCAGAGGTTGCCAGCAACACATCAGTGATGCTAATGTCGACACTGGATGTAACAAACCTCAGGAGGACTAACTTGGAGTGTTCTTTTTTTGCGTGATAAACTATCTTTCCTGAGACAAATGAAAGCACCAAAGAGTAAGGCGCCTTATAACGTGGGAACTGACTATTTTCTGCTTTGCGTAGAGACTGAAAGCAAAGTAACTTTTCATTAAAACCAAATTCATTTTCACTTAATAAAACAGCTTGCGGTTATTTCATTTTATTGTTTGGAAATTTTGTATCTTAAGAAACTTTTCGGACAATGCTTAGCTAGTGAAATCTTTTCTTTTCAGAAACGACGGAGGCGACTGAAGAACGAAACTAAAACGAGACTTAGTAGAAATGTTATAAATGTATTCATATTTGGTTTTGCCACCCGTAAACTGGAGATTTTACCTAGAAGAAAACAAAGCCAACCTCAAAACTTCAGTTTAAACTAACAAAGCGAAAAAAACTCGTAAAACCTCCGAAACACACTTGATCTTAATCCTCAAAAAAACAAAACAAAACAAAACAAAAACCCGAAATAACCATAAACTCCACTACTCCGAAACTAGAAAAAACGAATGACTGGGAATCAAGAGAGCGGCATTTAACCGGATTTTTAGGCAGATTCCAAACCATTAATGCTAATCTTTGGCCTGTGTTTTAGAACCCTTTGGAGTGAGAAAACTGCAGACTATTTCAATGCGAAAACGTTGCTGATTCTTACAATTGAGTTGACCACTCTTAAAGCTCTGAGATGTTGACATCTCAGTTGCACAGTGCGCAGTTAACTCTTGTCCCAGCGAACTATAAGAAGGGAGGACTAGTGGACGCCCGGCAGCTTCTTAATCTTTTTTGCAGTGCACAATTTAAAATCAACTTCCTCGTTTCCTATTTTATTAAGCAGCCTAGCCTGCGCTCATTAAGTAAGCTTTCTTTTTGAAGAGAACCGCGAGGACAACGGGTAGAACGCGAGAAGCCAGCAATACATAACTTGCTCGCAGGCAATAATTTTCTTTCATTGCTAAAACCAGTACATCGTATCTTTAAAAAGGCTAACTTAATTTTGTTTATTGACCATAAAAGAAGTTTTGTACATCATTTTTTGCCGTTAATGACTGAATTCCACGGTCCAGATATTCTGCCACCGTTTTCTTCAACTTTCGCCTTGGGTAGTAACAGCCGCACAAAAGAAGTTTAGAAGTTTAGTTCTCTTGTTTATACTACACAGTTATCAACGTCTCTTCGCGTGCTTACTCATTGTCATAACCTTTAATATGGATCCATTTTTGAAAAGAGCTTCCTGTTGAAATTGCTGTTTATGAAGTCGATAAAATATCAGCCTTCAAAAATTACAACAATTGATGTAGTTCTCTCGATGGCAGAAACAAGGCCCAAGTCAAGCAATTTTTTACAGTGAAGTTTTCGTGAGTAGCAGGTGCCTTAGAGTTCTCAATCGAAAGCCTGTAATTCGATTTTTTCAGTTTAGGAAGCCCGCTAAAGACAATCGTTATTAATGTATCCATTTTCTTGCGGCTGTCCTGCCCTGAAACACTGTCCAATAAAATACGCTTGAAGAAGCGCTAATGCTCCAATAAGTCCGACAGCCAAAGCAGCGACGAAAATTGTGATTGTTCCAGCCATTAGGGAGAGATGTGGGATCCCATTCGAAGTTTTCCTGTTCCCGGTTTCTTTCAAGTTACGACCACATTTACTTCGATACCATTTTTCTGTTTATTGTTTTGTGTAAAGATAATCTCCCTGAACGCTATTCTTGTCTGGCGTGCGCTTGAATTTGTGGGCAATTTTAATGTCAGGTTCAAAGTCTAATTACAAGGCGTGGCTTTTGAATGACGCTAGTTTACTTGTTATTCACCGGCCTACCAGTAGATATCAGCAATCACGAGTTCTGATTGGCTGCGTACTTTCAGCTGCTCAGCTCTTATTCAATTTTTGCATCATCTTTCATTGTTACCAGCAATGGATTTGCTGAAATTGTTATGGCGGTTTGATAGTGGTCAAAATGAATAAATAAAATAGAAAATGAAACATTACACGCTAGGGACGGCGAAAAATTTCTCCAGGTGTTGGAGGGAGGTGGGCTGACTTGTGACTCAAAGTGGATAGGATCGCTCCTTGTACCAAGTATTCATGTTTACGGAATACCCCGCACCAACCCCCCTCCCCCCTCCCCCCCCCCCCCGGCTTCACCGGTCCTGTTCATTCCAGTTGCGAGGTGTAGTAATCGAGTCACAATAGTATAATAACTTTCAACTGAGCGGAGACATGCATATTATAATGTTTTATCAATTTTGAAATTTTTGGATCTCAGCGTTGGCAAATTCTTTGTTTTGACGAATCGGAAATCGTCAGATCTTTCACATGGAGAGATTTATTGTCAGTAATCTAGAAACCAAACCTTGGAAGAAATAACAAGTGTAATTACCGTAAAATTCCGAAAATAAGCCCCTCCATGTATAAGCCTCTCCAAATATAAGCCCCCCAAACCGGTAACGCAAAAAACCCTCCGTTAAATCGCCCCTCCAAATATAAGCCCCCCCGGGGGCTTATACTTGGAAAAGTGCCTCAAATTCAAAGTAAAACAAAGCAAAAACGGTAAATTTACTTCCAACTATAAGGCTAGCCCAATCGATTTTGAAACGCAAATTTCCCTCCGAAGATAAGCCCCTCCAGAAATAAGCCCCTCAAAAAGACCCTTTGAAAAATATAAGCCCCGGGGCTTATTTTCGGAATTTTACGGTATTTGAGTTTTTTACTTTTTTCGTAGTTTATTTTTTATTTATTCATAGTCCGTTTTGGTCCCGGGCTCCGCCCCAAGATCCAAACCTTACCCTTTTTATACCATTTTCGACAGAAAAGCTACTCCTTGCGTATACCTTTCATTGACAAATGGTACCTCTTTTACGTACCTAGTTTAGAACTTTTTCATCCCTTTTAACTGCTGTAAATTCACTGTCTTTAAAATATGAGTAAATTACAAAACCAAAACGTTTTCTTGACTTTTTCACAGTCATAAAATGAATCTGTTTTCTGTTTCCTTTTTGGAGGCTTTTAATTTTTTACCGACGGAAATGACAAATTTCTCTATATCCTGCATTAATCCATATACTCTAACTAGTGAGATCCGTTCGCTTTCGTATACCTGAAGCCTGAAAAAGGTACCCCTTCGGGCCGGGCCTCTCCATATAGGCCATCGGTCAGGACGGAAAAGGGACTTTTCTTGTTTGCAGGGCGCCCTTTGTAAGGCCGGCGGCGTGTTGAGGGCGTGGTAACAATAACCTCCAATCAGAGAGCGTTATGTTAAAGAATGTCGATCATTTCAAATCTTGTTTATTTAGTGATATCATTTTGCGATTTTCAATTTAAAATATGCCGTTCTAAATTCACCCATGAAAGTTAAGGATAAAAAATATTGACGAGTACACTGTCATTTCGAATGTGACTAGTGTTCAAGGAAAACATTCTGATATATTAATTTTTGGTCACTAATTTTCATCTTTGTTAGTCACACACAAAGAAATATTTAATCAGAAAAATTCTACTCGTTATATTAAACTTGGCAAAGCCTATTGATGTTGTTGACAGTTTTCTGTCATGAAAAAATATGAACTAAAAAAATAATAAAAACTTTGGTGAACAAGGTATTTTATAGCATACGTGCATATCTATGAAAAAGGAGATTCACTTAGTTCTAAACAGTACGCTGTAGTCAAGTGACGAATGGTCTTTCAGCCTTAACACTTGAAATGAACTTAAAACGAAAGTAAACAGTCTTGCTGCAGGTGGCTTGTGTATTTACCATGAACATCTCCAAAACTCGTGCGTTATGTCGTGAAAGGCTTCATTTCCAAATTTTGAATCTCCACCTATTCGCGAGTAGAGAAAGATCTCGGGTTGAACTCTTTGCTGGGGATTCGTTGAAAATTTTGGTGAGGATAGCTTTTATTGTATTCACGAAAAATATACCAGAATAATAACTAAGCAATAATAACGTTGGGACTATTCATCAACGAGGAAATGTTTATTTTTGTATTTAACAACAAACCGCGTTATTTTAAATTTTTCACCCAAAACCGCATGAACATTCTGCAGCAGCTAGGCTGAATTTTGGGGATGATCAACCTTAAAGTACGTTAATAGTCAGTGGATAATATTGGGCAGACCGCGTACGAAGTGACGCACTCCTGATTTCAATGTAACCGCATTAGTTCTCGCATTGAATTGGAAAAATTTCATTAGTATGTTTCGTACGTTTTTCTTTACGAACTTCTGGATTTAAGACTAACATGTTGATGACCATCTTTCAGTTTTTTTTCCAAGCATAACCAATGCTGTTTATTCTGATCTTTATGCCCAATAAAAACAACCAAACATGCCCCAATAGATATCGGTCACTAAACTATAATAACAACTTACTGATACAACATCCTTGATAGAAAGTCTTTACAAACTTCATGAATTTCATTGCTTTCCTATTACTGAAGATACAGTTATTATTTTCTGTAATACAATCTCTAATATAAAGCTAGCAACTGCGTCGATCATGACAGTATTAACATAAACACGGTAGTCTACAACTACACCGAAACCGCACGCGTACATGCACGCATATTTAGGAACTGATAAATGAGCTACATGGTCCTACCTAACAACATTGAATATTTCAGTTATTACAATGTGGTTATCAGTTTCTCAGTTTGATTTTTGTATTACGAATATAACCGTTCCACATAAAATAGCTACTACCACTCCCAAAGTCTAGGCTTAGTTCATGTTCAACAGCTAATGTGCTCTGTTAGTTTGTCTTGAATTTCATGGTAAGATGCACTTGACACAATAGTTTTTGTCTCCCTTGTTGAAGTCCGTCAGTCTGTAAAGTCTTTGAGGGAAAAAGATTCTTAGTGGTACATGCCGTTTTCATCTGGGTAATATCTGACAACGTAGTATCCTCCAGGAACCCGGTAAGCGTGTTCGCTTTTTGAAATAGGACCTCTTGCCAAACAGAACCTTCTAAAAAGGTACACTTCCAGTAACGTGAATGCTGCAAGGGTTCCGATGAAGAATATCTCACAGAAGACCATTTTCTTGGTGTCAAGCCGTTATTAGCTCGTGAATCTCTTGTCTGCGTAGTTAATTACACTCCACCGAATCTTGTTCCGCCAGCTGATGCCACTTCTTGTTAAATTTTGGCAACTGAGCTTTCTTGATATAGATTTCCTTGACGTTACGAGAGCCTAAATCGGTAATTGGATATCAACATGACCTGTTCAATTTGTTAACAATAGACCACCAGACATACAGGCTTCAGATCCAGAATTCTGCCCCTAAAACGGGTGGGGTCAACTCTCATTTTAACACCTTTAGACTATGTTCCCACAAATCCGTTCATTTGTACCGTTCTACACACTAGGAGGATATTTGTTCTTGTACAAAGTGTATCCTCTCCGGACACCCTTCACAATGATAGTTTACTTTGATCAGTCTCGCGTTGACAGCTTTCTTAACGCAAAACCAATTACTGCCTTTGAACCAGCCAATTGCAATACTAGACGTTTGGGGACTGAAATTATTTATATTTTTTTCGGGAGGTATTGGAGGGATTTAATCCGGCCTCTAGGTGTTCCAAGAGGCCCCGCCCATCTGAAATGGCTATGCAACACGATCTGCCTCAGTAGAACGTTACAGCAGGTGACATTCCCAGATAACGTGCCTTATGTCGTTTTAACGCTCCATTTCAGAATTTTAAATTCCCTGAACTGCACAAAAGTACGAATAATGATTAATCTTTGAGATTAGCGATTGTGAGGCCCGGAACTCCTGAAGGTTTTTTTATAAAGAGCAGTCAGAATATGAGCGTTTCCCACAACTGCTGTAATGGACAGAAAAAAAAAAATCGGACGACCGAGAACGAAGGCGGCTAACAACTAGAGAAGGAATTCAACCGAGACGCCGAGTTGAAATTGATTAGCCTTACCCCTAAAACGTCTTGCGAAAGCTCCTAAACTCCTCCTTGCCAGGAATTAAAAAGGAATTGCAAGATTTTTGTTTTTGCCAGCAGAAGCTCATTTTTTTACGTAATACTTTCAAACTAAAGTATCGTATCAAGGAGCATGATGTATTCACCGTTAGGCTAAATGCAAGGAATGATCAACCTTGCCTTTCATGATTAGACAGAGAAGGTATCAAGAGAAATGCACGCATGAAATCAGGGATGTCATAATCGGTTCGTGTGACAATTCATGTGTTTGTAATGAAGACGCTCAACACTAAAATGCTTCTCTACTGTCCTCTACGTCTTTTGAAAACAACCCAACACTACTGTGTATTTACAAGACAATCGTAAGTTATCTTATCGTGGACAAAACGTTTTTACAAACTTTGAGCATGTCATTTCTTTGACGCAGATGTAGTAAATTTATCTTGCTAGTATAAATAAAGCTGAAAATTTCCTCAGTACCGCAGTTTTAAGATTTCATTATGAAAAGCTATGCGGAACTATTGATGCACGATTCACTTGGTGTACAACAACACAAACCTTGCACATTTCTGCACTTCTTGCTATTTAGTCTACAGGTATGAGGTGCAGTTATCAGTTCCTACCCTATATACCGTTAAATATTTCAGTTATCGTCCACGGTTATCAGTTTCTTTAAGATAATGTGAATTATCCATACAAACTCATGCAATAACGAGTTCCAAATTAGTAACAGTTCACGTTCAGAATCTGTCACTTCTCTTTTCTCAGGCGTACAAGCCATCTTCCCCTGGGTGAGGTTTGATAACGTACCCTGAACAGAATCTGTTAAAAAGGTATACTTCCAGTACCGCGAAAGCCGCAAAAGCTCCAATGAACATTATCGCACAGAGTACCATTTTCGCTTGGCGCCGAAATTCTTCAAGTAATATAATGTAGCGTGGTGCAGCTGCAGGAAACCCTTCCTCTTCAACTGACGCCGCCACTAACCGGGGCTTTTCGAATGATTTTCCTCGTCAAAATCGGTTTTGATGTCCGCAGGACTTTTGCAATTTAACAATTAACAATAGACCACCATGCGTACAAACGTTAAATAAGAATTCTTTGACCAAGAGAGGAGGAGCAACTGTCACTGTAAAATCTTAAATTGTTCCGTTGATATTCTTTGCTTTTGCTTTGTGACGAAGAGTCTATATTTCTGGGCATTAAACCATAATTTTTCGTCATTTCATAAAAGAATATTTAAATCCATTTACAAGATATATAACAGGTGAAAATGTACCTTGTCTGTCTCCTCAAAATTTGGTTTTCCCACGTAATGGTTTTCTTTTACTAATTTCAAGGAGGACAAGGTTCGAGTATGGCTTGCAAATTCCTTTCAATATTGGCACCTTACCATTTTACAATTTGTTTTTATTTACAGAGACTCCGAATCTGATTCCGAATTCGTTTGTCGTGTTCACACATAACATTTGCCGCTTTCCCCTAGAAATTTTGTTCTTCAAATACCTTCCAAGATGTTCGGTTTGTTTGGAAAAATTTAACACACTGCTAGATTTCCGTAAATGCAAACCTGGTGTTTCGTATACTTTTAATTCTCTTCACAAATTAATTTCATTTATTTACTCATCTTCGTCATGTAATACATGGACTGAACTGGACTTGCTGATAACTTGTTAAAAATAGGCCGTGCACTCAAATATGGATAGGGAAAATCACTGAAGTTAATAATATCGTCACAAGAGTTAAACATCTATTCCTCCACACAATGCCTACTAATTAAGCCAAAGAGCAGGCTACTCCATGTATTTTTTTGTGAATCATAAGAATTAATATTTTTTCCCTGGCCCTTGCTAACAACTGAAGGTTGCTGAATTTCCATTGTCTTTGAAGAAAATAAAGCTGGTTTGCAGCGTACCAGCTGCTTCAGTACTTTAGTTCCCATGGCAGTGCTGTTCACAACTTGATGTTAAACATTAGCATCTCTTAATATACCGCTTCGGAAAATAACAGGCCCAAAAACAAATGCAGACTGTTCAGTCCGTTTCAGTTTATCGAGACTCGACGCTGTTGTTCATTTGACTGAATTTTGGATTGTTATAAACACTCCACTGTTTTGAAAAACTCTCCACTGATTTTACAAGCGCGATTAACGATACAGGCTTCCATTTAGTGAGGTTGCTACTGGGCAGGAATTTTGTCGATTCTCTCCCCGAAGGCTCCTAGTTGCTTGTCCTTAGAAGAACCTTTTGCTATACAAAATCGTCTAACAAGGTAAACGTTCAAAACAGTGGATACCACCAGAGATCCAATAAAAAATGCCTCGATGACTATCATCTTGACAAGCGTTTGTTGTTCTGCTTACTGAAACTACGGTGATCTGCTTCACTAACGTTTGTATACGGAACTAATCTCCACTTTCCTCGTCGCTAAGGACGCCAAGTTATAAGGACGAAATTAAAATATTGGGTCTAGTACCTTGCTTGGTGACAACGAGGTTCCAGATGTGTCGACCAACAATAAAGCTACCTGCTTGCGATTTGTTTACGCATATTAACGGGAATGCAAACTTAACGCGCAATGCGTAGCTGAGTTGGTATTTATGAATAAAAAATAACGATGTATTGATAATAAGCCAACAAAACTACTTGATTAACGCCAAGGCTTGTGAGACGCCTAGGGAGAGCCTGGAAAACGGCACGAAAGCAAGTGACACCACCGCCTTAACAAAAAATGGAATAAACACTGCAAATAATACAAGGCCGCAGAAGATATTTCCTAACAAGGATAATAATATTGGGAACTGTATTTCATCGTGGAAAGGATACAACCCTTAAGACCTTAGAGACAATGTGTAATGCGCGTGCGTGGCCGCAACAATGTTGGAAGGACGGTGCAAACGGATCTAACATTGCTGCGCTACGCTTCGACGATCACGGAACTAAAGAAATGTTGGGAGATGTTGACTCAAAAGTTTGACCGGTTTCAAACTTTGCACAAGAACTCCCACCAACACGCACCAACACGCGACAGGGTGTGCAAACGGACGCAACATGTAACCTCTAACAATGTTGGGGGGGGGGGGGGGGGGGGGGGAGGTTGTTGGCAAGCAATGCCGCGTCCGTTCGCACAGGGCTTTACAATATACGCGGACTGAGTGATGTCTTGCTCGTTCTGTGGTCGAGAGCCATAGGCTTTGAGAGAATAGACTATTAAGGAAATGGGGGCGCGCGCAACTTCCTAAAACAACTCTGCAGTGAAACTACTCATCAGTAGTTCGTGGATGCATTTGAGTCATTTCCATTCACGTCATTTCGATTCGAGGCCTGACAAGATATAGAAAACGGAAAGTTGTCTATTTGTTAAATGTAGACCATAGAAATGACGTCAAAATGTTTAAGACTTCCAGTAGTGAAGCCATTCGGCCGCGGCTTGTGGTTCCACTTGCGTTTCGTTGGACGTCATTTCTTTGGTCAGTAAAGAACAAAAAGCGGAAATTGTCAAGAACAGCAGCATGAACAGAAGAGTGTTAGGCTATACATCTTCTTTATCGAGAGTCACGCTTATTCATATTCTCTAGCATGGATTAAAGGATGTCTCAATTACCCGCTGATTTTGTTGTAACTCAGTGAAAAGACAGGTCAGAAGTACAAGTAACGTACCGTATTTATTCGAATAAGCGCCCAACCTCGAATTAGCGCCCACCTCGAATAAGCGCCCATCCTAAAGGCAGAAAAAGTTAATAAGCGCCCAGCCTCGAATAAGCGCCCACCCCACCCTACCCCCTTGCCCCTCACACCCCCCCCCCCCCCCACCAAAATTGAATAAGTACTAATAAGAGACTTCCCCGAAGACGGAGTTTTCTTCAGAGTATTTTACAGAAACCTTGCTTTGTTACATCTTCGCGTTTTGTTTTTACTATTTACTGTTTTGTTGCAAAATAAACATACTGCACTTGCTGAAGTGTTGAAAATTTAATAAGCGCCCAGCCTCGAATAAGCGCCCACCTCGAATAAGCGCCCACTCTCAAGGTCCAAAAATTTAATAAGCGCCCAGGGCGGTTAATCGAATAAATACGGTAATTTAAATATGAGGAGTTTCTAGGCTGTAGCTCGAGGGGCGGAGGCGGGTGCCCTTGATCTCAACCAGTACACAAACACTTCACACAGTTGCAGCTAATTAAAGTTAAATTAATGTGAATCTAATGCGAGAAGTGACAAACGTTATGTCAGGGACTGAAACATTTTTCGGCTAACATAACCGTATTCATAAAAATACAACCCGAAAATACTAGACGTTTCAAGAAGGTAAGGGGGGGTCTTCGAGATGGGTTGCTCCCACTTCAGATTAGGGAAAGGCAAAAAGTATCATACATTTAGGGAGAGGAGTTGCTTCGCATTTTTAAGTGTTTGCGTTGTTGACCATGTATTAGGAGTTTTTTTCACTAAATTGAATTATTAAAAACAGCAAGTAACAAATCAACAAGCTTTATTGTTATTTACATCTACTATGCAGCTTACACTAATGTTACTTTCCTGAACCAATCACCTCCTATCATTAGCCAAAAAATTGTCCAATGATAGGCAAACCTCTTTTCATAATACATATGTGAGCAGTAAGGCTATGCTGCAATAATTACTTTTTTTATTTGTTTTGTACAAATTCGCACTAAAAATTAAGTTAACGTTCTAAACATATGAAGACGACACAGTAAAACGGAAATAGACTCAATACTGATATAATAAAGCCGAGATGGCTTGCAAATGGCTTTCTTCACATATTGTTTTCTCGTTCAGTGTGTTTAAACAATATGTGAGGATATTCTATTTGTTAACTTAACACTATCAAAGTGATAAAAAAGAATCGAAAAAAATGAACCTCTAATCTCTTCAGGTATAACGAATGATTTTCTTTACCCACGTTATTAATAGTAAAATAAATGAAAAAGAACCTCGATATATTCGTTATAGCCAACAAATTTTGCCAGTTCTTAGGCCCTTCATCATATAGAGGTTCCATTACATGCTAGCCAAAACATTACAAAAGTAAAGTAAACTGTATTTGTGCCATTCATTCATAATTAGAGAAGTAGGAGAATTTACAGAATTTAGGTGCTCTATGTTTGAGGGATGAACATGTAAAGCATCCAAACTCTCTGCAAATCATTATTGATATTAATTTTTTAACAATAAATTTTAAGACTATTGCCAGGCTACTAATATTCTTAATGCCTTATAAAGAAAAACAAACTGTTTTGATAAATGACTGTTTGCTTATATTTACAAGTCTGGAATGCTGTGGTCCATGGTCTTCTTCACAAGTCCCTCTCCCATGCTAGAAAAAAAAACAACCAAAAACGGCAAAATACATAATTAACACTAGTAGCAATCAGAGATCAGAGCACCACATTGAATAGTCCATTTCATGTTATCTTCCCCTATGAAGTCAACATACTGTAACTCCTCTATTAAGCCCTCCACCCCTCCCCCCTGGGGGGGGGGAGGGGAGCTATTTCAAACACATTAATTGAGAATGGGGCTTAAAAGAGATGGTGGGGAGGGGGGAGGGCTCATTTGAGAGGGGGGCTTATTTAATTTAGCATAGACAGTTGTATCAATTCTCCTGAAAGAATTAGAAGGCAAAGTGGTCATGCAGTCAAGGATCAAAAACAAATCCAAACTTCCAGTTGGTGAATAAACCATCCCAGATCAGTCAACACAAAGTTTTACAGTCGTGATTGATTAATTCAGTCTATCAGTCATTAGTGAAGAACTGGAATGGAAGGGGGCTTAAAAGAGATGGGGGTCTTATCAACTTTCTTCCCCTGAAAAGGATGGAGGGCTAATTGGAAAAAGGGGGCTTAATAGAGGATTTACCATACTGTATGTCTGTGGTATGTCATCTCTAAGCTTATTTTGATAAAAAGATTGTAATGTACCCATAATCTGTTACATTCAATGTATGTTTTTCAATATTTCTGCTCAAGTATCCAATTATCTAATATTATATTTTTGACACTAAGCCTTGAATCAGTCAACAGAAAAAGGCACCATGTACTACCTTTTTACTGATAAAAATCATTCTGCAGTTGTATTATCTACAGTGCAATGCCTGGCATTAAAATAATGGTGGGAGGGAAGGGTGTGAGGGAAAATGAGGATAACAGAATTGAAAACACAAGATACAAGGCTTAACCAGAAATTCCTTCAACTTCACCAAGAAACAAAGGACTAGTGGAATAACCAAACAAAATTCAACCTATGACATGACGACATTAATTAGTAAGGAATAAATGAGCACACTTACCACTTGATTATGTGCTCATAAATAAATGTAGGAATGACTGTCAAAGTGATGGTCTGTCCACCTTTTTCAAGGATTGCTTTGATATCGTTATCCTATAAAACAAAAAGTATTGGTTATTGTTACTCTCTATTATACACACCCTCTGGGGTACAGAACACTGTAACAAGGTTTTTAGATACAATTCCGTGTTACAGTTTTTGTTGAACACATCACCCTTATCAAACATGATGGGTTTCACTGAAAACTTTTACAGGCGTAAAACAAAAAGGTGGATGGGAAAAGAAACATGATAATTATTGAGAGTTCCTGATGTCCAAATTCTGACAAGCAAAATGGCCATCAGAAACTTGATAATTTGCAAGAAGTTGGACTGAAACTGCGATAGCAAGGAGGGTTGCCATAAACACACTCTAGTAAAATACTATCAGCCACATGACTTCCTCCACAAAGATGTGAAAGTTCAGACTTTACACATATCAACCGCCAACCTAAAAGGGCATCAATAATATTAAGGCACAGACACATGTAGGCAGAGCTTAACTCAGGACTCTGGCAAGAAAAGCTCCTTTGAAAAATATGTTTCATTTAGGATTACGTTTATTTACTGCTAGTTGTAGAGTTGATTATCTCACACATCATTGAGATTCAAAAATGAGAGTTGTGACTATATAAACACATATAGCAGCTTTTGAAGACCTGTGCTATGAAAATAGTCTTCTCTGCTGCTCACCTTTAGTCCCACAACATTCTGTCCATTCACCTCCACAAGGTTGTGTTCTGTCAGTAAACCATTCCTATGAAAATAAAACCATATGGATACATTGTAAAACCAAGTGCCAAATAGACAGTCAATTCCCTCTTAGAGCTGAGGACACCATTGCCATTAGCATTAAGTGTCTATCTTTCAGAGGCGACTGGCTTCTGGGGAGTCAAGGAAAATGACTAAAGAATAGCACGGACTAACTCAGTGAGGGCTCCATTCTCAGAACTGTCCAGTAACCTTCTATTTTTCTAAGCAAATAAATCAGGAAAAAGGTTACATTTTAAAAAAATTACTGTATTTGCTTATTTGTATACTCAAAATAATACTGGTTGAAGATAGTATCATTATTGCACACTTAATTTGCTTTGCACAGGGGACAAAAACTACATGTAAAGGAAAGAGTGAATATGTGATACTGGTCTCGTAAGGTTTGAAAAAACCCATCTAATTCAACATTGACATTTGTTACAAAAACTATTAAGTTGAAAACACTATGATGAACAAAGCAAGCAAACAAACCTTGCAGCTGATGTGTCTTTGGCAATCTGAGTGATTTTACCATTTTTAAAAACAAATCCTACATAGCCAGAACTGTCCTTCTGTAAAACAATGGTTCGTTCAAATGGTCTGAAATCAGAGTATATAAAAAACATCAATGAATGGATTCCTCTGCTCAAAACATCCCCGGTGGTGTGGAGTGAGGAGAAACAGCTGTTTTCACAGGCTAAAACAAATGAGAAAAAAAGTTAAAATCTAACCTGTCTCTCACAGCAAACACTACTCGCTGAGACGAAGCATTCTTCAAAATCTTCATGACTTTATCACTGCTGTATCCAGCCAAAGTTTCACCATCAATCTGTAAAATCTGGTCACCAAACCTCAAGCCACCAAGTGCTGCAGGAGAGTTTAAATGCACATACTGTACAAACACACCCTTGTTAACAGCACGCACACGCAACCCAATCTTTCCTTGTCCATCCTTGCAAAGGACAACCTCACGAACACCTTGCTTGATTTCAGCACGGCGGACACCTAAGTTGTTGTCTCCACTGACAGGGGCAATCATTCCACTGATCTGGGGTACAACAGCACCTTGAGGTCTGGGGACTACTGCAGCTGTCTGCAGAGACAAAAAGAATTTTTTTACTTTATAAATAAGCGTAAAAGCTTTTTAAAAATTCTCTAGTTGTATCTGGAAATATACAAGTTGTGTAAAAATTCCTTTTAGATTATCATTACTATCAGTAACAATCATGGTCAGTGACAGCTTATAATGTATAACCATTTTAAGGATTGATCAGTAGATTTACATGTACTACATGGCAGCTATACGGCAGTTTAATGAAACACAAGTATTTTAGGAGCAAATCAATTAAATAAAAATGATGCTCACATAATTAGGAACATGTTGCCTAACAGATGCCTCAGAAACATTTATCCCCATGTAGTCATCAAGTGATGGATAAAGGCTGCTTCCAGGGGTCGGAGCTGGAGCTCCAGGCTGTGGCTATAAGAAATACAATAACTTACATTAAACATAATTAGTTCTAAACTAATGGTTTACTGTCGATAAAGCTGATATCTAGGCAACTGGCATTCTATTGTTATGAAATAAGATAAGACTTCCTTGTCACCCAAAGGCAAACTTGTGCCATCAGGGGCTATTGGGCTCTACTATACTACAGCTCTTAGAAGAAAACAACCTACACAAAGGCAAGCAAATTTACAGTTGTGTATTTACACCACATTTTATGAATGGAGCCTTTCCCCCTCCCTCTTGCGCAGACTTGCAGAGTGGCAGGCAAATAAGGTTTTAAGTTTTGTGAGCATTTCACAAAATTGTTCACCTAGTTTGCCTGTCAGTCTGCAAGTCTGCAGTGTGAATTTGTCAACACACTCCATCCCCCTTCACCCACATGCTTTTAGCCCATTTTTGTAACTGGGTAAGAGTCAAATTACTTCACCCTTACAAGGCTAAATGAAATAACCCTGGGGGAGTAGGGAGAGTTAGTTAGGAGGATAAGGTTTCAGGATTCCCAGAAAAGTGAATCATTGGGAAGAAAATGAAACAGCAGGGTTACTAGACATTTGAGGCTAAAGGTACATCCAAAACAGAGCATGATGTAAAGATTAACTACACAACAATGCCGCCACGGAATCATCATGAAGTAAAGGAAATTTTGGTGACATGATGTCATAGCTTACAGTCATTCCAAATAACACGTCTTACTTATACGGAATAGTACATCGTTCTTTAATAGTCACACGCTGGTTGATTCATGGGTGAGTTCGACAATAATCATTGATTGCTTTCTGTTCACTTACTGCGTAGGCTAGTGCTGGTTGCTGCGCTCCAGCTTGTTGGGCCTGAAAGGAAAGTAAACAGAATTTTAGACAAAATCGATCGGTTTAATGCTGTCAGTTGAAAAAATTGCCATAAATTAGATCCAAATAGTAAGCAGACATGCATGTTTTCTGCAGTCTGCAATAAATATCTGACAAACTCTCTTTCATTCTGTTTGAGGCTTTCTGGTGAAAATTTTTAACAATCATACTTCTGCAACAGCGCTGAGGAGCTCCTCTGCCACATTGACCTCAGTGTACAAAAGAAACACTCTATTAATCTCGCAAGTTTGTAAAATGCATCGAATTTTTAACAGGTGTTTATAAAGTTAAACAATAAACAGTGCCGTAAAATCGTGGTATATCGCTACGAACAACAGAAACAAGCCCATGAAATATAACTTGGGATGCTGAGTGTCCTAGGAAATTATAAGCAAAAGGGAAAAAATACCTGGGCTTGAGCCATTTGACCGACTTTCATATCTTCAAGTGATGGATAGAGAGACATCTTGCGATATTTCTAGAGAAAATCAACGATTAAAGATGAAAAATGTACAGTAAAAACCTCTTCTCTTCGACAAGGAACTGAGCCTCTTTCGAAATCAGCTTGCAAACTTATCGACGTCGAATCTATGTTTGGAGCAATGACGTCACTTTAAATCACATGCCTTATGTATTTCTTTACGTAATTATCCTAAAAAGGGTATCATCGTGACGCGTAAAAACGTTATCGATAGTTTCGTCATCGCCGAAGTTGCCCCGATCTTTTTACGAGATTTGGCGGGAAACAGAGGCCATCTTGAAGGTTATGCGGGGGAGAGAGAGGCTTATCCTGCAGGTTGATGGTGATATTCTGCTAAGCTGAATGTAAATGGCCGTGTCAATTGGGAAAGGTCGGTATTATAAACTTTTCGCTGGGAATTCACCACCGAAACGTTTACTCATAGAAGACATCAATGAACCTGGATTGCTGTCGGATGAATATGTTCAAGGTTTGTGCAACACGGCGTCGATAAAACCTACAATTGTAGATCGGATCATTCCTAACTTTTGTCATAAGTGTGACTTACAGGGTTGATGCGATCGAAGATTTTTCAAAACGGGGCGTTCAGCTCTAGCTTTATTTGTTAGTTTTCCATCACTCTAAATTCAGAAGAATACCCAGCCCACTAAATATCTCACTTGAAAAAACTGCTCCCGCTGTCCTGCAGTTGTGTACTATTATGCTGGGCCCGCAGTCCCACAGACTGGTAGTCGACAAATACTAAATCTAAGTGAGTAAAACTAGTGCTTCCGCAGTCCTGCGCTCCTGAAGTCACTGAAAAGTGAATATTAAGTGGTTATACAACTAGTGCTCCCACAGTCCCGCAGTCAGTGTTAGAATTTATTTATTATGCAGGTCCGACAGCTCAGGGGTTTCATTAAGGTTTTGAACAGAAGGGCAATTGGGTTTGACACCTGGGCAAAGAATAATTATTGTCAAGGCCTGGAGGTACCCTGGGTGGGGGGGGGGGGGGGGGGAAGGGGGAGGGAGTTACTTCCTTATGTAAGCCATATAGGTAGTATGTGCCGCCCCATTGGGTAGGGTTTTTGTGCCGTTTTGGTCTGAAAACTGGTATACACTTTGCCCATTTTGGTCTGGAATCGGGTATGGTTTTCGAGGGAACTACAGAGTGTATGAACATATTTATCATTTCAATTCCAAATGAGTAAGGAAAGAAAGAGAAATTTGCGAATTCGAAATGGATTGAATAGTTTTTTTGTTCGCGCTCTAATCTATGTAATTATAACACATAACAAATGAGAGGATTTCATGCTGTGTGGGATAAAGTGGTAATTTGTCGGTAAAGTATGTTTGACATTCGAGAAGACTCATCAAGAAAAGGGCATGATTGTAACTTAAAACTGTTTTTGATCATTCCTTGCAAAAAAAAAGTTCTTTGAGGTGTTAAGCAGCTGGGCAAAGTTGTGTTGTCAGCCGGTCGATTTGCCTGGTGGCATCGGAGATCGGAGAATTCCCCGTTAACTATGCTGAATTCTCCAGCAAATGTTCGGTAGCCTATGAGTATTTGTTATTCAGACGTGAAGCCCCTTTCAAAATATTCTCCTGTAACGTTACACCTTCCTCCTGCTACTTGAATTCTTAGTGAAAACCCTGCATAAATGTTTAAAATGTAAGGAGGCATGGTAGGTACATGTATAAAAAGAAGGGAAGGCGAAATGGAGAAGACAGCTCCAGTTGCTTTCCTTGCCATCCCTTCCACCCCTTCACGATTATTGTACCTTTCACACGTACTGCATTTTATGACCTGATAAGGGATATTTTTTCTGCATCCTCGTGAATAATTTTTTGATCCTGGGGGTACTTCCCATAATGGCCTATACAGGGAGGCTCCACCTGAAAGGGGTACCTTGTACAAGCCTCAGGTCTATGAGAGGGCAGGGATTTCACTATTTGAAGTACATGAAAGGGTAGGAAAATCTGTCATTTTGGTTGTTGAAAGCCCAAAAGGGCTAGCAAATGCATTTTATTGCTGTGAGAAAGTAGAGGAAATATTCTGGTTTTGTGATTTATTCATATTGTGAATACAGTGCCTTCACTTCAAGGTCAACAAAAGTATGTATAAACTGATATTTTGAAAAAGGAGTTAAGTAACTAAGCTTGATTAATATACAGGGAAGGTCGCTGAATTTGAACTAGAGTGACAAAAAAGTAAAGACAAAGAATTGACATGGTTGTTTTGAAAAGAATTCGGTGTTTCGGACTTCAGTAAACTGTTTTTTATTTTCTGACTTGTCATGCTCTAAAATTATGGTTTGAGTTATTGTGGGTAATATTATATAGAAATGATTTGAGGGGAAACAAAAACTACTTCAAGTTAGCAGGAGGCTCGAGTTATCAAGGGTTTGAGGTACTGAGGGTAAAATTACAGTAAATGTATAAAGGAAATCGACTTTGGTTTGAGTTGACGCGAGGTTCGAGTTAACAATGGTTCTAGTTAGTGGGAGTAGACTGTAGGTATCTGAAAGCCGTACCATTTGTCAGTGATAGGTAGACCTTTTCTGTCAAAAATGATACATGTATCAGGGCTGTGTCCTAGCAGAGCCCAGTGGCCTGTGGCGCCTAACTTTTGCCCTTGGGCGACAAGAAAATCTTAGTTTTTTCATACAAATCATATGCTGGGTACCCTAGATTTTACAGTTTCAGAGCACTGGGCTCCTTTCAATTTTCCTTAGAGCACAGCCTTGATGTATGTAAAAGGGTAAGGGGTTGGCCCTTGGGGTGGAGCCACTCTGTATAAAACTTTGATGAGTACCCCCCCCCCCCCCCCCCCCCCACTCAAAGGTTTGGATATTTGTTATTTGGTATCCAATAATGCCACATACTTTTTCCTTAATACTAAAAACTTCCTTACAATATCAACCATATATTATAAACAGAAGTTTACCTAGACTGCAAAACAGTCGGTTTTTTTCTCAAAATCAGTAAAGAAATCGGTAAAGCGTGGCGTAAGAGTGAGAGCGAGAGAAAAAAAACCGACTGTCGGTTTTCCATACAATGAGTTCGTTCCGACCAGGGGGTTCAAAAATGGCGTCGAGCTGTCAAAAATCTGTTCGCAACTCCGCCCTCTTTGTGAATTTGTTAGACTCGCGTGTGATTATTAACGCTGTAATCCAGTAATTCTAAAGCAGTTTTTAGCGTTGCTTCCCTGTGAAATGTAGTGTATAATTATAGTGAAATGTAGTATATATAGTGGAGGATCAAAAATGAGTGAAAGTGGCAGTACGACAACAAAGCCTGTGCCTGCTCCTCGAAGAGGGAGAAAGCCGAAAGAGCCGAGGTCTTTGGACAAATTGTAGAATGTGTGGCTGTTGTTTCAAAACACAGTTCGGCAATTTTACGAATGGATGGTTAAGCTCGGAAAATGTGTTTGTTGCGCCTACCAGAAAAGGGGAAACGTTACCAAAGTGGGCCGACCTACTGAAAAACAAACTTTTCGTTGTCCTTGAGGAAGGAGAATCTTTCTCCACAAGAGCAGTTTGCTCTCCGTGCGGAACAATGGTTAGAAACTGCCCCAGGAAACTGCACGGCGATGCTTTCGCAAATTAGAGAAGAACTGAACACGCCAACTGACAATGAACAATTATTGCGGTTGAAAAGAATGAGTAAATCCCCTCATTCCAAACCACGTCTTGGTGATTTAGCTCTCTAAATTACTATCTGTGAGAATTTTAAATCCTGCCAAAAACGCTAACGAGCTGGGCCCAGCGTGACAAAACATTGCAGGAAAAAGTCACATCCACGGACACACAGAAAATCGTTTAAAATTATTCAAATCCAGGAGGCACCTTGGAGAAATAAAACAACCTAAAACCCTTAATCAGCCGCAATGAAGAGCTTTACATTTCTAAAGGGGCCAAGAAAGAAAATGCTCTTGCATCAGAGGGCAAATCATGCCTACCAGAGAAAATCAATATGCATGTCACGACCTCTCAGTATGAAATATATTTAATAAGCGGCCAAAATTCACATTTGCTCAGTCAAAACGTTTTCCTCCAAAGCAAAATCTACTCGACAGAGAAAACAATTCATTGGAACAAGCAGCATGTTTGCATGAGGTAAAAGTCGTGTGTTTCCTACCGATCCCGCTTTTTTAGCCTGGCGAGATAACAATGACGGTTGGCCGTTGCACGGAACTTGAAGAACTCTTTGCATGAACGAACATCCAATAAATAAGGCTTTTGTCAAATCCTGTTGGTAGAACACAGAAAACATCCTTTCCCCTGAGTAGCAACTCCAAAGCTTCCCTCTGCTCCGATTTTAAAACAAATCCCAATTCTTGCGAGCAAATCCAGGCGATCAACATCTGTCATTTTACAGCGAAAGCTTTAGCAATTTGTCACGGTATGGAACAACGTGAATGACTTGTTGAAAGCATTACTTGACAGCTTGGTGACAGCTTGCATCGAAATTTAGCCAATGGGAATTGCCCGTGGCTGGGAGAAGCGGGTAATTCCAACGAATATAACGTATGCAAAACGGACAGTCTGTATTTTTAGCGTCTCTCACCAGTCTCGCTCTCTGTTTTCAGCCTCATTCCAGACCTTTTGTTTCACTGCTCGGGTGTACTTGAATACGCAAAAATACGGACTGTTTTGCAGTCTAAAGTTTACCCAAAGTGGCATTTATTGAAAATTTTGTCAAGTTCTCAAAAAGGGGACCCTTGGTACCTTTATGATAAGCTGCATTCAGAGATAGTTACTTTGAGGGGTTGTTACTGGTATTTTGAGGTCTCAACAGTGTTAACTCTTCAGCCAGAAATTTGAAATAACACTGTTTCTTAATAATATTTATCCAATATTTCATTTGCTACCTTGAATGTGACACAGTATGAATATGGCACTAACTCCAGAGATACTATAACGATAACTTAATAAAAAATAAGGAATTTTTTAACCAGAGCTTTAACTATGTTCCTTGTCATAAAAATATTGTAAAATAATGTTTATCAGTCTTAATCTGATTCGCTTGTATTATTTCATCAGGGATTGTTGTTAAAGTTTTTCCCGTAAAGAATTCAGAGAGGTTTGGAAAGCTCTGCAAGCTTGTATTAAAGGAAGATGTGGAAAAAGCAGCAAGGTATGCACCATGTGCCACAATCAATGTATTTCTCTTGGGGGATGTGGCCAATGAAGGTGAAAGTGTCTGTGAGGGTGATCGAATGGTGTTAACAGAAGCTTTTGTGGAATACTCTCCTACTAAGGAACACCTTTTCCAGCTCATTGTGTGGAGAGAGAAATCTGATGTATCAGTCTGGGTCATCAGTAAGAGAGGCAAGGTGAAGGCCAATACAGTGAATGGAGTGGACATTTTGCCTCGTTCATCTGAGAACAGAAGGGAGTTTGAGAAGGGTGCAGCAACTGAAAATGGTAACGACTCTGAAGAAGTGGAAAATGTCATCTATCAATCATGTGAATATGACTTTACACAGCGAAGTGTTGATGATGAACAATCAGAAAGGGTTGGTGAGAAAAGGAAGGGAAAGTTTCGGCTAGGACCTAGGGGTGTAACTCCCTCTCATGTTAAGAGAAGTCTTAGCAATGTTGTTGTGTTGCGGGATAAGGAGAACAATGCACATGTGGCTAAAACTCTGCAGCGTGAGGAAAGTTATACTAAGAGTAAATCTACTTGTACAAATGCTTCTGCAGAACTAAATACTGCAAATGTAAATGCCAGAGGCAATACTGCAAATATTGCACTGCCAAGTACAGCTGTTGAGACAGGGAGGCAGTCAATGTTAATGTCGCAAAAAGCAGCTCCTGGAGGCAATGGGCAATCCGCAAGCCTCTGTTTACAAAGTGCTGATAGCACACCCCTGCGGGATCTACCTCAGTTGATGGCTATAGACAGTGAGAGGCATAGTCAGTCAACAGTGGGGGAAAGTAATGTGACAGCGTCAGTGGAGGGCGCCAACACTGCAGCTAAAACTGCAGCTTTTAACGGTGATGAAGATGCCCTAGAAGCCACAGCTACATCCACAGAAAGAACTGCAGCTCTGAATGAAGACCATACAAATCTGAGTCTAGGTAGGGTGGTTTTGTCCCTTACACATGTGGATAAATAGTTTTTTTACAGTGGAACCTCTGTAAAGTGGATATCTTGGGCAAAGATTTAACCATTCATGCCTGAATCACCAGTAATGGCCCATGGGGATTCGCAAATAAATCACTTGTGATGTCATTAACTTTAACAGTCATAGACAATCACATAGTACAGGGGGAAGAGATCTTTCAATCCACGCCTGACAGAAAAAAACAAAACAAAAGACCATGTAATGAGTTATAAGCTCTGAAAATTCCAATAGAAATAATGTTCCATCACCCACAAGCACTTTCTTCCATCTCATCCTGGGATCCTTAAAGTTTTCCCAAAATTCAGGATTAAAAGGGAAAATGAAATTGAATGTATTTTTGTTGTTCTTGCTATGTTTTAAGGGCAGTAGTTTGGCTTTTTTCTTCTTCGCAAAACATTTTACCTTTTTATCTAGCACCATTACTACAGCTAAGCACACACAATCTAGTCCCCAGGGCTTGTCCGTTGCCATGCCTTTTTCTGCTGTTACTCTGCACCATTGATGCCATACAATAATTTTAAACTTGAGGATATTCTTTCCCATGTTATGTCTGTACTGGATGATTCCATAGTACGTTTCGTTTTAATTTTTGTAATGCAGATGATCTGACAGAACAGCCTGATGAAGAGCCCTATTTGATCTCCCCTGAAGAAGAGGATAGGATATTTTTAAGAGCAAGAAACCAAAAACGGTGAGTTCTTATAGTTGCAGTTTGCTTGTCCTCTATGGCAGATGTTCAGAAGTGAGTGGAAAGTGAAAACACAAATGGTACTCCAGGAATAGACTAGGAGAAGTCGATCATTTTCCCTTTGAAATAATACAGTAAACACTTGCATATAAGAACCTACTTTCATTGAAGTTTGGCAAAGGAGGATCTTGTATTTTGGAGTACTTACTGGCAATTTAGGCTACAGTGTAAGTAGGTTCTTAATAATCTTAATTCTTATGAAGGAGATAATAGATTGTTGACCAGCAGAAAAATAAATAAACTTGGGTTTGGTCCTTAAAAATACAGTCTTAATTTTATTCTCAATAATTGTGAATAAAATTAAGACTGTAATATTGTATTATTATTACCCTAACAAAACTAATTACTGAATTTCTTTTATACAGTTTGGTACAGTATGTTGTTGTTATACTTAAATTTACAATCTCAGTTACACTCCTTGGTTAAATAATTGTTTATTATAATACCCCACATATAAGAACCTGCTTTATCTTGCTAGGCTGAACAGGTTCTTGTATTTTTGGGTACTGCACATGTTGGGTTTTGCGCCCTGGTTTTTTAAATTTTTTTCCCTACTCCTTACCTATTAATACCTGCTATGCAGACTTGATATTGTGGAGGCATTTTTGGGGGAGTGGTTGGTTCAAGCCTCTCCCATCGCGTTGTTTCCTTAGACAAGGAACTTCACTCCACTTTGTCCCCCTTTACCCAGGTGTATAAATGGGTACTGGCGACATACTGCTGGGGCGTAACCCTGCGATGGACTAGTATCCTGCCAGGGGGGAGTAGCGATACTCCCAGGTGCTTCATGCTAATGAAACCAGGATAAGCTCCGGTCGTTTGGGCCTTTAGCTCCAGTGCGCATTTACCTCTACTTATGCAGACTTGAGTGGAATTTGCTTGAGAAATTGTCTACCATGTAGTATGTATTCTTCATAAACAAGCTGGAGTGTTTTAAGAAGTTTCTAAACTGTGGTGCAGATAAGCGCCAAGCCTCAGAGATATTTGATCCTAAATTCATGTTAAGTAGCCCCAGAAGACAACAACAGCATAGAAACTGTAGACCAAAGCTTCAACTAAATTTCTATCAGGATAACTTATAGCAAAATGACTTTAGGAAGACTTATATCGAACTAAAGTATTTTTGTATTTCATAAATTATTGAAATTCTGGTGAACTCCCCTTATTAAGTTTTTTTCCTTTATTCCCTGGTATAAAAAGAGATGACCCGGCAACCACATCCAGTGTGAAAGGTTTAATGCCCAGTGACTACACTCCAGCAGCAAGTCTCTTGATGTGCGGCAAAGGTATGTAACCAGGAAGAAGCAATTTGATGTCTTTGTGTATAGTAGCTCATAGCTTTTGCCAGGCATTCATATTCTGGGTACAGTGTAATGAGATGTGAGCAGGAAAAAAAGTGAGACAGTAGGGTTAAGGGAGTGAGAGCAAAGGGTCACGGAAGGTTTCGTCCTATCTATCCCTCTCCTGTGATTTTGTTACAAATAGTTATGCTAAGTCCTGGGACTCATCTTGAAAAAAATCATGAGTCCCATTCCACACCCAATGTGTCCCAGTTCAAAAAACAATGAGACATAAATTGAAAATGCTTGGGCCTTTATGTAACCAGGTTAATTTGACGACAGACTCCAAAACTCTTTATTACAGTTCACTGAAATTAAAATGTGGTCCTTCTATTTAAAGGGCAAAAAGACTAAAACAAATATGCATCGTTAAACAACAACCACAATAAAAACCACAGAAATAATATGACCAGGACATTCAGACTACAAACCATCTTCAGATCGATCAATCCATCTTTGCGTCCTACGGGAGGCATACCAAGAGTAATTATTTTGCATCTTTGGGAATTTTCATCACAGAGGTAACAAAGTCACTGCCTTTCTTTCTCTTTTTTTTCCTGCTCTTTGACTTTGTGTCACACGACACTATCTGAGTGGCTGTGCCTGGAAAAGGCTAAGTAGCTCACAAATCGCTGCTGTCTACTAAAAAGCTGAAACTTCAGATCATTCCAGAAAAAGTAGCAGATTGACAAAAAATTATGTTGAAAAAGAGAAACAGAAACCCCAATCCTAATCTGTAAAACATCGAATTTCCTATTTGTCTGTTTTATTGAATTTTATTGTATTTATAGGTGCTCTTGGGGTCCTCTGGTGTTTGGGAGGTCATAAGTTAGAATCCTGTGGGGATTCTAACCTATGACCTGGAAAGAAACTACGGAATCAGCCAGTCCCCCCCTTCCCCACCGCCCCGCACTCCAGGCTAGCCACGTTCGAGTTTGAACCTCGATTTCCATCATGATTAGAATTAAGCGCTGACAATACTGATTAGGATTAAGCACTGATTCGAAACGGTTAGCTTTTATTTTTTACAGTCAGGTTTATCACTATAATTATGAAGGTCATGGGGTGAACTCAAGTTTACCCCATGTGTGTGTGTGTGTGGTAGGGGTTTGGGGGAACCAGCTTAAATCACCGGGAAAAAGTTTGTGTGTCTGCGTCCTCTATTTAATGACCTTTTTCAACTCACTCTCCGTTTTTATCATTCCCTTAAGTTACATTTTTATCGGAGAGTTAAGCTAACCTAACATAATTTTTAAAAGTTTCCGGTTTAAAAGTCTTCCTCGCGCTTATGGAAAGGTTCAGAAACTAGTAATGAGAAAGGTCAGATAATGGACAACACCTTTTTCAAGGTTACCTTACTTGGGGGAAGGGTGATGTAGGAATGATCTTTGAATACAGGCTCTAGCGCTACTTGCTTTTACATTTGTTAGATGATGTTTCAAGGTCTCCTCTTCGTCAAGTACTTGATCCTAAACTACGACTGCCTACTACTCCTAACTCCGAAGCAGGGCCTTCCCAGCTATCGCCATCACGCGATCGATCGCCGGTAAAGGCCTTTCCGGTTCGAGTTAGGAAGAGATCGTCGCGTGCTACAGCGGATTATACCGTGCCTCCTGGTTATACCACCCTGGCCAATTTGCAACCTGAAACAACTGTTAACGTGTACGGCGTAGTTAAGCTCTTTAAGCCAGCGTGGAAATGCCGGGGCACCGATATGTGTTCGGTGCTGATGTTGATGGACCCGACTGCCGCCGAATCGGATGGTCTCGAGTGTGTGTCGTTCCAGCCAAGTGTATCCCGACTGCCGGATGTGCATAAGGTCGGGGACATTGTCAGGCTTCACCGCATTAAGATTAACCAGTATCAGGGGAGGCTGCAAGCTAAGTCTTCGCGCGGTTTTGCCGCAGTTGTGTTTGACCGCGATGCAGACCTTCCAGTTACCGCGGAAATGGCTCGGGTTTCCAGTTCCACTTTCACGTTGACGCAGAGTGATAAAGAAACCGTAGAGTGTTTAAAAAACTGGTGTGATGACCACCCTGTCCTATTTCCACCTAGCAACTTTCTGACGGTGTCCCAGATCAACCCGGACTGCTACTTTGATCTCTTCTGCCAAGTTCTCGGGATCGCTTTACACCGTACTCTTGACTGCGTAGTGCTGTACGTGACCGATGGCACTCAAGCCAAGCACGATCTTCGAAACTGTGATGGTGATGACTACAGTTTGATTGAGCCTCTATCCCGTGGCTCCACACAGGATGACGATGTGATCTCTGTATTTCTTTACGGTTCCCATGCGGAAGTGGCCCGTCTCCTGGCCAAGCAGGACGAGTATGTTATCCTTCACAATGTACATTCTCAAGTTCTGAAGGGTAGTGGTTCTGTCTGCAGTGTCCTGGATGTGGTGAAACCCTATCTGGAGCTCTGCCTTCACAGGGGGACGGCCTTTGGGCGTGGTTTGTCTGTCCTGTCACCTGATTCTCAAGAAGTGATGCAGATTAACAGACGCAAAGGTCTTTAACTATCCCACACCTTACTTCATGAACTGTGTTCATTTGCCAAGAAGTTCTATAAACTCTCGGTCTTGAATTTGTAGTTGTATTTGTGTTATAACAAGAAAATTGGTCAATCATTATCCATAGTCGACTTGTTCAGATTTCTCGTCTCCCTTCATTCCATGCTCATTAATGTTCTCTGTATTCATTTTCATATTCACGTCGATATTTCGCGAAAAACGAACTCTGAAGCATCAGTTGAGTGTATGTGCAAGCTATGCTTGAAAATACTTCTGTTTGGTTGTTTGTTTGGTCTTAAACAATAAAATTAGGTTAGACGCTAATAACGTTTAGTCCAGTAGTTTTTTAAAAGTGTTTTTAGCACCCAGAGCATCCAGTTTTTTTTCTAAAACGGTCTCGACAAATCTCTCCTAGCCTCACAGGAAGGCCTGATTGTCACATGTTGGTGTCAGTAAAACTCCGACTCAGAAGAGTCTGGGTCCGGGGGGTACTCCCTATAATGGCCTATACCGGGAGGCTCCGCCTGAAAGGGGTAGGGATTTCACTACTTGAAGTACATGAAATGGGGTCATTGCGGTTGATGAAAGGCTCAAAAGGGCTAACAGATGACTTTGCATTTTTTATAATCGGAAGTTTACGGTGTCCAGTGAAGTGATGGTGATGATGATGCCCGGGGGGAGGGGGGTAATTAGGCTAATTTTTGCTGACTTGGGCCACTGGCCTCCCAGAACTGATACCCCGTTATAGTCTATTCTGTGGCCAGTTATAGATCTAATTAGGAACCAATTACCGAAACTAAGTCACTTTCTGTTTCGCCGATTCTGTTCATGCATTTACCTTAAAAGCCTTCTAACTAGGGGCGCTTTCCTTTTGTCACAACTGGCCGGCCGGACCACTGCAGGACCAGTCGGTTTGCAAATGAAATCGGCTTTTTCCATCAGGGGTTTTTGCTGAAAAACTCTCTCCTTCGTGAATATTATTTAGGATCTGACTGATCTGGCCTGATAGTTTTGATTAAAAGTGAAATCCTCATCAAGACGGGAATGGTCTGGCCGGTCAGTTCTGACAATTGGAAAGCGCCCTAGGTCGTCCTGACGAAAAGTAACGCATTTTAAAATCCCTTCTTACCAAAATTTTCTAGCCCGCGTAGCTGGCGGGATTAGCGGGCGAATGTTGTTGTTTTTCAGCGGTGGAGCCGCGAGAAGATTGGGAGCAAGTCCTTTGAGGCTTCGCCACTCGCTTCCCTTGGCGGCGGCTCCGCCGCCATAGCCTGCGTAGCAGGCGCTTGGAAGTAGTGGGCGCAAGAAGGAAAACCCCGCGCGTGTCTTCCTCTCGCGCGCCCGTTCTTTGTTGCGCCCACTGCTACGCAGGCTACCGCCGCCAAGAAAGTAGGCCAGGGCACAACAATCCCACCAGCTACGCAGGCTAAGAATTTTCTTACCCGCAAAAACTTAGCCTGCTTAGCAAGCGTTTCCGTGCGGTTTAGGAGCAAAGAAGGAGGAACGAGAGTCAAAGACCGCGCGAAAAATGGCGTTAAGTGAAAGAGCGGGAGGCTCTTGTTTCATTTCTCGCGCGGCTAAAACCCGAGAATCCCGTTCCTCGGTCTTTCTTTGCTACGAAACCAAACGGAAACGCTTGCTAGGCAGGCTAGCAAAAACTGAACAAGTGCGACCCCATTCTAGTAAATCTATTGAAAATGCAACCCCATTAGTCAATCACAGTCAATCCTAGGAAGTTCCCTGCTCCACGGCCTTTGTTCGTCTTTGTACCCTGTGGCACCCCCTGGAGGTATTCCATGTCTCGTGACTGCTCGAAGGTTCAAATGTCACGCAGTTGACAAGGTGTGCAGTGGAGCGATTTGCATATTTGCTCAAGAAGTTTGCGCTTCTGCTTGGAGAAGTTGACCTCGGCTGTCCATTGGCAGGGTCATATCTCGGACATTATTCTGCTGCAGGATCTAAGGCGGATTTTTTTTCATCTCCGAACAGACTACAATCTCATGAATGGTGGTGTACGGGTCCGTTCACCACATAGCGCGCAAGTTCTTTTGGTTTGTTCAAAGCGTGAGTTGTTGGGGAATGATTCTTTTATATGAACAGCTGTTGTAGTCCGAGAGAGAATTGGAGAGTCCATGTGTATGGTTCACTGCAGAATTACATCTCGTTTGGGGTCATTACTGTACTTTACGGTTCAATTGTTGCAGTGGATTTGTACAGGGCTTGATTAATGCCGGTTTACCTGAAATTATAAGCCGATCGAAGTATAATGAGGTTCCTTTCATCCAAACGTTTTCTATTATTGTTCTTGATTATTCTCGAGATAATATTTATTGTTAGAGGTACTTTGAACACTAGAACAGTGAAGAATTGGACCGCTCTAGTGGAGAATTATCTGCTGAAGCTTGCTGAAGATGGCTTGAAAACGCACGAACTGCAAGAGTTATACGATGGTGCGAATTACACTGTCGAAGAGAAGAATGGATCTGATACCCTCAATTCTGTGAAATCGCGGCTTGGTGATTATTTCGTGAAAAAGGAGACTACAGCCAGGGTAGGTTTGTGCCTGTCATGACACGGGAAACGTTACGTTCCTAAACTGTAATAAAATTTGAGCTTATCTGCTTCCAGAAAAAAAAGAAAGAAACTATTGATTTCGATTCCTTACCGAAAACATTTCAGTCGGAAAAATTTTTATTTTATTTTGACTGTAAACGATTAAGGGTCATAGTGGTTGTTGACAGCTGGATCATTCTTTTTTGGTTTCTTTGTCTCATATATTTTGAAAGAAAAGTGTTCTTTATTTCTGCAGGGTGTTCTACAGTAAATTAAATTTCTTGTACCAATATAATCATGATGGGCAGAGTTCTCTAGGCAGGTGTTTGCTTTCAACTCATGTTAGCACCAACCTGAACATTTCTGCTCTCTCCCCTGAGAATAAATATGGATAAGCAGCTGAACACACTGACTGCATGTGCCTTGTGACTGAACAGGGAAGGAGTTTATGGGAGGGTGGTGGTATGAAAGCAGTGGTAGACTGAAGGGGAGGGGTGGGGGAGAGAGCAGATTCCCTCAAAATAAATCCATCAGTGCCAAGGATTTTCTTTGTAGATGCTTAACTTAATTCAGTGGAATGAAAAGAGTGTGCGATAATGCCAAAAACCTGCTTCGTGTGCTCTGATTATGGATAATCTTTTTAATAATTAATGAAGTTGAGCACGGCAACAGCATGGTGTTTGAAACCAACTTATATTTTAGTAATTCTAATTTATTAGTTTCTTATTCTTAGTCAGCAGTACCTTGTTGATAACAGTACTTTGTACTGAAGGGTCATCGTGGGTAGATTATTCAATTATTATAATATTATTATTGTACTACTGCTGGCAAATAAAGGTTACTGTGCTACGCAGCAATAGCACCACTTTGATTCAAGCGTCATGCCAAATTCAAATTATGTAACTTCATCATTTGAATAGGTCGAGCATGATCGTCCGGGTGAATGTAGTCCTGAATAGGACTGTTGTTGACAGTGACCGATGTTTCGACAATCTGTCAGTATTCATCTTCCGAGTCAAAGTGGGTTGTATCACGTCAGTCTATGGTACTAAACTCTGGTTATTGACCTGATTGGTCAATTAAGTTGCAATTTTATTGCTTGTCTGTCTGTTAAGCATTGAATGGCTATGAAGACTCAAAATGTGACTGGTGTGTTTTGATCCGTCAATTGTCAGAGTTAAACAGTCGTTTAGTGTCAGCCAAATTGTCAGTTGTCCAGTCATTCTCTCGTAGTTGGTTTAGCATGAGTTTGTCAATTAAGTCGCTTGTAGGGTGCCAGTAACTGTTGTCTCAATTCAGTGGTGTTTGTTCATTCTAAGTTTGTAAACCAACTTTCTAAAGTGAGTCGTTGATAGTAGTATGTAGAATACGTAATACATATCACAGAGTCCCAGTCAATTTGATGTTTTGTCTGTAAATGGTGTTCAGCAATGTGATTGTTGACATCAACATTTCTTGTTGCTTGTTTTGTGTTCATGCAGTCACATCGTGTGACTGAATGAACACAAACAAGCAACAAGAAATGTTGATATCAACAATCGCATTAAGTGGTTATAGACGAAGCATCAAATCAACTAGGACTGTGTGACATGTATTACGTATTCTGCAGAGCCAGTAAAATTTAAATCCAACTCTAAACTTTACTAAGTATCTCTGTCTTAGTGTGGTGTCTGTTATCTGGAAAACAAATTAACTGATATACCAATGTCAAATTGGTTTCAAATACGATCATATGAATAGTATGAAGTTTGTCCAGACTCAACAATCAGAATTTCTTTCCAAGTTTCCATGATTGACTTAATTTGGAAGAATAGGGTTATGGATTATGTGATCAATATTATAACTTATGAGCAATTTATTATTACAAAGAGTCATACATCAGCAATTTTAAATGCATGCCATAAGCACAAGAAGATTGATGAAAAAGATGTCTGACAGAGTTATAATTTAAGTTTGAAATTTTGAGCTGCTTGAAAATTATTGGTGAGCCTTGTTTTTTACATGTAATGACTTATGCCATTTGTTTGTTTGTTTGTTGTTGTTTTTTTTTATGAAAAAAATTCCAGAAAGTTGCGGAGGAAGTTGCCAGGCTTCACGATGAATTTTATACCAACAAAACCCTTCAAGAAATGGCAAAGGTTTCCACCCTTTATAAACTAGACTCAAAATACTACTCAGACTCGGACTTGGTGGATACTCTTCCTTCAGACATGGAGTTCAATAGGTAAGTGTAGATGCTGTGGTTCAATTTTAACCTTGGTTTAAATTTTATTTTCCTTTGTTTTGTGGACATGGTAATGTACGATAATGCGTTTGAATCAAAGGAAAATAAAATTTTAAACCAAGGATAAAATTGTTTTTCAGCAGGTATAAACTTTTTTGAATAATCCCCTTCCCTCCACCCCACATAAATTTACCGTCATGTTTGTAAATGTATGCAAGCATAAATTTACATGCACTAATGTGACACTGAAAAACAAAAAAAAGAAACGGAGGGCATTTTACACCTCATGCACTTAGTTGTGCATGAGTAATTAGCTATCTTATTGAAATATTGAAGGGAAGAAAGTGTAAAATGTGGAGTCCTTTTATTGGATCATAGCAGGTGAAATGTACAGAGAAGAAACAAGCTGAATAATATTATTTGACTTGGTACATGTACATGCACATGTACAGGGTTCGTACAGACTCTTGAATTCTTGAAAAAGTCTTGAAAATTACAAAGCAATTTCTCAGCCCTTGAAAAAGCCTGGAAAAATGGTGAAAAGTGTGAAGTTTTTATCTTCAAATTAGCCTGCGTAGCAGGCGTCTGGAAGTAGTGGGCACAAGAAAAAACGGGCGCGCGAGAAGGAGACACGCGAGGGGAGAGGAAGCGCCTGCACGGAAGGCCCCCGAAAATCGTTTCCCGCCCCCTCTCTAATTACTTGGCAGCCGTTGCGTGATCTGTCAAAAGTTTTGAAAGAAAACGACTGACCTCGCACAAACAAAGCAAGCCGCCAAAAAGCGTTGTACATTTTATCTTTGGTCTAAATATATCTGTTATAAAGATCAGCTGGGTTATCTGATTATAGAGCGATGGAGCAATAAACTGATGGTTAACACACAGCTTTAAATCGTTTTTTAACATGGGCACAATAAATAGGAAATAACAAAGTCAAAACTGGGTATCTTTTAAAGAATGCATGCTGTGTATTATAAAAACTAAAAATATTGTTCTGGTCAGACACCAACGATCACAGGGTACGTGGAAAATGACCATATTGCTTTTACTGCGCTAACTGGCAGCCGTTTTTGGAGCAGACATGTCTTACTAAGCGGACCTAAACCTCAGAACACAAACTGTACCGACATGTTTTCTACTGCAGTAATGAGACATAAACAACAGACCTCAGGTCGCCTCCGAACGGCGAATAATACTATAGTGAAATGTTTTTTTCAAATTCATGCCCCTGGTAAGTGTTTCATTTCATCAATCATGTCCAAGTTTTGATGGTATACGTTCCATCGACAGCACAAGCCGCCAAGTTCTCCTGAGCAAAGAATATTTCCTCTGATCTTCATTGCAACGATTCGACAAATCTTTTGTCTCTCGCCACTTCTGTTGATTCGTATCCGATGTCAATTCTTTCCATCGTGAATCTGGTGAATACCGTTTGAACACTCCAACTTTTCTTTGAGATTACAGCCACATAGTCCCATTAAACCAGATTGAAGTGACCTTCGAGACCTGAACTTTGATTGTATACAATTTAGTGGTTTCAGGACCCAGTGGTGTAATGCAAGATCTTCACTACGTTGTCCATGTACTATTGATTGACAGTTTTCTCGCCCCGCGCGGTTAATTTTTCCCTCGGGAGCCTCTCGACCAATTGGAAATATCCGCACTCCCAGAGTGCGAGTTGAAACGATTTTCGGGGGCCTTCCGTGCAGGCGCTCCCTCACCCATTGCGTGTCTCCCTCGCGCGCGCCCGTTCTCTCTTTCGCCCGCTACTTCCAAGCGCCGGCTACGCAGGCTATCTTCAAATTAACTGCATTAAGTGCTTAGCAAGTGAATTATTTTTCCTGCAGTCAATCTTGCCTATAGCCAAGACATTCAGTCACAGAATGATCATGAGAAGTCTCAGAACTCTCTTATGTCCGCATTACTCCATGGTTACTGCAAGTTTGCAATGCATCATGTGAAAAGCATCTTTGTTGATCTCCTATTTGATGACCTTGCAGAGTCTGGAAAAAGAAATTTCTGTTTTCTTTTTTTTTAAATCTGGAAAAGGCCTCAAATCTGTATATACCCTGATGTACTAAGAGCAGCTATAAGGGAGCAGTTATATCTCACCCGAAGGAACTGTACTATCTGCCCATTGTACACTCAGAGTGGTTAAGTCCTCTCTGGAGATTTTCTTACCACGAATGGTTGCTACATGATAAAATGTGAGCAAGGGTGGCGTAGTGGTGAGAGTACTTGCCTCCCACCAATCTGGCCTGGCCGCTTCAAATTCTAGCATGGACTTGTGTGCTGAATTTGTTAGTTCTCTCCTTTGCTCTAAAAGGTTTTTCTCCAGGTCCTTTGGTTTTCTCCTCTCTTCAAAAACCAACATTTTCAAATTTGAATTAGACCAGGTATCAGGTAGATGAAGAACCACTAAGTGGATGTGATACCTCTAAATCATTATTTATTTATTTATTTTATTTATTATGTGAATGTGATGTTTTGGAGTAAAAGTAGTAGTAGCAGACCTTCTTATCAACTCTCTTGACAACAGATCATAAATTCATTTTATCATATTTACTATTAAAGCATGCTATTCTGACTTCACAGATTGTTCAAACAAAAAGTCAGCAAACAGAGAAGTTCTGTAAAGATATCAGATCAAGTTGACCGAAGCAATCACAAACTGATAGAAGCTGTGTTCTGGTCTTCACTGCTGGATAATGTTTTCAAGGAGAATTTAAAGAATGATCCAGAACTAAGGTCTTTTATATTTTCCTTGTTTAAGGATAGAAAAATGTGACCAACACTGATTGAATAATTATTTGAAATATACAAAATGAATCATATTTTGAACTGCGGAAAAAGATATGAATGAAAGTAAACATGATCTTTGCAGAAGAATGAACAACCTAAGCAGTTTAAAAAGAACCTGAAAAAATTCAGGCTTTCCCGGTCAAGCCAGAATTTTTTCAGGTTCTTTTTCAAACACGTAGGCAGCTCATTCTACTGCAAAGATCATGTTTTAAATTTTCATAGCATGTTGGTAATCTTATTTTGGAAACTGGTCTTTTGGATACAAAGTCTTTTCAATACAAGTTTTTTCGATACAAACCCAAGGAGTGAAATTGCACAGAAATTTTGTTTACTTCAAGTGTAGTTTGTGCATGAACAAGAAAAACATTTTGGGTGATTATTCTTGGTTCTTCAAGCCAAGGACTTGAAAGTATGTACAGTTCGAGTGCAGTAATGACTTTGTATCAAAAAGACTGGTAACCCTTATTTTCATCTTAGCTTCCTCATTTTGCTGATTGGTATCCATTAAGCAGGAAAGTGCTCAATAGAATGAGTTTCTAACCATATCAATTAATAAGTGACACTCTTTTTGGTTTAGGTGGCAAAATTTTGGTTCAATCGAGGGTTTCATCAGAACATACCCAACACGAGAATGGTCCTTGAACTTTGCTGGCTTCCATATTGATTATGACCCCCGACTGAGACCCTGGTATATTGGTGCCACTTCAGGCCCTAAGGACATTGTAATCATCCTTGACTGCAGCCAATCAATGAAAGGGAAACGATTTCATATGGCCAAACAAGTGGCCAAGACGGTGCTGAATACACTTACTAAACAAGATTATGTAAATGTCATTTGTGGTCGTGAAAGCCATTGGGATGAAGTTGGAAAGTAAGTAGCCCTTTGCTAATTTTCTTAATAATTGTGGGGAGTGAACATTTTGGAAAGACATGTTATTTACCAAACGCAAGGTCAAGATGGCTTGATATTGGCCTAGTTATTATTATTTTTTTCTTTTTGCATTTGTCATGATTTTCATGGACCGAAACAAAGTTGTTCGAAAAGGATTGAAAATGTGAAATTTCCTTTTTTAACAAGCCTGTTGTACAAATCCCAAGAGTAGATGGAACTTGCGTGATCTTTTTCCTGTGCCTCCTTGTAGACGAATTTTATTCTCATAATTTTCTTGTGTATGAATTTTTTGTTTTTGTTTTTGCACCCCCCCCCCTCCAAAATTAAATGGCCTGTCCCTAAAAAAAAAGGGCCAATTTCCAGCCATTTTGACAGAACAAGCTTGTCGACTATTCATATAGCCAAAACTAATGTCTTCTTATGTGACTAAAGCAGGAAATTCTGAGGTTGTCACAAGTGTTGACAAATGATGAAGTAAAACTTACCTTTAACTATCAATATAGTTAAATCCTGCCTCTCGCATAGGAGTGAGAAGGACAAAAACATTTTAGCGCAAACAAGGCCGTGCTGTTGCTGTGCCTCTGGTGATCTTTGCCTTTTGATGACAAGGACATCTTGACATTTGCGCAAAACTCAAATGCTGGGCACTTGGGTTTCCTAGCCGTGAGTAGAGCTTTAAGCAAAACTCACCTCCCTAACTGTTGCTTTGTCCTTTTTTTTCCCAAAATAGGTGGTTTGAATACAACACTGAGGTACTAAGTTGTCAGAAAAACCGACTTGTGCCAGCCTCCACATCGCATAGGAAAGACTTGATAGAGAAGATAGATAATCTGAAGGCTGGAGGAACAAGCGAACTCAAGTAAGATTTCATGGGTTAGCTTTTTGGTGATGTGAATAAGAAGGGGGGCGAAGTAACCCGGACGACGGCGGCGGCAGTGAAAACATCGCTAAAAAAATGAATTTACTTCCTTTGAAACTTGATCGCGTCTATTTGGACTCGCTCAATTTGTCAAATGTAGGCTATTTCTCCTGGAGTTGAATTCTTAAGGAATTTATCCTTGTTCAAAAGAGAAAGAAAAATTCGTCGTCGTTTGTTCACGTCCTCCATAAATCGTCGCATCAGGAAGTTTCACGTCAAAGAAATTTACTAAAAAGCTTGATGCACGTACAGAGTTCTTGTTTTGCTCATAGGACCAATTGTTTTTTGATGTTATCATTGTCGTCGTCGTGTTTGCGTAAGCTCCCTAATATTGGTAAAGTGTTGTCCTTGCGGTGTTGTGCATTCGTATATGCTTATCCTTTCAGCACATGATTACTCACTCAGCACCTGACGAATTTTCGACCGGCAGAAAAATTTGACCGGCCACTTCTTTCACACGGAACCGTTCAATATTTTTGTTCGGTTCACACGAACTTTGAACGGCTAGACGTCTAAATTTCGTACAATTAAGTTGGTTCCGTGTGAAAATTCGTCCGTAGCCATGTGAACGTGGCCTTAGTCAGCGAGGAATTTCTCGTCCTGTTTATTAACTCGTCTCAGCCTTGCTCGTTTTTGTGGTTTTACAGGAAAGCTTTTAAGCTATCTTTCGAGTTGCTCCAAGGAAATGCTAGAACTGGCTGTCAAAGCATCATTGTGTTTGTAACCGATGGAGTGGATAATGATGGGGACCCTGTGCGTTGTGGCCCAGGGTACTACACCAGGAGCGGTTATGTGCCGGGACAGATCTGTAAATATGATTGGAATGATGTGTGGGATGAGGTTCAAGCAAGGAACAGATACATGAGTCCTAAGGTACAATATGACTAGGCTATTTCACCTGCAGCATTTTTCCTATAAGAAAACCGTTTTGCACAAAACTGTAAAGTACAGTAATTCATGGGACAGTAGGTGCGGTTACACTCGAACATTTCCCCAAAGCTCCCCTTATGGAAAAAGCTTGGGTTGGGTTCGCCCTGGGTTTTGCCATGGGCAACAGCCACAATTGCCCATGGGTAAAGAGGCTATTGTAACCTCGCCTAAGTGTCCAACATAAATTGGCGCATGCCCGACGAAATCTTAACTGTGTTCAGACAATGTCCGAACAATGTTAGCGCCAGATACTGTCATTTTGCAGATGAATAAAATCTACCTTCAGCGAAGGTGAATTATCTTCCCAGTGAAATGACATTGTTGCAGTGAATATATGTCAGAATTAATGCACCTGCCGTAAACAATTTTTGTTAAAGGCGCATAATGCGTCGTTCATTGAGTCCGCCGGATCACATTTCCCTTTTGTCTAACCAAATTGGTGAATTAGCCGGCATTTCAAAGATTACGCCGTAGGATTTACTTCATCGGCTTATAGTTGACTTTCCTTTTTTCTCCTCGAAGACCCGAATTTTTTCGTACCTAACATCGGACAACGAGGGCGAAGGAGAAGAATTTCCCGGCAAGCTGGCTTGTGACAATGAAGGTTACATGAAGAGGCTGACAGATGAAGAGGACATCATTTCTCAGATGCAGGATTACTACAGCTTTCTAGCGTCCAATACAATCAGTATTAGCAACGTCACGTGGACATCGCCATATTTGGACGCGTCAGGCCTGGGTCTCATGGTTACGGTAGCCATGCCTGTCATTAGCAAAGTCACGAACAAGTAAGTAAGCTTGTGAGTCATGCTATTTGTTTTTTCCAAATTACTCGAAATGTTTTTCTGTCTCTCTGTAGGAAATCTTTAGATTTATAGTGTTTTCTCGAACAAGCGCCAGAGCGGTTATTAGTGAGCTCACGCAGCAGGACGTCGGAAAATGTTTGCAAACATAATTGTTTTCGCTTAAGGTTTGCCGTCTTTTTTCCCCTTCCGTCCTGTTGCGAAATTTCACTATTAACAAAAGAGGCAGAAAGAGGAGATGCGGTACGATAAAGGGAGAGGGGGAGGGGTGGGGTTCGATAAAGGGAGAAAGGAGGGGTGGGGTCTTATTATCGTTGACGAAGTGAAACTTTATTATAGCCTGGTCTTCATACGGAAAAATTTCCGGTACTTGACGAAAAAGAAAGTATTTTCTTTCACTAGAATATGTGCCGTATGGTCAGAGTTCCAAAAATAACAGAAGGGAAGACGAAACGGAACTTTTTCTTTCGTTGAGATGTTGGGCGCTTATTCGGGGAAGAAGTTAATTAGAGCGTGCAGAGATCGTGCTTAGTTAGGAGAGGAGACTGGTTATGGAAGCCGGCAGATGTCAATAAAATCAGATAAAAACAACAGTGATGCAGTTTGTGTTGGGAACTCCATGGCGGTGCACAGTCCTTTGTTTTTGTTGTTGTTTTTCTTTTTCACAGGTCGTGACTGATTAAATTAATGTGACATTTTATTGGTGGAAGAGTTCAAAATGAAGGAATTCTATTGAACGTTGTGCACCGTGAAGTGAAAAAAAGCTAGCAAAAACATACAACAAAGAGATCTGATAGGCTTCATAACTATTCCACTTTATTGAACATGGATCGTGGACACTTATTAAATGAAAAATGGTATCTGTATTTTGTTCTCTCCGTAGGACAATAGGCGTTGTTGGAATTGATGCTACTCTAGAAGAGATTGAGAACATCTTGTTGAACGATCGCTGGGGCTCAGTGTACGCTTTTCTGGTAAACGAAGGAGGAGAGACGATCTTTCACCCTCTTTTACGACCAAGTACCGAGGCAAGTTTAATGAATAGTGATTATCAGGTTGATTTACAAAGACAACAAGCCTAGTCGCGAGTTTTCTCAGCTTTAGGTATACGCGCTGATGCCCCGGTCACGACGTCATGTTAGCTTTTCAGGAAGTATCCACAACGAGACGGAGTACGTAACATGTACGCTCGCTGCGCGGAAACTGGGGCAATGACACTAGTCCCGTCCAAGTTTCCTCACGGCTCGCTTTGCTGGCCTCGCACTCTTATGAGCTCAAAGAGAGAGCTAGCAGTCAAGTATACACATTGTCGTTGTATACGCTTTCTTTGTCAAGGCTATTGTTACGGGGATAATGGTTTTCTTTCTGCAATTGGTGTAACTTTTGAGAGTGAAATTCTCTGAGGTTAGTTACTAAGCGACTGCGGTGCTAAGCAGGTGTAGAGCAAGAAGCACGTAAATTTGGTTTTGATTTGATTGGGGTAATTTGGCCAACTACAAGGATTCGAAGGCTGATGTTTCGAGTGCCAGCTCTTCGAGACAGCACCGGGTGAAAGTCACATGATCTTGCAAAGACGTCGTTAGGCCCTAGGAACTATCTAAGATATAACTTAATTTTTGCGGCAGGGAGCAGATTGGTCACTCTTTCTCTCTCTCTCTCTTTTATGAAAAGTCCAAAATACAGTAGGCAGGGCCTTGTCAGCGTATTTGGAAGGTTGAGTTAGCTGAAGCTCGAGCTTTCATGAGAATTCCAGGCTTGAGCTGTATCTCGAAAGTTATCTGGGTATGGCGAAGCAATGCGTAATCTTTCTCTCAGGTCGTTCAGATGATACTCGTCGGATCCTCCAGTGTAGCAGAGTGCTTGCAGACTGGCTGATGATATACTTGGGTGCTGACTGAAATTGTAAAAGAGAGAACTGTTAGTTGCGGAAGAGCGGCCCTTTTTCCTGTCTCGCGGTTGAAGGGAATTTCAGCGCTTTTGGTTCTCTTACTTGCTCCTGCACCCGGTTCTCGCGCTTCGCCCTCATTTTGAGCTCTCCACCTTCGGCTTTCGTAGCTCGTTTTGTAGGCAAGTGTTAGTCTATTACTCACAAGGATCATTAGCATATTAAGTAACTTGTTTCTCTTACTTCTTTACTTACCTCGGCTTTCGATCGGCTCGAAGCTAGACCATGGGAATGGATTGGGGTTTTATTGGCTATTGCGTGGTTGGGCAGGAAACTAGGTCAAAGATCCCGTATGCACAGCCCAGTCCATAGTGCAATTCAACACTACACCGACCCTGTCTCATACCCAGGCCTCTCTCTCTCTCGATGAAAACTTGCACGTGAAGGAAGGCGGGAAGGAGAAAACGAATTAGAGGTGTCTCGCCTCCCCACGATCCCTTGCGTTTCGTCACCAGTCACTCGCATTTCGCGCTCGCCTCTGTGCGAAAAACGAAGCGCCCACAGGGAAGGTAGACATCGCTGATCAGTCTCCGGCTAGTGCACCTCATAATGACCAATTCTCTATAAATATGATCACTTGGTCAAAGTCAATAGAAAATGTTCGTACTCATTTTCTCTCACCTGTGGTTTATTAAGGGCTTCACTTGGTCTATCCTTTCTTTGCATCTGCACGTAAGCATCAACTTAAGCACTCTACGGTATTGCTTTCGTGTTAAAACGTACATAAATGGATCAGCGATTAGGTTTAACAGCAAAAGGAAACACACAAGAAGATCTTGAAAGCCGTTTCGCCAGTTGTAGAAGGCGTTGCCGATTAGACGAACCTAGCAAGGAACAGCTTCAACATTAAGCCTTAAGCAGAATAAAACGAAACGACAAAGACGGTATCTTTGCAATGCATCGGGGGTTTGCGTCTCTTTATCGTTTCCACTTAGGTGAACTGTACTCTGCTAAGCCGCAATTTTGTCCTTGGTTTAAATTTTATTGTGCTTTGTTTTAGGGTATGGTGATGTATCTTAATGAGTTTAAAAGAAAGGTAAATAAAATTTAAACCAAGGATAAAATTGAACCACAACATTTATGCTGCATTCATTAATAAGGAAGTCTGTTTGGTAACCGTGATCTTTTTTCAGCGTTACGCTGATTGAAATACGGGAGACGGGTGTTGAAGTAACGAAATGTCAAAATTAAAAGTATTTCCTTCTAGAAGAACTTGAAAATAAAACGATGATCTGTAAAGCAAAAACTAAAATCACTCTGATCTCCAATCATTATTCCCTTCCTTGGAGTAGAGACCCAAAGCTTGTACCCATTCTCCATGGAGTTTCTGAAGCGCTCGACTCGTATATTTGCATAGATGCCTTTTTGCGGCAAGGGAAAAATTTGTGTAGGAGGGTATGATGTACGAGATGGATTAAGACTTCGTAAGACTAAATTTCCAAGTTAATCGCTCCGCAAAGTGTCCTAGCACATTTCGCGATAATTATGACAACTGAGAAGTTTTAGCTGCAATGTTTTGTCTTTATATATATTCCTCCTGGGGTATCTCGATATCATTTGAGACTCTTTTTTTGGCGAAAGGTAATTCTAACCCACCCTCGTTCTTGGAAAGGAGAGAGTAAAGAAAAAAATGTGAATAAAGTGGTCGTCGGATTACAGTGCCAAGGCCGTAGAACACTGAACAAACTTAAAAAGGCTTTGGTTATTTGACACTCTGACTCAAATGTTCTACTCTGAAAGTGATGTTTATTTGTTGACTTAGCTGAAAGCTACGCGGTCTTTTTTCCCTCTTACGGATCACTTTATCCTTAGTTTGCAAATGCATCCCTTTTGACTCCCCGATCTGTGAATCGAGTATAAGGAAAAATGTTTCTTTTTCTTTTCTAGCAAGCTATGTACCGGTTAAGCCATACGCTGCGTTCTATGCCTCGTTTCATGGCGCTAGTGATAAAGTGTAGGATGCCGGATAATAAAGTATTAATGCTTTGCCGGACAATGACGTATAAATGCCTCAACCACTGAGTATTAACTTCCATTCGTGTTCGTGTCATGATGACAGTCGGACAAATTTGCGGCTTTGTTGCATAGGGAGCAGTCCCCATTTGTTAAAAAGGTGGATAGCGCTCTCCACCATATAAATCTTTATCCAGTGGGTAGTGCAATTGGTTTCCCTAATACGTATCCACTGGATACAGATTTATCCGATGGATAGCTCTATCCAGCTTTTAAACAACTGGGGCCAGGTTGCTTGGTTCCCTTGCCACAAAACTGCATTGGCTATAAAAAGTGATGAATCATGACTGATCTCTAGTACTCATTTCTTACCGTAAAAGGTATCCATCCCAAGAGATATACCACTGAAATGAGCACCATCGTTCTTGAAAATTGTTTTTCCGTGTCTTCAACGCGCTCTGAACCCTTAGCCGGATACATAGCACGTCTATTAACTCCGGGTACAATCATGTTCGTGACAGAAATTCGTCTTTGTTTGCTCCTAAAAAGTTCCCAGATAACCGTTATGTTGCAAAATAAGACCACAGTGGCAGGTAGTCCTCCAAGAACGGCGTAAAAAACGCAAAACGCGCGGTCGGAAGCGTTCTGAGGAAACCAATTAACAGTGCAGAAAGTCCCTCGCAAATTTTGCACGAAGCTTCCAAACGAAAAGAGCGGGAAAAGAGAGACGATTAAAGATGCTGAAATTGTGACACTAAGAAGAATTTTCGCTTTGTTAACCGTCATGGTTTTGCGGTGAAAAAACGGTCTTGTTACGGCGATGTAACGGTCCACAGCCATGGACATGGCTAAAAACGCCGAACAAAGCGTTGAGAACAGAAACACGAAACCTTGGAAATCGCAAAGTCTCTTTCCACCTATCCATTGACTGTTTGTGTAACAAATCCAGGATGGTATTGAGAACAGTGTTATCGAGATAAGGTCTACGCACGACAAACCCAGTACAAACACATTCGGGCTGAGAGGCTGTCGCTGTAATAGTCTGGCTGAGGCCAGAATTGCGAAAGCGTTTGCAAGTACCCCTAACACTGACATAAAATACAAAACGATAGCGTCTCCACTTAAATAAAGACCATCATGTGTGGAATTTCCTGACATAACGTCAAAATGAGAAACTCAGTAGTTCTTCTTTGGCTTGCCGCTTTTTACATTGCCGCAAAACATAAGTAAGCTTTTAAACTGAAATTCGCCGTAACTTTTCTCCAGTTATCGTGTACTGTCGTGCCTAATAACCCAGAACCTCACCTGCGACTCCCCAACGTTCTGTTTCCTTTTGTAATCTCTATTTGCCGTATATGGTTGGATAGTTTTGTAAATATAGTACTATTCAAATGAAGCGATCGACTTTGGTGCGGCGTGGGTATTCATTTTTTTGTTTTGACTTGCTAACGACGATCAGTTTGTCACTGCACCCTCGCAATTAACATATGAATATACTCCACTTTTCTTGTTGTGTGTTTTCTCCCGGGGCAACTGCGTGAGCGATCCATACCATTTGTTGTTATCGTTTAAGTGGAAGACTACTCAAAAGTTAATGGTTATATTTAAGTCGACTTTACTCTCTATTCCAGTCGAGTCACGGGAAGTGTTACTCTTAAAACAGAGATATTAGATGAAGGTTTAGTACATTGTTTTGATCGTACACCCGGAAATGAAAGATGCCACCAATGCGCCGTATCGATAACTAACAATATTAACATGAAATGTGAGGAGGAGGAGGAGAGTTTTGATAATTTGTTGATCGTAGGAATATTTCATACTATGCGGGAAAATAATATATCTTTATTCAATGAACATAATAGCAATATGGGGAACTATTTGACTTGCGTAATTTTCCTCGAACTGTGCCTTCGTGATAATTAATTTGTATTCAGAGATTATCAACCTGATGTTGAATAACAGACCGCATGTCTGATGAATAGTAGAAAGCGTAATTAGCACCTTTAAATTGTTTTATTGAAAAGTCTGCTTCGAGTAAAAGCGTCAAGAAGGATTTCCATTTTTTCATCAAGGTGCGACTTCATCTTACTTGCCCAAATTATATTTCTATTTAATCCCAGCTGCCACTTCAAAGCAAACAAGGAAAATTGTTTACATATCAATGTTCTTTGGACCTATGGTATTTCATCGAAGGTGATTTGTCCTCTTGTCAATTCACTCATTTTTAAACGTAGAAACGTTTACTGATGCTTAACAGTGTTCAGTGTTAAAGAAACTTGTTTTACTCGAAGAAAATCCATGTTTTAAGTCGGTAATATTTTATGAAGGTTAAAAAGCGCTATCCAGGCGATAATGAATTAACCACATTGTGGTTAAGACTTGTCAAAATTTGTTCGGCTTACAAGTGAAGCGATAAATTGTTCCTTTTGGTGTATATTTGAAGTTGAATAGAATTTTACTGAGAGAATTGTTTAATGTGTTAAGTAGCTTTCATTTAAAATGGTCTCTGCCTTAGGATGTCACCCAGAAACAAAAGACGTTAGGGCAAATACAACATAAAATATTAAAATTACTTTGCAATGGCTTCGATATGAATACGATTAACACTTTATGGTTTCACTTACAAACAGCACCAGCCTTCATAGGGAAAAACTTTGCAACTGGAGAGCACTTAAGCGTTCGCTCTTGGAGTCATAAATTATAGTACCCATCTGCATGCTTTAAAATGAGAATCACCTATACCCAAGTCATTATCAACCATTTATGTTGAAATGATGTCCTTCTATAGTCAAGACACCAACATAGGAAAAATGAAAATTATTAAAAGGATGGTAGAGAGTGAAATAATTTTTGCATAGTTTTTTCTGTGAAAATTTCGTGATGTCACTTTTGCATTTTTTGGCTTTTCTGACAACGGACAAAAAGGAAAAAATTAATTGCACTTTTTTATGTTTGAGAACCACAGCGTTTTTGTCCGTCGGCTTAATTTAATGAACGTCGAAACTGAGCCATGTTTTTTGAAGGAAGCACTGTCCTGACATAAATATTTTCTTTATTATTTGTATAACTCGCCTGTGGGTAATATTGAAAGGAAGCCCGCCACAGTGATACTCTTACGTAATGACCGATAACGAAAACAATTTAAAGTGGCCGTCGTCTAAAGACTTGAGTGATAAGATCATCTGACTCTTTTTCCTGAGAACAAAGTTAAAGTGCCTTGTGAATCAGATCACTCGCATAACCAGTGCTTGTTACCAAAGTCGTAAATGCGTAGAATCTAACGAGCGATCAGGCGTGGTTTTTATATCTAGCGCGGAAGTTTTTTTTTTTGCGGAGGCGGAAGGTTGCGGTGCAAAAATAGTCAAGAGCGCTCGATCGTAGCTAGAATACATATGATCTTGACGCAGGTTGGTCTAAAATTAGTGCAAGTCAATAAGTCGGACTCGATTGATGCGGAAGACTTTTCCACCCACTCACTCCGTATGCTCATGTGCTGAATATGTTTAACAACAATCAACTTTTATGAAACAGCTGTTATGGCCGCTTGCTAATTTTCGTGGCCCCTAAGGAAAGTCGCCGATTTATGTTATGTAACAATCCCTTCCTTCCATACTTGCGGAAATGGTGAAATTTAAGTTTTCTTTGGTCGTGTTTTTCTTGGAGTTATCATCTGTATTTTCGTTTCCTGATCTAAAATGCGATTCCTTCTTGGCTTAACTTCCCACTTTTGGCCGAGCGAGGAACGGGTCTACTCACCGACAAAAGCACTGGAGGCTCTGCCCTAGGCCATCACAGATAACTACAATATATATTGGTTCGGGGTTGTGTTTCTTGTTGACCTCGTTATTTTGTTCTTTTTTAGCTCGTCGATGATCCAATTTTTATTCCTATCAGCACTCTTGAACAGCGCAATGGCAAACCAGTCGAGTTCAACACAGTGGTCAAATCCATGATGGACAGAAAAACAGGCTCCCTCAGGATTGAAGATGCCATTAGAAGCATCCCAAAAGGAGATTTCCAAGATGGCGTGATGCTTGTCACCCTGCCCTCCACCTACTATTACACGTCAATCAAAGACTCTGAATATGTGTTTGCCTTCAACCTCGCAGATTCCGATAAGCTATACCGCAGACCAGCGTCACCACCGCAGGGATCCACTATCCCGGTCAACTACTACGCTAACATTGAGTCGTACAACTCTTCTGAAGTGAAGGAGGTGGGTGCAACGGACGGGTACAAAAGTAGACGATAGGGTGGGTGCAACGGACGAGTACAAAAGTAGACGATAGCGTTGAAGTGATCATGACGGATTGTTTCCCGTTCTTTATTGTAGGTGCTTGGTGACCTGTTCACGGGCCTTCATGTACAGTACAACCTGCCAATGTTCCCTGATATTTACGTGACTTATGAAGCTTCCACGGTGATGCTGAGTCCAAAGACGTACTGTAACCCCAACAGTTTTCTATTCAGGGAAAACAGCAGTGATATTGTCATTGCTGCACACCGCTTTTTGAACAGATTAGACAATAACACTGGCTGCCCTCACGGACAGATCAGAGCTTCTGTGAGGTATCAATAAATTTTTTTGATTAGCTTTTCCGAGGGGCAGTATCTGGAAGAGATCTCTTTACAATTTGACGATGTTTTTTGCTGCCATGTCACTCACTGTAACCCTATACCAGACCATTTTCAGGTGAACTTTTGTTACCTTATCCTAAGCTGGCTTGAGATACGATCGCAGAACGTGGAAGACTAGAAAGAAGCGCAAATACGTTCCGGGCTATGCTAAATAACAACTTGGTATCAGGGAGTGGGGAAGAATCCCTTGTATTCGATTTCTTCTCTTTTTTCTTTCTTTCTTTCTTTATTATTATTATTTTTTGTTTTTGAGGCGCTTGAAAGTATAAAAGTGCTCTCTAGGCAAAAGTGTCATAACCATTCTGGAATTGATTGTATCTTCGACACATATTGGTTTGTTCGAGCTTCACGTCATCTGCTTAGTTGCACGTGCACTCTTTCAGTAGCCTGCTGGCAGATGTCTTCCAAGCCAGAGATGTAGCAGGCGTCTGCACTCAGCCTGCGCTTTCATCCGTCTACCAAATTGAGGTTTTTCGCCGCCGAGATAGTTGTGATATGCTAATGTGAAAAAGGAAGGGAGAGAGCCATATGGTGTCCAATATACTAGTTCCACCTTTCTCAGCCACGAGGGACACTATTTGTTTCAGTCAAATTCATTGTGCATTCTATCAGATTTTGTAAATGCGGCTGCATTTTGCTTCATCTGTTCTTTGCAGACCGGATGTAGAAATCACTTCGTTGATCGAGAAGACGTGGAAGAATCGCTCGAGTGACATTTTAAAAGATGTCCCATGGACATATGTTGGGACGCAAAGTGGTGTTTTCCGCTCGTATCCAGGCCACCGGTCAAGAAAGTTGTTCGACCCTACCAAGTAAGAGTATACCACATAAGGAGAAAGAAAAGTTATTCTGGTGGCATATTTTAAACTCGCTTGAGCTGAGAATTTTATGTACTATACTCGTTAAATATACCACAGAAATGACGTCAAAATGTTCAAACCTCAAGTGGAACTCCAGGATGTTTCTTAGAAAACTGCACGCGGGGACAGAGAAAAACAAATTACGCTATCATTTCGTCCTTGGCCTTTACTTTCATAGACCATAGCTCTCGACCAATTAGTGCGAGTGAATTGACTCAGTTATTGAAAAAAGCAATATGGTGTTTTTTAGATATTATTACTCGAGTGACTAATACTAATACCTCATTCACACTAACAAAGCGTGTTTAATTTAACCAGCTTGAACAACATGAAAGTAAGAAACCGAAAAACGTAGTTCTACTTACGGTTCAACTAAGGTTCATTTAGGCCACCAGTTGAGCTAAATTTGTATAGCCGACTGAAAAATTGTCGGTGGGATTTTAATGAAGAAAAAAAACGTGCTTTAGTGTAAACGGAACATCTCTCATGCTTGACTCTTTCACCCCTCAACTTAATTTTTTGTAGAATCCATTATATCTTTATCGAGATTAGAAATACTTGGCTACTGTACAGACTTTTATTACGAACAGTAAAAAGTACTGGGAAAAAAATTAATTTTTGCTAGTTTTACTTACCTTGCAAATTTGAAACGAAAAAATGTGAGATACGTTTAATCAAGAACGTAACTTTGAACTTAGAACTGAGAACTTTGAACTAAACTTCTTCAGGCCGCCATTTGAAAGCAGTTGTAGTTGATTTACTTTTGTGTTTTTTAAAATCTTTCAGGCGCCCATGGTACCATCGTGCCCTTGTGAACCCCTCCAAAACAGCCGTATCTAATGCGTATATGGATGCAAATGGAATTGGCAAAGTTATCACCATATCGGAAGCAGTTTTCCAGGCTTTACCTAAAAACGCGTCTGACATCAGTTGCGATAGCCTGGAAAATATTCGAGGAGGCTGCCCCTGCAAAAGGCACGTTTTCAAGAGACCTACGTGATATCGTTAGTTTACGTGTTTGTTAAATTAAGGTGTGCAAATGTATTTGGAGCAAGAAGTTCAGTTGGAAGCTCACGTTAAAAAAAATTGTAGAAGAAAACTACTCCGCTCCAGAAGTTGTCATTTACAGGAAAAAATGTTGAAATTTCGGCAAAATGCTGCTGACGAAAAAAGGGAATTATAGGATTAAGCAGATAAACAAAATTAATCCTTTGAATTTGGCAGTTATTCACAATAGAACCACGAGATCTACACCCAGAAAAGCGGCGTCGCTTAAAAAAGAGGAAATTTATTTTCAACAGGGTGTTTTAATTTCCTTATTTTGACTTGTGTGATACAGTTGTACAGGAAACGCGAAATTTTTTTAAAATTGCAGTCGACTTCACGAACAGAAAGAAAATTTGAAGTTCTCCTTAAAAGCTTGAATATGATAACAGAGTGTTGTTTTGCAAATGCGATAAAATTGTACATTGCGTATTTTCGCTTATTAAAGCTTTGTGGTGTTTTTATTGCTTCTCCCGTCATCGCTGTTGTTCGTTCGAACTTCTTAATAGTCTCTATTTCTCTGTGTTGATTTTGTAGCGATGTTCAGTGTATTTCGGGCAAATGTCGAACATATCCTGGTAACCGCTCCTTGTGCGCCGGCGATCGAGTAGAAGCAGTCACCGCCCTGGATATCTTGTACAACGATTTTCATCGACGTGTGTACGGACTGCTTAACAGCTCAGGAGAAGAGAGATCCTGTGGAATGAACTACACTTGTCCTGACGGTGAACATTTATGTCAAACAAGGTACGAAATATTGCGTCACCTACATTAAAAAAAATATTGCTTTTGTTTCCGCGTTTCCTACCATCTCTTTTTGCGAGATGCGGATCGGTTGCATATTATACTCTTCAAAGTATTCATCCAAGGTTTCTTTGTCGTAGTTCCTACTGGTTTCAGGATTAGAGCGCTGATAACATGTAATTCACGGGCATCGGGAGGAAGGTTAAAAAATTCTTACTTTAATGACCCGTTCCGACACAAGTCATTGACTGATTTCTTAGAAAGCCTTCCAGTAAATACTTTGACGTGTATAAGTTTACGAAAGTAAATCTCGACGAGCGGTCAACATTGTCAGGTAACAGTGCACTGTTGCCCTCAAATGTCATATAGCTTGCAATGCTGCGGTATCGGAAATCCTTATTTTTTGGTTGCTATTAGGCATGCGTGACACATATGTAAACAGCATTAGTTTAGACTTCCCGCACTAAGAATGAATGGAATGTATAGAACGTAATCTGATCACCCGCGTTTCGACCCTCTATCACGTGTCATAAAAATAACGTGATGTACAGCGTGGGAACAATGGCGTTTTGACCTTCGGAGGATCTTGCCCGCAAAGGCGGAGCAAGTGATGGTGCAGTGGTGGCAGCGCTCGCCTCCCACCAATGCGACGCAAGTTCAAATCCTGGCGTCGACGCCATATGTGGGTTGAGTTTGTTGTTGGTTCTCTCCTTTGTTCCGAGAGGTACTTCTCTGAGTACTCCGGTTTTCCTCTCTCCTTAAAAACAAACGTTTTCAAATTCCAATTCAACCAGGAATCAGGTAGACGAAGAACAACTTTGTGGATGTGCTACCTCCAAATCATTATATATTTCTTTATTTATTACCTAATACTTATTACTAGTATGTGAGACAAATGTTAGTTGTTGATGTGTCTTTTTTTTTCTTGTGTGCATCTCCAACCTGACTTCACATACTTTTGATGATTTTCCATAGATGCTACCTTGTAGACAACGTGGCTAATCTGGTTACAGACCCAGACTTTCTCCTTGTCAGCACCACAGACGCCCGCGAGTACGAAAGAGTGAGCCTGGGACGGAAAGAAGGAGACATCATGAAACTGCTAGTTACCAAACACAAGTTTTTCGTTCCGAATAAGCGAGTAGATTTTCAGGGTATTTGCAGCGTGTCTCCGTACGCACCTAAGGTAAGTGGTTAAGTCGAGTTTTCAGTAATGATAGCTTTTTTTTAGGGTGGAGATTTCTGCATCGTTAATCATTTTGACTGTTTACTGCTGGTGGTAACTACAGCGGACCACTGGTGGGCAAAGTAGTAGTTTTTAATCCTAGTAGAGGGCCCCCAATAGTGTTCTTCAATCCCGTCAGCCCGTCACTTAAGAAGTGAATTCGCGCTGCTTCAAACTTTATCGTGTTGTTCCATTTCGTTTAGTTTGCTGTTCCCGGCGTCAAATGTTGGCAAATTTTTCCGGTTTTTAATTCTAAAAGACTGTATCGCAGTTCATGAAAAGAAAAAGAAAGTCGATTCTTATGTTCACGTCCTCCACAAAACGTGAAATTAAGCACTTTCATGCCGTAGTCTTGCAGTGATTGCTAAAAAATGTACAAAAAAGCGTGATGCATGTGCAAAGTTGTTGTTTTTAAGACCCCGTTTACACACGAAATTTTACCTGTGCAGCCCGTTTACACGAGACCGTGCAAATTCTGTTACAGATTACAGTACTTTTTGCATTTCAAAAACTTGCACGGTTCCGCGGGTTCCATGTAAACGAAAGGCAGGTCCGTGCAAGTTTTTGTCCGTTCAAAAATTTAAAGGGGGTCTAAAGCTATTGTGGCGTTGATGTTCTCGCTGCCCTTGCCGTCGTCTTTGCTTTAACTCCCTATTGGTTTGAGTTTTTGGGAGTGAATGATGCAGCCCCTTTGTTTTCGTTAAAGATTGAGGGGTCTTATCTATTCCTTCAGGGATAATCTTGTCCTCGGACGTTATTTTTATAGGTGACACTGGAAGGAATTGTTAAAACTCCTGAAGAAGAGGATGATTATTACAAGAACAGAGGACCCATTCCACCATTTAGGAACGAGTATGGCTGCATTCAAGATGTTGTGGGTTACACTTCGGACGACTCAGTTCTCGGTAAGACTTGCAGTTTCAAATTTAAACCAGCAAAGCTCTAAGTGACAGTAACCTTTAATTTGACTATGTTTTTGTTGATTTGAATTACTTGGTGGATAAATGAACAGTTGAAGAATCTTGTCTATTTACCTTCTTTTGCCTAGGCCCGGTCCAGACGCCGAACTTTTCATGAGCCGAACCTAATTCGAATTAAGGCCGAACCAAGTTATTTATACCGCCTGAACTGGTTCAGACGGAGAAAGGAGAAAAATGCTCATTTCGGTCAAACTGCTTACAAAATACGTTATAAGAATTTATGCATTAAGTTCGGTACATGACAAGTTCGGCGACTGAATCAAAGGCGTTCCAAGGTCGATCCAAACTCGAAATTCCCGGCCGCGCTAGGCGGAGAGAACGGCTGAGCCGTTCCAAATTGAAACGGGCGTTCCTAATTGATTCAGACGCCGAACTTTTTATGTACTTAATTTAATGTATTGGGTTCGGCTCATGAAAAGTACGGAGTTAGAACCGGGTCTAAGAGTTTTTAATGTGCTTTTTCAGGTCCCGATGGGATTATTGCTGACTCTGTAGATGGCCCATGCCGATCCGGGAACTTCTTCCTCTCAGCTCTCCGCAAGACTAATCTGTACTTACTTGTTATAGAGGACTGGAGCGAATACCGTCAGTCGTACTTTTACAACTTCAACTGCCATATTAGCAACCGTGTATACGATGCAGGCGCATTTCGTATCGTCAACGGCACATGTGCACATATTGAAACACAAACAAGTCTGAAAAAGAAAGAAAAGTGCCCAGCCCTGAAAAACGTTCGCATGAAGTGTAGTTATAATGTGGCAAATTCGTTTAGATTACCCAGACTTTGGGAGCTTTTTTTAGTTACACTTATTTTGATTCTTCGAAATTGTAGTTGAATTGTTGCCTTAATTTATTTCTATGGAAATTATCGGAAAATTATTTTAGTGATTCCTTTTTTAATTTTCTCAGTCAATGTACAGTATTTTGTTATGTCTTCCTCGTTAAGACTACCAACCACTTTTCAATTAACGATTGTAGGTTCTTTTCACGTTCTTATAACTTTGTCTGAGATGGACGCGGTTGGTCGGAACGGCTCCTAGACAAATAGGTGGTGTCTGCCTCGGTCAACCCAGCCGTTATTTGAATAGTGCGCCATCTGGTGCTTAAAAGCCAGAAACAATGTCCACTCGGTATTGATACTCGCCAGTATGAAAAGTAAGCAAACCCTTGATTCATAGGCAGTCAATGTATGGAGATTTGTAATTTGTTTTCATTCACAGTTTGTACAATGAACTATAAATTCCAACCCTGATTAAATACCAGAAATTCGTTCAATAATATATGCGGACCAAAATTTATTCAAATTTATTTCGACTCTTTATATCAAATATGAAAATATCCTCAATTTTTTTGTTAACTCATACATTTCAATTAAAAATACAATCAACAAAATGAATAAAAAGTTGACAGTACATAGATTTCATGTTGTGAAAGAATCCTTCTATTTATAAAACAGCCTAATTAAATCAATTTTCTCCAATAATATAGGTCGGAAATCGGATGTGGTTCTCATTTACCTATAAAAATCTTGGGGGGAGAATTTATGGAGCTTTCAGTTTTCTTGAGAAAAGCCCCGGTCAGACCGTCCCAACTTTGTCTGAGAGTGTTCGTCATCCCTCAGTAGCATAGTAAGAAGCGGTTACTCCTTTTTTTCGGGGGAATCTCATTAACTTACGGGGGAACACATTAACGCCTATCACGTCATAGCAGTTTGCCCTTATCTCATGATTAAAATACGGTGGTATCTCGTTAAGATAAGATGATGCCTCCTCTCAAACCACCCCCCGCCGTAAGTAGATAGATACTCATCCCCAAGCTGGACTCGGTGTATTTGAAACCAAGATGGCTGCCCCTAAGGGTAGGCAATCGATCTCGACCATCTTACACACAGTCTACACAACAGGGCCGTTTATACGAGGAAAAATAAGACGCGTCCTACATAAGACGCGTCTTAAATAAGACGCGAACTTTCCGTATAAATGGCACATTTCGTCTAAAATAAGACGCGGCTTAGCTAAGACGCGTCTTATTAGATAAGACATGCTCGTATAAATGGTACAATTCGCGTCTTATTTAAGACGCGTCTTATTTTTCCTCGTATAAATGGCCCTAATAACATACCAGAGGTTCTTCTTGTGTTCGCAGTTTTTCCATAGTATCTACTTGACAGCATAGTTAATATGATTGTGTTTGTGGACTAAGTATGTTGAGATTAATACGAAAGCTGTGAGGTCCCTCCACTCTTGTCACTAAAGCCTCGGGTCTTATGTTTCCGGCCGTGGTCATGCGCTATAGGGAACAGTTTTTTTGTCGAGACAATCTCGTTCCCAGAGGCTGCGCTCAGGAAGAGAGTTTCGGGTCGAGAATGTGAGCTCTGGTCTCTCAACTTTGTTTTACTCGCGCAAGCACAGTGGAACAGTGTGTATTATTTCTTTAGATATGGTAATAAACAATTATTGGTTGAGGTTTTTTGTGATATCCGGAATACAGTGGAACCCCGTTAATGCGACCACCGTTGGGCCATAAAATCCTGGTCGTAATAACGAGGTGGTCGCATTAACGCGGTCCTCAAAATAATGTAATGACTCAATGCTTTTTACGTTTGGTTTGAAAGAATATGGCCGTATTAACGAGGTGGTCTTATAAACGGGGTGGTCGTAAGGCGGGGTTCCACTGTAATCTAGGTCGATGTAAATGTTTTTATCAGCCGAAGCTGATAACACTTACCGAGACCTTGATTATTCTGTATTTCACAAAAACCGAATCTAATAATTGTTTTATTATATTGTTTTGAAATGAATAACGAAACACGAAACAACGAAACACGAAACACATTTACACAGTTAAACGAAACCGATTTGACATTGCTCTTGGAAATCATGCGTTACGCGCGCAACCTACAGATTTATAATAGTCAGTTATCTTCTAGCAGATAACTAACTAATCTGTAGGTTACGGATCGGGTTACGGATCGGGTCGGATCTCCTGTAAGTGACCACCCCAAATGCCACGAGTTGCTGCTCTCGACATGGGGTGGTCCACCCGGGGTCTCCACCAGGCCCCGGTTGTTCAAAAGATGGATAGCGTTATCCATCGGATTAAGAGTCGATAAATCGCTATCCATCGAATAAATATTAGGGAAACCAATTGTGCTATCCAGCTTTCGGATAACTGGCGCCAGAACTACCTGTTAATTTCCCACTTGTACTTAAGTAGTGCGCACCATTTCTGGGTATACTGGCATGTTGCAACTAAAAATGCCTCGTATACTCTGAGTTGCATAATACGTAGAGTCAGTCGGGACACTGTATTCCGGAAGGAATACTGACAAGACTTTAATAAAGGATCACAAGGTAAACTGATGTACAATTTGCTTGGTAGTCAAGAGCAGAGTTCTCTTCTTTAATTGGTACTGTTTTCTCTTAAAATAATAATGTCAGGATTGCCGTTCCACACTTGACATAAAATCTATAAAAAGGCATTAGCATTTTGCTTTTGACCAAAAATGCCCCGCACTAACGTCCACTGTCTTACCCGCTGATCGCCTAAACGCCCAGTTGATAGGCATGTCCTGATTGCGCTGGGCACTTTTTCGGCACTTTTGGAGCACTATTTTACATCTCCAGCACTCTTGAGCACTTTCCGTTGACTTTTGAGCAGAATTTCAGCATTTTTTCGCTTTATAGGCAACATTTTTTTCAGTTAGCCGAGTTATTAACTTGAATGATTCCACATTGTCGCCTAACTGTTGACATGAAAACGTACAATTATCCTTTTAACCAGGAGAGAAGCGACGACCGGAAATGCGTTAGCCTGCGTAGCAGGCGCAAAAAGGGGAGGGAGAGGGGGAGGGAGAAAAGCACCCCCCTCCCTTTTTCCCTTTTTCCCTATCCCCTACCCCTTTCGACGCCTGCTACGCAGGCTAGAAATGCGTCTACTGTTCGCAGGCTATTTAACCGTGGGAACAGTCGATTTTGAAAAAAAAAACATTAGTGTTTCACTTCCGGAAACCTATTGGAAAATCGAGGGTTAAAGCTTTGAAAAAACTAAGAAAATTTATGAACATCTGCTGGGAAAAAATTAAAAACTACGAGCAACTTTTGAGCACTATTTCGAAATTTCAAGCACTTTTCCAAAAATTCGAGCACTATTTGAGAACTTTTTGCCATGTTTTGCGTACTTTTTGCGAATTTTAGAGCGCAATCGGGACGTAGGAAATATGTAAGGAAATATGTTGACAGCCCCTTAGGGCGGAACCACCAGTAATCGGTTTCTGAAAGATATACAGTCCGGCTGATATCAAAGAATCAATGGCGCTCCGGACGTGTTTAAAGGCTGATCATTTCAATTTCATATGCGGACACCAGGGGCGCGATCAATTCAACCAAAATTTCCGACCGGTCCGACCAGCCCTGTCCTGATTGTGCTCGGCAACTTTTAAGCAACTTTTAGCTTTTGGAGCGCAACTTTTTGAGGTTCTAGTAACCCCCTTGAGCAGAGCAATTTTTGAGCAAAATATAAGTTTAGAGCACATATCAAGCACGAAAGAGTCAACGATTTCATAGAACAATTCAATTTATGCGAATTTCTTCATAGAGTTAATAGAGGATTGCCTTCTCTTGTAAATGATTATCAACTTTTGAACACATAAAGTTTCGATCAAATTAGGTTTCTGGGAAACTGCCTACCTACCCCTCCCCTAACTCAACGTTAACATTTGCGTCTCACGTGGGGCAAAATGCTGGGTTAGGGGAAGGGTAGGTGGGCAGTTTCCCAGACACCCAAATTGACCCTAAAGTTTCGCAGGCCTAAAAAGGCAATTGTTGCGGTATGAATAATTAGTTAGTACCCATAAATTTTCTCCCATAATTGCGAGCATCTCTTTCAAGCGGCTAACTTCAGGCTATTTTTCCGACCGATGTCATTGATCATTGTGAAGAACAGAAAAATAAAGCTTTAAATTGACGTTTATATAAAAATATGCAGACATTTCGGTAGCAACTTTTTGGATTTTTGGCAATTTTTAACAACTTTTTTGGCATTCCAGTAAGCAACCTTCCAGCATTTTACGAGCACAATCGGGACAGACTTAGGTCCGACCGAGAAAAGTGGTCCACCTCAGAGGGTGGACGAGGTTTTTTTTTTTTTTTTTTTTTTTGGCTAAACTTTCCCGGTTGGATCGAATTTTGGACCGAAATTTCCGGAATTTTTGGTTGAATGGATCCCGCGTGAGGTACCAAGAAGCACGCACTGCGGACCGTGCATTTGCCAACTTCGTCGCCTCGCACAGAACTCTGGGGGTTCTTCGAGAGAAGATGGCGTCTTCAAGTAATCAAGAGGAAGGTAAGGCTAGCAGAAAACATGGTTTTTACGTGGATGATTGTTTTGCAGATACATTAAAATAACTCCGAGGTTGGTTATTGTGAGAATAAAACCCCACAAAGGCGAAATCTGACCTTCTCTTCATTCAAAGTCTTGCTTGAAAGTAGGCCCGCCAAAATTCGTTGTTGATTCACTGCAAGAAGAAACCGAATTTTGTTGGCAAAGAATTCTTATTTTTCATGTGAAAAAAGATTTCTCTTAGCTAGTCGAATGTTTCAAACCATTTTCTGTGGTTGCCAATTGTCGCAGCCAAAATGAGAACGAGGTAAATTTCGGTAAAACCATGAATTCTTGCACACCGTGGAAAGCCATGTGGCGGATTGAAGTGTTTGTCGTTTTGGGAGGGTCAGCGGGATTGTGTGGAAGATAAATTGCGATTTCCGCTGACCTTCCAGTAGATTTCTCTAACTTTCTATTTTTCCCCGAAGGAAATGTCAATCTGGAAAGTTCTGCAGGGAATTGCAACGGTTTTGAAGCGGTTATAACTCCGTTTTGTCTTGAAATTTGCATGTAAACCAAACCGACAACGGGAAAGCGACGCCGCCATATTTTACCTTTGTTTCACTTACTCAACGCGTTTATTCGTGTTTTGTAGAGTTTGCTATGAGTCAGCGAAAGGAAGCGTTTGAATAACGAAGTTTGCTACAAATCTTGCTAGAATCTAAATTTCCTTTTTGTCCAGTTTTTTGTTAAAGTCGTTTTCGTATCTTGTGTTTAATTTCGTTTTCCACGAGTTGTACATGCGGTCAAGAAATTATAAATTCAGCTTGCGAAAGCTTGTTCCTTGTAAGATCGTCCCGGGCTAGAGGCGTTGGATCTTGAAGCATGACCCTGCTTTTACTGTTAATTTCCGGAAAAATCGGTAGCTTCAGTCAAGAAGCAGATTCGATGTTTCATAATCGTTGTTTTCGGGCAAATGTTTGTTGAAAAAGAGAAATGTACATGTAAGCTTAAATGTTCATCACTCGTGTCCGTACGATGGAGTGAGTTGGAAGTTCAATTTTCCACTTCGATTGATAAATTTTTTCCATCTCGCTTTCTTGTGCTAAAATGGCCATTTAAAAACCACTTACAGTGTATAAAAGCGTTTACACATAGAACTGACTGCCTCCTAATATAAAGAATATATATATGTGTCTGTTAAATTATCAGCGGTGTGTAAAATCTGCATCAAAATCCTGAGGATTTAGTGTTTTAGATCTTTGCATTTCCTTGTTTTGCTTGACATATTGTGGCGTGATAAGTTTAAGAACTTCTTAGGTAAAAAGATCATGATTTACAATCACTACTGTGAATTGAATACAATAAAAATACAGTGTAGGATCAAAAATTTCATTTCATTTTTCCCATCGAACCTGCTACAGTAGTCTGTCTCTTGAGTCTGAATTATCAGTCCTTGTCATATTTTCCATATCTGTGAACTTTTTGTTATCTATTTGACTGAATGCCTGCACCTTGAAAACAATTTTTGGCTTAAAAGTTGTGTCACTCCTATTCAGTGCAAGGCTAGCAGATAACCTCAATCCAGTGTTCTTTAAAGTTTCTTGTAAATTTTGTCATTTTAAGTTGTGTTCCCCAGTGATTCATCTATGTTTTTTGAGTAAGAATTATTTACATGTGTCATATAGAGCTATGGCGGGTTTCTAGGAAGCAGAAAAGGTATTTTCTTACCCTGTTATTTTTCTAGCATAGAAGGTCAGTAGGACTAACAAGACAAAGCAACTCTTAACTTTTGACTGGTCAACACCCATGTCCCCATGGTGTGCAAAGAACATAATTTCCTCACTACTCATATTTGCTACAATAATTTAATAAATCCCTTTGATTTCACTTTTTCACCTATAAGAGTTCCAGATTTGCCAAATTAAACCAAGTTTCCAAATTGTGAAGAACCATTGGCACCATAATATGAAAGCACTACTGAACAGGTTCCATTTGATTTGTTACACCAAATGATTGTGTACGGACATGAAATCTATGTTACAGGTCAAAATAATTTTTATATTCAGGTTGAAATTTTTTAACCCAGGTTGATTCTCAGTTTCCTTTGTCTCCTAGCTCTAATTCATGAATAATTAGCGCTAGTAGACAAAGGAAATTGAGAATCCGTCAACCCAGGTTAAAATATTTTATTAATTTAATGTGAATTTAATTTTGAGCTGTGACATCTACATTAATTCTGTGTCCCTGAAATGAGACTGGTGAATTATTGGCATATGGCCAGCCTACACTGTAGTCAAAATGTTTTACAGCAGTACAATCTGTAGGCAGGATAACTACAGACACTGCAGTAGCAGCCAGCAAAGTCCTAAAATTTGTGTGGTTTTCTTTCAATAATGATTTTTAAATCTAAGTGTTGAGTAGGTGGAAAATGTTGCACAGGGAGTTGCATAGTTGCTGGCTGCCAGCTCATTATTGGGCCGCCTACAGTAAAGCCCAATCAAAAAATGAGCACCCTTTCCTGTGCAGCAAAAAGGCAATAGAAAATGGATCAAATTGCATTTCCCACCTCTCCTCCCCTGGGTGGAGGATTGAGGAAGAGAAATTTTCCTGAACACCAAACAGCCAAATACTCTTAAGTTTAATAATTAGGGCTAGGAAACTGAGCGAACTTCAGAGTCCATTACACTGGCATTCGGCGTTGTGCAAATACTCTTGACATACAGTGTATTAAAGATTTGCCGGTGATCAAAATCAAATCAAAATAATAGTGCTAGCACAACTACACACTCCAGCTTCAGCTCTCAGGTCTTAGCAAACAATTTCTTCCTTCAAGGCCTTTGGAATAGGACAAAAAGAAACTATTCAAGGGCAAATAGTATTTTTATTTTATTTTATTTACATTTTCCTGCTCTGATGTTGAGCACAAGTTTTAACAGAAAGCCAATCAAACGTGAAGCATGCATCCATGCAGATATTTCTGGGGTCATTTCACATTTATTTCACAGTTGTGAAGACCTTCCATGAACTTGAATAAGGTTATTTACTTTATCCAAGATTTGGAAAATATGGGGAAGAGGAGGATTGAATTTTTAAATTATACACAAAAGTTAGTGGACTAAAAAAGTAATTGACAGTTCAGAGGTCTCAGTCTAGACCGACAGCTCTGCTTTCCTTTATCAAGATTTTACAAAATGTTTAGGTATGTATCTTAAGAAATGTCATGTCATGGAAGCGCGAGAATGTCTGGCTCATAGAGAAATGCTACTTTGAAAGAGTGTGCATATATCTGTGGCAAATTTTCTCAAGAGTAATTTTTGTAACCATTTGATTATTAATTTACTGCATTCATGCCTGTCCCCCTACCCTTATTGTCAGAGACTTTTCACATGCAGTTTCCAGTTCAGTCAAGTCTCTATCATAATCGCCACATGCAAGAAAAAGCCTCTGGTATCCAGAGTACATCCCCCGGGCATTTGTCACGATAGGTTCCTCTGTCTTCTCCCTAAAATCTTCTTCAGAGAATCTTCAAAGGCCGTGGTTACATTTTTGCTAGCTTATAATATTCTGTACGGGCGGCATTATTTGAACAGAAAGTGAAGGCTTTTCAAATCTCTACTTTCTTTAACTACGACTAGAATTTTTAAAATGGGGGACAATTTTATCCTCCCACACAGACATTCTTTTTGGCTCGTCACGCAATGGGGAAGAAACGTGTGATGAAGCCTTAGGCCGGTAGGCTAGGATATATTCTTGGTGCAGCAAGACAAATTGTCCTGCAAGCTGCCAGCCCAATGTAGATGTGTGACAAATCTAGTCTCCTGATCTCATAGACAGATAATTTTGCATACTTGTTTTAAAATTTATTAGCAGCCAAAGAGGTGTTAACAGAAAAGGCAGCAGATTTAAGTGAAGGAGCAACAGATAATGGGCCTTCAGAGTCAGCTCTTAAGGAAAATGAGTTAACTGTTGAACAGCAAGAAGTGTTACCAATACCACCAGCAGAAGAGAATTCCCAAAACTCAGCTACCACAGAAAATCAGCAGGTGAGAGGGATTATCTAGCACATATCCTGAGTTGTTACAGCTTAACTGGCCATATTGTTAAAGCATCCCATCTCTTTTTCTCTGAAAACTCGTAATAATGCTGGTAATGTATATAATTTTTACGCAGGCCATCCACAACGAAAGACACTTTTTACAAACTACTATGGATCCAGTGTAATAGCTGATTATGATTGGCCATACTACTGTAGACTTCTGTTTCCCCACAATATGATTTTTTTATTTGATTTTTTTTTTGCTAACACTGAGTCAATTCAGAGAACAAAAAAAATGTTGCTACAGTGTATTAAATCTTGCAAAACAATCAAAATCAACGAGGCAACAACAAACAACTGAAAGGTTATTAAAGTTTCTTTTAGCAGCACTGTAGTACTATCTCTTGTTGTCAGTCAGCAGTCAGTTTGGTTGCTCGAGTGCAGTCAGCCTTGTTTGCACCAGCTCCATGTCCTTAGTACAGCATTTTCCTGATGGCCTCATGTTTCATTTAGCCTTTGGATTGTCCTTTTACCCCACCCCTCATGACTTATTTTTTCACTGAAAATCAGTGTGACAGGTGCCTGGTTCCATTGGCCTGGGAGCTGATAGCTGAAAGGCTTGGGTTTACCAGCCATGGGTCAAAACTTTGTCTAGGGGGTTGGCTTTGCCTAAAGTGGAAGCACCCACCTCCACTAAGCAATGCAATATGGTTTTAAAGCATGGTGTACTAATCTTCCTCTTTTTTGTCTAGGATGCTGGCCAAGTAGCTGCAGAGTCAAATGTGTTGTCACAACAGGAAGACTCAGCTTCGGCAAATGCCTCTGAGTCACAACAACCTCAAACCTTGTATGTAGCCATTCAGCCAGGAGCCGAGTCTGGGCAAGGGGATCAGCCAGCAGTGTATCTGGAGGTGGTCGAAGCAGGTAGTGGCACGGAGGTCACCTCTAGTGATGGGCAGGTTAATCTGGTTCAGGAGGAGATGGTTATTGATAATGGTAAGCAGGCTTGTATAGTGAGTGTGTGTCATAAATTTGTAGTTGTTGAACTATGGTGAATTTTTAGTCAGCTTTCCTTTTATATGGAGAATTTGATAATACAGTTGAACCACCCATAAGTGACCACCGAAAATGCAGGGCTGTGAAAACGTTTTTAAGTAGCAGGCTGATTATGATAATTTATAATAGTAGGCAGCTTTGGAACTCACACCAAAGGCACAAGTTCTTGAGGGCCAAGGCATCTAGGGACATTTTGAAAGAGTCTCGGAAATGTCCCTGACATTCCACAACATTGCGGGGTTCTAACATGTGTCACAGATCTAATCCTGTTTAAACGTGCATTTAATGTCATTCAAAACTGGGAAATGGATGCTTTACAATCTTATTTGATGGTACTTATGTTAGATCCTAACCGTGGTAGAAGGAGATGAAAGTAGCCGACTGAGGATGGCTAACTAGCCGGCGGTTTTGGCCGGCTACCGGCCCTTATTCACAGCCCTGAAAATGTGAAGACTTCGTGGTTGCTTATTGGAGGTGGTCATTTACGAGAATCGAACCAAAAGGGGTCTCTTCCGAGAAGAGGTCTGGACACATCAATTTTATGAAAGATAATTCCTTGCATGCAATTTCCAACTTGCAATATTTATAATTCCAAGTTGTCGCTAAAAGTTTTTCTTAATCTCTAAGTAGCAGAGTACATAAAGAACACATAGAGATCAGACCATTCATTCAGTGGTCACTTGCAAGAGGTTAAAAGCAATGAAAAATGATTAACCCCTCATCCCGGTAACATGGTTGCGGTCACTTACAGGAGGTGGTCTTTTACAAGAGGTTCCAACTGTAACGCTTTGAATGGGAAAATTTTGGTGTTTTGGATACAGTGACTTATGGCAGGTGGTTGCTTACAAGAAGTGATTGCACATGGAGGTTCAATTGAAATATTCTTTTGAGGGTATAAGTTGAACAGTCCTTACAACTTGAAGCATTTGGGTACTAAAAAAAATGCCTCCTCTGGCTTATTTTCACCTGACTGATAAGTATGTCATAATAATTTTGTACAAATAGCTTGGTGACATTAAGTCAAGTGCCATGCATTGCTCCCTTGTTCGTGGAAGGAGTGAACACATATTTAGCTGGAAACTCTTGCTAGAGCCTGTGCCATCAGAATGTCTTTTTTTTGGTGGTGTTGGGAAGAAACATTGTACACAGGACTGAGAACAAAATCTGTAGCACTACTACATGCAGTATTTTTACATCTTTTTCCCATTTTCAACAGCATCAACTACAGAAGTAACTACTATTCCAACATCAGTTCTTAACCAAGTAATGGACCAAGCAACATTGTCAACAATGCAGGCTGAGATGATAGCTGTTCAGGTCCTTTCCCAGTCTGCCACAGGTGACATTCAGTATCTTCAACACCAGTCTCCAAGGTTCATTCCTATTGTCACATCAGCAGACCCCAGTACTCTTAACTCACTTCAAGCCACTCTCAGTCAAATGCCACTTGCTACCTTGCAGGTGAGAATGATGGATGTGTCATCAATGTTGTGTTTGAAATTATTTGAGTTAAAAGGGTTGAGGAAATAATAGAGACGTGAAGCCCTGGAAAAAATATACCCTCTCGAGTTTTAATTAATTGCTTAATGTGTAGATTCTTCATCCTTAGATTTCCTCAGTTTAGCTTAGGGAAGTAAGGGAAATTTGGCAAAGGTCAAGTCAAGAGCCTTTTTTATCACACTCTCCTATACAACATGTGTGCCACCACAGAAATCTAGAGCATCTCATAAGTCTATCTGTAACTCAATAATTATTACAGCATCTATAAGATAACAGGCAAGTCATGGGTTCTGTCCTACTGGGGACTCGCTTATGCTATATCATAAGGCTCATTCATTTGAAGTTTTCAACAGTTGTAGACATAAAGTTGTTTATTGCATTTTGCTGCATTTAAAGTGTAACACATGGCTTAAAAAGTCAAATTATTGTTTCCTTCTAGATAAGCCCCTCTCAGCCAGGCGCAACAACCCAGACCATCCAATTACCTGGTGGCCAAACCATTCAAGTGCCACTAAGTGTCACTCAGATGTCGCCTTTAACATCAGCAACAACTGACTCTGGAGCGGTGCCATCATCAGGAGTCACTACAACAACTACTGAAGCTATAATTGCTGCTGCAACCAGTGCCGAGGCTGCAGCTGCTGTCGCTCAGGAGCAAGGAGCCACTCTTGTCACTGTTCACCCTGCAGTGATTGAGGCACCAGTAGATGTGGCAGAAGGGCAGGCAAATGAGGGGGAGGAAGTTGAGGGTGATGGTATGTGTTTAGATGAATATTACAAGAATTTTCTGAGAGCAGTGTACAGTTTAGTGTCAATGTCCTCAGTGAACAGTTCTTTAATCCCAACAGCCTGACCAGAATTTTCCCTCAATACTGCGATTTTAATGCTGTTCATCAGGAAACATTCAGTTTAATAGTGCCCAACATGTAATTTACTGAGGATCAGATTTCCTCAGAAGAAGTCCTGGTAGCAGGTTGTAAAATATAAGAAAGGTCACAGTATCCTGCCGCACAAGTGGAAGAAAAATTACTGGTATTAAATTTGATAACTTTTGTTTAATTCAATTTTTTGTTGATTTAAGAAAGTGCAGCTTACATTACTTATCTTAATGGCCAGTTCCTTCTCCCCTTTTACTAAATCTTGAATCCCATCATGGAATAATTCAGTGTCATAAACAATGAGATGGGCTATTAGGACTTGTCAGAAATACATGGAGGATTTGAACTTCACATTATTATTGTCTCCTTTCTTCTAGTGTTCAGATTATTGACAGGGAATTCCAATAATGAATTTTTTTCTCATTGCAGATGATGGCAAGCCAAAATACACATGTGAGATATGTGGAAAATCTTACATTCGTTCATGGTCATATTATGGTCACATGAGAGAACATGCATCAGGGGAGAAACAGCACAAGTGTGAAGTATGTGGCAAGATCTTTAACTATGCAAGCAATCTTCGCCAGCATATGCTCATACATACAGGTAATTTTGATAAGGTTGTATGTAAAGATAGTAAGTAGGCTGTACTTAAAGAAAAACTGAAGGGAGCTTCATACTCTGAACCTGTGAAATGCAGGTGCCCAGTGTATAATTTCTATAAAATAACTAGTAAGATTTCTTAGTTGCCTGAGAGCAAAAGTTAGATGTGAGGGACCCCTGTGAGCTCACAAAAAGGTAGCTGCACAGCAGTATAACCTCTTGATAACAAGGCTAACCTAATTTGTGTAAAACATGTGATAGTTTTTTCATCGTTTCTGCATAAGTATCTGTTTTGCTGCATCATGTGTCATAAAGCTTTTGTTGCATTTTGCTGTAACAGAGTCCAGAGGCTTGTCATGTCCCTGCTATTGTTTTGGCTGTGTATGAGGTTGTAGGTGTAGCCCCTTGCTGCTCACTGATCTTGAACATAACTTGTGAACAAAAGCAAAGGAAAACGTTACGTCTGCAAAGTTAATTTAGGAGAACAGACTTTGGTGACATTAGAGATAGGATAATAATAATCTGGTGCATATATTTTATTACAGGTGAGAAGCCGTATGAGTGTGAGTACTGTGACAAGGCATTCAATAACCCCAGCTCCCTGCGATCCCATGTTCTGTCACATTCAGAGGACAGGCCCTACATCTGTGATCATGAGGGTTGTGGCAAAGCTTTCAATAACCCTGGATCACTCAGGTAATATACTCCGCATCAATTTCTACGGTTTTTTCATATCTGTTTTGTTGGGTTAATGCAGTTTACCAGGTAAGAGAATTTGTTGTCAGCGTGCAAAGAAAGTCATGTCCAATAGCGCGGGGCTTGTGGATTTTGCTATCAGGCTAGTGATTTTTGTTCTTAACTTGCCCCGCGACGGGCAAGTGCTGTTTTTTGGGGAAATTCAAATTACAGAAGGATTGTAATCAATCCTACTAATCAAAAAGGGTTTTGGGGCTAGTTGAAATGACTTGTGGGCTAGTACTTGCTAGCTACAGCTTGCCCGAATGCGCCCTGGTTGTATTATTTTTTATTTGTTTTAGGGAAGGGTGTTGTTTTTCCAGCAAATATCCATACTCCCCCATGGCTGTTTTCGGGGGATTTATACCTCCCTCCTCCCCCACCACTTCCACTACCACCCCACTACCCACGTATCTGGAAAGTCCAGTTTTGCTTCACACTCTCCTTTAAGAATTTTGGTCTTAAAAGCCCCTCCCTCTCTGAATTTCCAACAACCCTCCATGGGGTGGATATGAATATTTTCTGGGACCACACATTCCTCCTCTCCTCACACCTTCACTACCAAACGACAGTGGCATCAATTCAGAGCATTTTCTTCCAGCCTTGGTTCATTTTTATCACATGGTTTAAAATATTCATCTCACGTATTGGCAGGGTTCATCGTCGAGTGCATCAGGAGGAAAAGCCCCACAAGTGTGATGTGGAGGGCTGTGACAAAGCCTTCAAGACACCAGCTGAACTATCACGCCATGCATTCAGGCACACTGGAGAAAAACCCCATAAATGTGATCAATGTGATAAAGCTTTTATTAGATATGATGACCTCAAGCGACATTACCGCATTCATACTGGTAGGTACTCCATGTATTATAACTGTACAGTCTGTACGTTTTGATACCTAAGACCATGAATGATGAGAGAAGTGTTCCATGATGCAGTCAGAGTCAAGCGTGAGAGTAACTCTTTAATTTTAGTTTGGCTATTTTGTTTTATTTTACTTCGTTCACAATGATTCTCAGACAAAACACTCTTTTGTTTTCTTGCACTGAAGTTGCAAGTGAGTGATAAGTACTTTACTATTTTTAAAGAGTAAGCCACATTTGGAATACCCTAGACTGCGGTCAATCTCTCTGTTTCTTCAGGTGAGGGGAATGCATGCGTCAGTGAGCGTTGAGCGACGAAGGCGAGACACCACCTTCAGTCACGTGCGTGGTCGCGTCTCGCACGTTTCGCTTGACGGAAACGTGGTCGTAAAGGCGGAGTTAGAAAAAGGAGAGACTGTTCGATCGTAGTCTAGGGATCCCCCCTTCAATTTCCTAGCCACTCTATTATAAATCAACGTGGGCGCGGTTCCTGAAAGGCCGATTATTGCTAATCCGGATTAAAATTTTGTTCCGTTTTTGTTTTTTGTACTTTCTTATGCATTGCTTGGAGTAACATTTCGTGTTATTATTACTGTATCTCGGAGTAAAGGCTGAACAGATTTTGTAAGCTCAAGTTGCATATTCGTAAACAAGAAAGCCTTGCTTAAAATGTGGCTCAATCTTAATGTCAAGTGGTTTAGAGTCAGATAAGGAGTTCTAAGGGAAAAAACCTTATAGTCACAATCATTGAAAACGTTGCATTATAGGCGAGAAGCCTTTCAAGTGTGACCAGTGTGACTTCGCCTGTATCCAGTCATTTGACCTGGTGAAGCACAAGTTTACCCACAGTGGTGACAAGCCTTACAAGTGTGACGTCTGTCCGAAACAGTTTACACGACCAGCTAGGCTAAGAGATCACATGAGGACCCACACTGGGGAAAAGCCTTTTATATGTGATGTGTGTGGTAAAGGTTTTGCCATTCAGACTGGACTCAAGTCCCATCAGGCAAGTCCGGTTGTTTAAAGGCAAACGACGTTGGAGTATATAAATTTTGTACAATACGTTGTGAGATGGAACTTTAGAATGATTAAGCTGTACTTAGGCTTTCTTAAAAGCTAACGCCCCTTGATCTTGAAAAAGGACAGTTGTCAAGGAACATCTTTTCAAATTTAGCCGTCTTCAATAGCGTAAAAATTCAGGAGGAAAACCTGTCTGCGTATTGCGGCTTTAGATAAGGGAAGTTGTTTAATCAGCTAGAAAAACTTGTTCCTGCAACTGAAATCAAAATGATGCTTACTCAACACATGCATGTTTTTACAAGTTACCTGATCAGAATAGCCAGTTCCAAGGACCAACAGACGCACCCCCTAAGTTTCCTTCATTGCTACATGTAATGCTTGAAACGGCGTTAACGCTGATTCAGATGCTGGCATTATTTGTTCTGCAGGCGGTGCATACAGGGGACAAACCTTTTAAATGTGTTGAGTGTGACAAGACATTCCGTACTCAGCTTGAGCTGCAATCTCACATGGGACGACACACAGGAGTGAAACCATTTAAATGTGACATCTGTGAGAAGGAGTTCATATCCACAATCACCTTTAAGCGACATGCCATTGTGCATTCTGGTATGATACGCTCTTTTGCCTTTTAGTTCATTTGGGTTTTAAAGTAGGAATAGCCCCTCCGCAGGCGTTTTTCTCTGTTTTCTATGCCTTTTTTTTTCAACAATTTGACGGTTTGAGTTTTCCCGCGAGAGCGAGCGCGAAGCGCGAGAAAAAAAGAAAGGAACTATTTTCTACTTTCCCACTCCCACTCTTTTGCGTTTGCGGTAAATAAATCTTCCTCGGTTTTTATTTTTATACTCGCGCCTGACGATCTCGAAAGAGGAAATAGAGGGTCTGCGAACGGCTAAGGTGGGAATGCCACACATCACTTTTCTCTACAGTAAACGTCGACTTTTGACTTTTAGTTACTGTGCTTGGAAAAAAAAACGACAATAAAAGGTCGTAGAAAGTTTAAGTACGAAACGAAAACTGGCGATACGCTTGTGGCAGAGGTTTCGTATCTTTGTGAAAACTATGTTATTAATATTTCCTCTAGTTTCCAATTGTTTTAGTCATATACAATCAGTAGGACTTATCACTCTTCTTGTAGGCTACAGTTGTGTTCTGTTATTGGGTGTGCCATTGTCGATGGTCGAAGGGCGATACTCGTTTTATCCCATCTCCTAACTGGTGTGAGAGGAAAATAATGTGTCAAATACACGGAAATGGAAATATATTCGTAAAAGGTTAAGAAATTAGCGTCGGCGTATTGTGTACTTACAGGATGCGTTACTTTGCTTGGTGTTTTTTAGGAGAGAAGCCGTTTGAATGTAATGAATGTGGCAGGCGCTTTGCACGCTCCACCGACCTCAAAGTCCATATGCCAGTACACAGCGAGGATAAACCGTACAAGTGTGGAGAATGTGAAAAAATGTTCACGCGCTTTAGCACGCTTAAGGAGCATATAAGAACTCACACAGGTAATACACTGCGAGCAGTCTCTTATTTTTCTTTAATTTTTGCGCGAGGGGCGTTCGGCGAAGCCGCGAGTAACTAGGGCGGAGCCCAAGCGAAGAAAAAATCTCTCTTCTTTATCGTTAATGTAAATAATTTCACTTTTTTGCTCTGAAGAACGAAGGACAGCGGTGATTAAAATGTCTGTTTGTGCTATGAAACGCGGTTGTCTTGATTCAGTAGCTAATTACTTGAAATCACCTTGGATCCTACAGGAGAAAGACCTTTTAAATGCGAAGAATGTGGCCGTGAGTTCAACCACAGGAGCCACTTCAACAATCATCTGCGAATCCATACTGGCGAGAAACCCTTCAAGTGTGAGATCTGTGAGAAGGACTTTTCTCGCAAGGCCTCTCTGCGGTATCACATGAAGGTACACAACAAGGGCGAGGGACGTGTAAGGATCCGCAACAGTAAGAAGGGCCCAGAGGACCAATCAGATACCGAGATTATTGATGAACAAGCTCAAGGAAGCGCGTCTGTGGACCAGGTATTGCCTAGACTCAAATATTGCAAAGAAATTTATAAATAAGGGGGTGTGTTGCAAAAGTATCTATAGCTAGCTTTTAAACTTCCTGTGGAATTTTACAAATGGGGTTCGCAGAAGTCACAATTATCGCGTTCTGTGGGGTGTATACTTATTGGAATTTGAGTCAAACACTAGCAATACCTTGGTCTATTTGAACCAAACTCAAACATAAAGATGATGTGAACTGAGGAAATACAAATTTTAAATGAAGATATGATCTTCGCATTAGTGATTGTAATTTAATCAATTGCAAATAAACCCGAAAAAAATTTCGGGACTTCAACAGGATTCGAAACCATGACCTCTGCGTTAGCGCACCAGTGCTCTATCGTTTGAGCTTATGAAGACCCATACATTGGGAGCAGGCCGTCTTAACCCGTGAAAGGAAAAATCATCATATGTTCATTCAAAGCAACCTCAAACACTTAGTTGAATAAAACCATTTGGTTAGTTTCTAAACAAGTTGTTGTGCTGCGTTGGAGAGAGAGTAAGATAAAATTTTGTTTCCAGCCGATATTATGAAGTGAATTGACCACCGCAACTTACTTCACACTCCAACGCTTAAAGCGTTAGCTCTTCCTTATAGCGAATCGACGGCTACTTTCCAGAATCCCGGAACAGAACATACCCTGGGTCCCAGAGACTTTTCATGCGCGGCGAAGACGTGTCGGCCAGCGGTCGACCCCCAGACATTTCCGCCGCACTCGGTCGTCGCACGCGAGAACCGTGGTAGCCAGGGTACGAGAGTTGATTCTGAGGAGCTTAGCGGATTGTGATGGAGTGTTCTTTCTTCTTCTTTTCAGACTTTGTCGGAGCAGGCAATCTCCACAGTGAATATAAGTCACTTGGGTAGTGAAGCTGAGGTGCAGTTAGCCGAGGCACTGGTGGCTGTCAGTGAAGCAGTAGTAGCTGCTGCAGCTGAAGTGGACGACACTCCCCGTGTGGTGGCTGTGGAAGAGACGACACACAGTGATGATGCTGTTATGCAACAGGTTTGTTTTGTAGCAATCCCTGTTGGGCCTACAATAGTTTGCACCTAGGATGCGAATATAAACATAAGCTACATACCCAGACTGCTAATCAGAAGATCATTTTCTCCAACTGAAAGGGTTTATTACTGAGTCAGCGCACTGCTGTTTTCTGTGTGACCACCTCTCCAGTCACCACCTATCGAAACAACACAACTATTTTTCTAGTCAAAGAACCACAGTTGAAACGTTTTGTCCCCCCCCGTGGGGGACCATCTAGTGTTGGCAATCGCAGTGATTCCTTTCGGAAGGGTCAACTGTAGTATTTCGTCCGTTTATGTCATTTTCCACGAAACTTTCATGCTTTTATACGGTCAGTGTAGGTTACAGATAAAAGAGAAACAAAGTTTATTCGAGAGTGTCACTTTTCAAGATTTCCTTGTTTTGAAAATTATTGATACGTAAAAGTACCATGAGATTCAGAACCTTAAACGTGGCGCGCAGTTTCGCTTTCATTTATGTACATGAAATGTGTCTTTAATGCCCCTCTTAGTCAGGAGAGTTGAAATAGCATGTCAACACCGCCAAAACTAACCTGGAATTTATCCTGTTTCCTGTAACAGAAGGAACACGTATTTATATCAAATCACGGGCATTGTTGGTTAGGCAGGCAGCAACAACTTTATTGCACTTGAAAATGTTTACAAGTAATAAATTGAAGTAAACTGAAGAGGGAAAAGGAAATATTTCACGCAACTCGCAGTTAGCCTATGCTAATCGGGGCGGGAGGTGAAGTGGACTACAAGGGGAAAAAATAAGAAAAACTAGCCATAATAATAATTTTACAAAGAGAACAAAATTTAATACCCTGCGCGGCCTAATTATCTGCTAAGAATAGTTAAACTTCTTAAATACGTTACATCTATTTTGAAGAGCCTGGGTGTTGTCTTTAATCTTTGTGAGCCACGCATACTTCGGAATATTGTTTGCTTTTCCCATCTACTTTTAGTTTTTGTTCGGCTATGTCCACTGCTCAACTCTACGTTTATGAATAAATTGTTTTGCTCTGTTTTCTTTACAGCACCTACCAGACGCCCATACGGTCAGGGCCTCCATGCTGGTAGACCCCGTGACACAAGCTGCAGTCAGTGCAGGGATCTCAGCCAGTGATGTGGGTGAGACAGTCGTAAGTACCACCATGTCACAGGTGGTGGATATACCTAGCTCTGGCGGCGAGGTTTCTGTTGGAGACACTATCAACATCCCACACGGTCAAGTTCAGATCATGGAAGTAGCAGATGGGACTGCTGGTGGCGATGTACAGGTGTCCATAAGCGAGGCCATGCAGACAGGCCACGTGACAGTAGAGGCATCTGACACTCTTGGGATCACCGTGCCGGCGGAGATCTTAGCCGCTATGGCGGCTGCACAGTCACATCCCCATCTCTTAATAGCCACTGCTGACCAACAGCTCATGCAGGCTCAAGTCAATGTTGCCACTGATCAGCAAGTATTGGAGGCTCAAGCAGCTAATAGCACTATCCAGGCCACAGAAGGTGCTAGTCATACTTCGGAGGCTGCCACCCAACCGGGTGGTGAAGTGGAGGCCAGTGTTCCTGCCGAGCAGCTGGAACAACCCATGGAAACTGATTAGTTTTGTTAATGATTTTTACTTATTTCTTTTTCTCGGCGAGTTGGACATATTGTTATTGTAAGGGCCTATTTTTTTCATATCAGAAATTACTCGAAAAGGCACAGCTTAACATTCTCCTCTCTGCCTCATCTTTCGTAGCTCCTTCATGTAGAACTTTGCATCTTGAAAACTGAATCGTCCAACAGCAAAACAAACTCGAGAGTTATGGGGGGAAGCAAGGGCAGTTATCTTACGAGAGGTTATAGCATTTTGCTTAGTGGGCGGTATAAAAAGTAATTTCATTGTCGGCCAAATTATGTATAGATATGTAGAGGTAGCTTTTTCCTTGCGTTCAGTGGTTGTGGCTCTCGCAGTCCTTGAAGCCGCTAGTAAATCCTGCTCTAGTGTACATAACACACTTTTTGAGGATAGGGTACACTCCTCGAGTGTAATTCCTATTCGCTTTTTAAATAAGCACGTGATTAGTTTTTACAGTCAGTGAGTTGTACTTTTGAGTTCTGTAGTGTCAATCTAGCATGCTTTTATTAGAAAGGCATTTTTGAGCAACACACGTCAACTGGGCGTGAAGCGTTTTCCCTTAAGCTTCGGTAAAACGAGCAACAAAAACGTGCATCTTGTTTTGTAACATTGCTGCAAAACGGGTTGAAAAGCAATGTTGGTGTTTTACCACCCACGTTCAAACCTGTCTTTTTGGATAAAATTATGCGGAAGACATAGCTATATGTTAGCTGCATATTGTAGCTACACTAAAATTCGAGTCAAACTAAAGGTTATGTATGTATGTAGACACGCCATACACGAGATTTAAGTCACTTATGCCTAAAACAAGTTTGCCTTGGGCTGGTAAAACGCGCAACATGTACAGAATTTCTTGCAGAAAGTAGATTTTACTCTCTATTTTCCGCAACAAATTTTCGCAACCTGCAACAATCTGCTTGGTTGCAAGACAGGATTGATTCTTGGTTGATAGAAAGCGCAACCTAACTCAGTTTGCAGAAATGCTGCAAAACAAGTTGCACGTTTTTGTTGTCGTCTTTCCCAGTACCTATGCCTTCACACTACCAAATTAGTATTTTTTTAGTGTCCTTACCCTTGTAAAGACAATTTGCGCGAAAATTTGGGCAAAAAAACCACTGCTGAAGAACGCAAAATGTCCACTTCCGGTTGGCGTGCGTCGCTCAAAGGGAAGAAGGTGTGAAAGTGAATTTTGTAATGTTTGTGTGGATAATTTATTTGTAAACTTGAACATATCTTGCGTACGTCATGTTTAGACTCTTAGATTGGAAATAAGATGGTAGCTATAATGGTTGTCGCTTTAATCAATGACTAAATCTCCTTTTTTTCTCGTAAAAGTCTCGTTGGAACACGTGAATTTATCCTTTCAAATAAATTTTAAGGTTTGCCAAAGCCAAAATGGACATGACTCTAGCAGAATTTGACTTATTATTGCTAGTCTTCTTTTACAATGGGCACTGAATATTACGGGAAGTTGCTGGTTACTTTATTGCATGTTTCACGCACAAGGTATGACTGTTTACAGAAGGTCAGACACATTTTTGAAGGCTAGGCAATTGACATTTTCACATAGACCATAATGCACCTTGTTTACCCCCCAAATTTTGCATAATTATTGTGTCCAATTTCTCCTGGGTATTACGGTCTTCCCAAGAGAAATCTAAGTCAACGGTTATGTTAAATATTGGTGGGGCGGGGTAAATGTCTGTGTGAAATCGGTGAATACACTGAAACCATGTATGAAAGTTAATTTGCAATAAAAGAATTCTAAGGTCTGTATTTTCCTTACCCTATTGTAGTGCCCGGTCTTAAGCTCAACGCTATGTGTCATTCGACTAACCAGCTGCAAAGATCTCAATGTCAAAAAAGGCTGTTTTTGAGTTAATAAACGGAGTTGTGTGAATTTTGGCTGATTTAGCATTTGACCTAAAAAGAATTGCGTTGTGAATTGTACTTATAGGTTAATAAATCTATGTGACACTTTCTGGAGGAACAAGTTTTTATTTTTATGTAAAGGCTGCCATAGTTGCTTACTAATGGATGTAACATTTCGTTTGATGGAGATCAAAATCAGACTGCAGCAAGCTTGATAAGGGTTCAACTGTTTTGTTGCGTACTTGTTATAGAGTGTTTTCACATGACGTCACGGCGGCCATATTGGTGTCCCAAAACAATGAAACGGCGGCCATGTTGGTGTCCCAAACTAATCCTGTGGGAGTTGGTCTCTTTTCTTAAGCAAAAACTTTCTTTTGTTCAAATAAATTTGCATAGATGATGACCACGTGAGTGAAAACGCTCTATATGATTTTTCTGTATTGCCCAAACCACGGGATAACTTTCATAATGATGATACACTGGATTTATGCCGTTGAGAATGTTATCAATCTTTAAAGCAACTACGCATGATTTCATGACATTGATACTCCTAAAGTATTACTGCCTATTTAAACAAAAAAGTAAGAAGACCAATATCGATGCAACGTCTTGCCTATCACCAGGCGTTTAAAAAACGTTGAATATCTCAGGGTTTCTATGGTACCCTTTGAGTGACTAAGTGGGGTGGAGAAAGCCACACCAACGCAATGAAATCACCTTTAAACCGTGAGAGCGAGTGCGATCTCTGAGGTTTCAAAAGCCTGTAAATTATTCAATTCCATCGCAAGCTGTCAGGGGACCTCAGAGGATTTGATCAGATACCCTAAAAATTGTGTCGCAGTCTTGACCCGTTTGTAGAGAGGGAAAAGATTCTAAAAGGCCTGAAACCTATGAAAATTCGTTTTCAGATACCAGTTTATCTTTCCGATCGAGTTCCCGCTAGTTTCGACTCCAAAAAAAATTGGTATTACGTTAAGAATGAGCAGCAATACGGAGTCGAGCTTCATTTTCGCGGAGAAAAATTCCAAAACACAAAAAAAGGGAAAAAAATTAAAAAAACAACAACCAAAAAAGAGACGCAAAAGTAAATTGGTCTCTGAAAATGTCGCTTGATACATAGGCGTTATAGTGCCTCTACCATATCGACTCCCTGGAATTGGGAACAACTATAACGCGGTTTGCAGTGATCTCATAGCTACAGTTACTCATGTCGATTGGCGGGAGTCGGATTGCACAGCGCGGACAAAACACCGAGCCCAGATCTGAAGTCGGATGCGTTTACAAAGTTATAACACACCTGTATTGAAGATAACAAGCAAAAATCTCTTTCAAGATTTCTATTAGGCTGTAACTGATTTGTACGCAAATCGGACCTACTGTCATGGGAGACTGTCTGACCACAACTTGACCAGCGGATTTACCCCTAATAATATGCGTTTGCGCATTTGTTCTGATTTCCCGCCAAAAGGTTTCGATGTTTTCAAGGGAACGTTCGTCGTTCTGCTAAAATTTATGAGCTTTACAAAAACTGTGTCGAGCACAAACACAAATATGTGGAACGATTCTAGTAAGTACATCTTTTATTTCCTTCATGAGCGTCATCCTTACCGGTTGCGTTTCGTTCTGAGCTCTGTTGTCACTGTTAAACGAGGCTTGGTGTGATAAGTTTTTTTGTCACGTGTTGTTCACAGTGTAGCAGTTTTCGGGGCAGGCACAATTGAACCATATTTTCTGTCGTCATCTTTCGCTTCTAGCAGAAGCATGTTTGAATGACTTAACGGCTTAAGCAGTAACCTAGCTAATTTATAAGTCTTGGGAAAGATTTCGTGAAGCCCCATACATTAATTTTCTTATCTCCCTCATGATTGGTTGATCTGCACGTCTCCTTCGGGTCTTTTGTCTATTGTTTTTTATAAAATAACTGAGATAGTACGCGTGATCTGATTGGTCAAAAACCTATGGTTTATTATACTGGTAAACCCATAGAAAAAGGCATCTGGACCACGAGCCATAAACAAAACCGGCTATTGATCTGCAAACAATGATTTTATCGAATTTTAGAAAGGCTAAAAAACACAACAAGTTGCTTACCCAGCCCTTGTTAATATCAAAAACGTTGGTTTCCACATTTTATTACTGCCATAGCTTTAGAAGTAGTAAAGTACAAAGCTGGAAAGCAGTTTACATTTCACGACGATGCCAAATCGCAGAGAAAGACAACAACTGTGTGAATTTCTGGTGTAGAAAGTCTCCATGAAAACTTAACCATGTGCCAACCAGCAACTTCAGCTCGTGATTTACAAGCTTTTCTCTTGTTCTCCCAACATCCCGCGTGGGTTATCACGCCGGTAAACCCATAGAAAGTGTGGTCTATTGCTTAAGTGAACTCAATGACAGCTCTCTTGTAAAGTGCAGTTGACTCCTGCCTGGCTGTGCGAAGTTATTACATAAAATTCAACTTAAGCTTAAGTTTATTTACTATTATGCTTACATTTAGCTTGGAAATGCAGCTGGACTATGAAAATGTAAATATTGTGTTCATCTTTATTCACTATCAATTAAAACATAAGTGCCGGAGGATCCCCAGTAGGTTTTTCGGGATTGGGGATTTCCCTTATTTGAAGCTCAGGATTCATTATTTTAAAGCAAAATCGTGCAAGATTCAGGATTGAAAGTATGCGCACGACTTAGAATGCCCAAAATAACCCTTGGGATTGCACAAAATTTTAGGTTGGGATTACGAGATTTGAAGAACCATATTGAGGACTCTCAATATTTGGATTCTGGATTGATGGTATCTACAGCAGTACCTTGGGATAAGCACAAAGCAAATTTGCGTGACATAAGTAGGATTATCAATGCTGAGGATAAAGAACCTGGGGGAAAAGCATTAACGTAGCTAAAAGCATTTTGTTACACACACAACAGAGCGTTTCCATTGCACAAACATTTGGTGATTTTTGCAACATTGATGGGGAACATCTTTGCTGCACAGGGCACTATTTCGGGTATTTCTTGGCACAGTGGGTAACCCTTTTCAAGTATAGTCGCAAATGTATATATATATGATGGCACACCAAAAACTGCAAGATAAGTTGCCCCAAACTTTGTCTAGTGTAACAGCTCATATCAAATGACTGACATTTTCATTTTAACATTTGTAACTCAGGTAATTTTGGTGGTGGATACCAGGTATGTTCTGTATAAAACAGCATTCTAAATTTACAAGGGTGCTTTTGTAGAATTCTTTCCACATGACTTCTGCACTTTAAATTTTTAATGTTCTATCAGTAAGCTATTTCTGAGTTGCCCCTAGCCTCCTTTTCAGTACATGGGTTATAGCAAACTTTTTGACAGTAAAACACTTTTTTTCTCTCGTACAAATTACCATTTTACTCAATTTCACATAAAACACTTTGCACGTGGCCTCATTTTGAAAGTAAGGGTTTTTGGAACTTGTAACCAGGCCTATTAATTAACAAGTCACAGGAACAAAATTAATAATATCAATAATACTGGATGTGAAAGGGATAAATAAATAAAATTAATATGGTTGCTTGATCACTTAAGAGGCAGCTTGGCTAAGTGATTAGAGCACTGGAAGTGCAATCCAGAGGCCTCTTGTTCAATCCTTATCTTAACCACTTGATGGAGTTGTTCTTGGTAGTGTCAACTGCAACTTCTTGATCACACTTGTAAATAACCAACGGGTTTTCCCCTGGCCAGTTAGGATTCTAAACTTTGTTATGTTTATTTTCAAGTGCTTATTGTAGGGTCACAATAATTATTACTGGGTTTCCAGTATTACTTGTGTTACCCCTTTAAGTTCTACTTTAATTTACTATTTTTCATAGTCAATGGATAGTTTTGGTGGTGGCGGTGGTTTTGGCGGAGGTGGGTACATGCAAGATGGTGGGGGATTTGGTTCTCCCATGACAGACTCACAAGAAAAGAAGGTCAGTTCTCTTCTTTGTTTTCAAGAAATAAAACATACATTAACTTTTTTTACCTTATTCTATTAATACCCTGAAATGCCATTTTATCTTTATTTGATGGTTAATTATTCTATTTTTGCACTTTGGGTAATTAGTATTTTACTCATTTTTCCTTCCTTAATTGTGGTATTTCTTTCTATCCCCCCACCTTTTCTTGTGGATTCCTGTCTTTTTACTCCCCCTTATAATCCAGTCCTGCCTTTTGCTTATTTGAACTGTTAGGTTAATGTTTCTTGCCCTCTTCATTATCTTGTCCTGATCAGTGATCTTGCTGTGTTAAATCTTTTTTATAGCGTTTTTCAGCTAAAGCTCAGTCAATACTTCCTTGCACTATCAAACAGCTTCATAGCGCAACATATAATCAGACAGATGATTCATTCAAACTTGGGGATAATGAATTGAATCAGGTTTGTTTACAATAATTATTGCTTTAGGAATTAATTGAGTTATAGACTCTAATATTTTCAAATAAAAGTTACATTGTATGAACTAATCAGAAGCCACATCCCCTTGTTTCTTTTCCAGTGGGTCAAAGTAACACTACTGGTCTATCCTTTAAGATTTAATGGCCTTAAGTCGGTAATATAAAAATGTAGTGCATCAAAGGTGGTTGTTTGAGTTTTGTTGACAGTGACTCTCATTTCAATGATCTCAGCTTAAGAAATGTTCAGCAAGGCTTCTATTGTTTATTTTCAGGTAACAATAGTTGGTGTTATTCGAGATGCACAGGAGTCTGCAACCAATATTATGTATACAATCAATGACATGACAGGAGATGACCTTCTTGTTAGAAAATGGATCGATAATGAGGTAGGGTAACTTGTCAACATTCTGTATATCAAACTCTGAATCCCATTCACCTCAAGGCACAGTGCTGTAAATAGTGCTTATCATCAGGTAAATCACAGTACAAAGGATGATCTTTACCAACCAACTGTAACAGTGATGTGAAGGCTATCATGTCAAAGATTTGCACAGGCTTTCTTCCCATGGATGACCCCCAGATGAGAGCCCCATCTACAGTTCCACAGAGCGACATGTGGTGAGAGACAGTTGTAGGATCCTTTCTTTTTTTGAAGACCTTGTGGACATAAAAAGTTACAGGCCATTTGCACAGTTAAGTCGTGTTGCTACTATGAACTGAATCCTTAAAGGTTTTCCTTTCTTGTGCAAATTAGGACTTTTGTTATTCATACCTCGCTGGGATTACCAAGTTTAAATATGAAACAAAAATCGAAATAACACCGTCATGAAAATTGCCTAAATTGCCTAGCCATAAAATCTGCTTGTTAGGAACAACCAATTGGGACTTGTTGTTCATGGGTGATACATACATGTGTGACCTTTCACGCGAAAACGTACTATAACGACTTTCCGTTAAACGGGTGAAATGAACGGCCATCGAACGGGTTACAAACGGGTCACCAAGCCGTTTTAAACGGGTTTCAATGAGTGTTCGAACGGGTGATTAAGTATTCCGAACGGGTAGCTTAGCCGTTCGAACGGCTCGGGGAAAATTGCGAACGGGTAGCCTAACCGTTCGAACGGGTCGTAGAACATTCCGAACGGGTAACCAAACCGTTCGAACGGCTCATAAAAAATTCCGAACGGGTAACCAAACCGTTCGAACGGCTCATAAAAAAGTCCGAACGGGTAACCAAACCATTCGAACGGCTCATAAAAAAATTCGGAACGAGCGATCTAAACGTTCGAACGGCTCATGAAATCTTCGAACGAGCAGTCACGAACGGCTTACAAACGTGATGATTGTAATTTGTTTATTTCGAATGGTGCCGTGCCGCTACACATCTCACTTAAAATTAATTTCGAACGGATGGCTTTCAATCGTTGAAACTGCTCCTGTTTATTTCACCACTGAAAGCCAAAGAAAGTAAACTTGAAACGCAGAGAACATTCGTAACTGAGTTTGCTGAAGCGGAACTCGAAAGAAAATCAACGGCGAATGCAAACTTGCTAAGTATTTGCGGTGATGTTTTTTCTAGCTTTCTTACAAAACAAATACCCAACTTTTTGTTTCTAACAGTTCCCGATACATTTTCAAATTGTATGCTATGCTGACCTTTAATTTGACTACGACTCAAACGCATTCCCGTCAGTTCAGTTCGATTGCGTGTCACGACACCGATCTCGATAAATTTGCATACAAGTTACACAACAGTGACAGGTAACACAACACCAGCCAATCGCATCAATCACGTTGACAGTCGGACGCGTTGTCATAACTACTCTCTCGCAGGAACTCTTCTTTACAGCGAAAACCTTCATCATGGCTGAATGCGATCTGCTTGACGTGCTCAAAAGCGAAGAAATCATAGCTAAAGTGGCAAAATTTCTACAAGAAGGATGCGGGTGCTCTCGTGGCTCGAAAGGCGGCCAGTGTTGTGAACAGTTTTCGAAGGAAGTTGTTCTTTCCAACCGCATTGTAACACAGAGTAGAATTTAAGAAGTTCGCTTCTATAGGCGACTGATTACCGTATGTTTAGAAGCGCAAAATATATTTGCTGCAAGAGCTCTTCGCCTGTAATAATAACTTTGCGAGAAGTTTTTAAAGAAATTACGCGAGTACGCGAACAGGAAAAGACAACCGCTCGTATGACTGTCTCATGCATACTCAAGTCGTTTGAACGGATGGATGTTCCAGCGAACGGGTGAGCAAGTCGTTCAAACGGTTGGATGTTTTTAGCAAACGGGTGAGTAAGTCGTTCGAACGGTTGGACGTTTTTATCGAACGGGTGAGCAAGTCGTTCGAACGGATGGATGCTTTTACCAAACGGGTGAGCAAGTCATTCGAACGGCTGGACGTTTCCGTCGAACGGGTGATCAAGCCGTTCGAACGGATGCAAATTTTTTTGAACGGATGACCCAGGTCGTTCGAACGAATGCAAATTTCTTTCAAACGGCTTTCAAACGGGTTCTAAACGGAATTCCGCTCGAAAACGGAAAGCCGTTATAGCACGTTTTCGCGTGAAAGGTCACATGTATACTGCCTCATACTGCCAGGATCAATAATACCTGTGCCTGTTGTAACTCATGACTCTTATTGTCCAGGGACAGTGATTTATCCAGGAGGTAGCAAAATCTGCAACCCAGAGCCTGGTCTTAATGTGTGCAGACCCAGGGGGGGTACTCGGGATTTCAAGTGACAGGGATGATCAAATGGAGCCAAAAGTCAAGACCCAAAAAAATCCCTAGGGCTTCAG
>OZ037785.1:16621303-16788803 GCA_964035525.1 Porites cylindrica
GGGAATAGTGCAAATCTAGTTTTAGTTACCATGACAACTCATACTCTCTGTTTATAGTAAACCAAGAATTAGTTTGAACAACTCAACCTTTTAGAATAAAGTAGACAAAAGACTGCAAAAGACTCTTCCGGTAAGGGAACACCTCCCATTAACAGAGCCAGACTTTCTAAAAATGTGACGTTTTGTGACTTTTGTCACTTTTTTTTTCACTACTTCCTCACACAAAAATGTTGACTCTTGGCAAGCCCGGAAACATCACCACTAAAATATTATTGTATTTGTGAACTCTTATGAGTGGACTACCTCTCATAAGTGAGTGTGGACACCCTTTTCATTGTCTGTGGAGGCTAAAAATTAACATGGTTCGTACAATCTTGAAAAGGTCTTGAATTAATTGTAATAATCGTCTTGAAAAGTCCTTGAAATTGATAAGTTTGTGTAATCAAATGGTGATGAGAGAAATTAGGGAATAATATCACGCTTGTTTTGTTGAAATCCTTATGATTTCCCTAGCCTTTAGGCGAGCGAAGTTATTAGGATTTGAACAAAACGCAAGTGAAATTATTCCCTAATTTCACGAGTATACCATTTGATTACCTATTAATATCCTGGGTGGCGAATTACATTAGCAATCTTGGACTTTTGACTTGTTTATCCTGGATTGTATCAATCAAGAACTCCACTCTGTTGGCCCTCTCTCGAACGTTTAGAGCTTAAATTTGACTTAAGTTCAGAATTTTCAGAATTTTTCGAAAAAATACTTGTTAGAATCCTTGATGTGCTCTCTCGTGTGTTCAGGTTTTCTAAAGCATCTTTTTATGCCCTGGCATCTTCCTTCATGACCTTTTAAAACTTCGTCACCATCTTGACACTGAGACGTACAGGGTGCCATGGCAATTTTGTCATTTCACATGAAATTACAAATTATCACTGAAATTTTGTGCCAAAATTAAGGAGTAATTCGTCACCTTTGATATTACATTGTTTAAAACACATATTTTCTGTGAAATACGATTATTTGCAGAGGACAATTTGGCTCATTCTTGGTCTAAGAACCTGTAAAACTCAAGGGTAATGTGAAAAGATTTTAGTGCGTGAACAATATTTTATTTCTGTTTTTCATTTCAAATGCTATTTCTCTACCTCAGATGCAACAGTACTGCAAATCATATCCAGTGACTGTTGCCATTAGGCAAACAGTTGTTATGGAAAGTGCATGTAGATGTAGCATATAATAATGTGATCAACCATGACTAAAGTAAAAATCATATTAAAATGACTCCATTAGCCAATAAGGTGTTTAAAAGGGAGTCAATGAGTGCTGATTTATTGCATAAATCTAGTCCTTGAAAACCATGATTTGTCGTTGAACTGTCCTTGAAAACTCCTTGAATTTTGTTTGCCTCAAGTTGTATGAACCATGATCAATAACTTCTCTTAAGCGGTCATAACAAATCAAGACGGTGACCAAAATCTTGTTCAAAAAATTCCTTATATTCCAAGAATTATTTTAACAAGTGAATAACGCCATTAATTTTAATGAGTATGTGTCAGCTTGCAAAAAAAGTAGTGTCTGATGGCCTGGGGCTAGTGGATTTTGCTATTGGGCTAGTGAATTTTGTCCGTAACTTACCCAGTGGGCAAATGAAGTGTTTTGGGGAATTCAAGTGACAGAAGAAATGTAGTCATTCGTGCTCATCAGAAAATTTGTTTGGGTGAGTTAAAATAACTCTTGAGCTGGTGCATACAGCGTGCAAAGAAAGTTGTGTCTGATAGCCCTGGCTAGTGGATTTTGATATCGGGCCAGTGATTTTTGTTCTTAACTTCCCCGATGGGCAAGTGCTGTTTTTTGGGGAAATTCAAATTACAGAAGGATTCTAATCAATCCTGTTAATCAAAAAGGGTTTTGGGGCTAGTTGAAATGACTTGTGGCTAGTACATACTAGCTACAGCTTGCCCAAATGTCAGGGTGTAAAACTGACTTTTTTTGCACCCTGACATACTAGCTGCATGTACAGCTTGCCCAAGTTGCAAGCTGTAAAACTGACTTTCTTGCATCCTGATGGGTGCAGTTCTTTTGCCAACGATAATTATTTTTCGTAATTCATTTTTTCCTTACTGGCTCCTTGTAATGGACACCTGAGTGTGAGGTTAGGGTCCACGGATTACCTGTGACCACAAGCATGACCCCAGCTACTTTGTACAAAGAAAAAAATGGAAAATATAAGCAAAAGTACCTTCTAACAATTCAGCTTCCCGCTTACTGATTGCATCAAAGCAGCACTCGTGAAATTTTAGTGATAACCCTTGTAAGAGTGTAACTGAAAAATTGGTTTGTAAAGAATGTGTTAAAATATTTTGCACTTCACTATCAGCTTGTCCTTGTTCTCTTCTAATTGTTTTTTGTTTGTTTGTTTGTTTTGTAATTGTACATGTAACTGTTTTTGTCTTTGTTGAAAACATTATTTTAATTTTTTTTCAGGAGTACATTAGAGTGGTTAAGCAATGAAGGACATATTTATTCAACCATTGATGATGATCATTATAAGTCCACGGACTGAGGAAAAAGGAACTATGTAAGACACCTATAAGACATTGTGTTTCTAAAATGAATATGCCAACAACCTCGTCTTTTTTTTAAAATAGTGAACTGATGCCTTGGTAGCTCATCATGTTTGATGGAACACATTTCTGACACACTTGGGTCAATGACAAATTGTTACCAGCTAATAGTACCGCTGGAAAATCCCTTTCCACATTTCTGCACAAGACCAGCAAAGCTGAGCATTCATGGTTACGCATCGTGACTAAATTAATATGTTAACTAGCAAGAGCCTTGATCACCCGAGTAATTATTAATTAAAAACTACTGATTCGATTTAACAGTGAATGTTAGCTTGCTTAGCTAGCCACGGGAGAAGTTGAGTACATTTGTTGTGTTTTGTTTATTTGCTGGTTTTGGTTTTATTTATTTGTTTGTTCGTTGTTGTTTTTTGAGTTTGTTTCTTTTTTCACTTGTCCTCCACTGGCTACCAAAAAAACAAATACAATTTCAAGGATCAGATGCCTATCTTAAGCGCATTATTCAGCCGAGTATCTGATACGTTATATAACCCACGTCAGCAATAAAGGAAGTCTTCCGCACAGCCGAACACGTGACTTCCATAGCACCCCCTCCCCCCTGCCAAAAAATTTCTAGGGATCGTATATCCCCAGCCAATGCTATGGCTCTACCTTTACAAGACACTCTTGAAAGGGAAGACAGAAATCCCGTTTTCGCAGCTTTCTTAAACAAGTTGTAAAGTGTGTGGTCGCACTAACCACAATGATGTGTATGCACTCTTGAAAGGCCTGCAAGTAAACGAGCGAAAATCCCTTTCTTTCGAAAAAGCGCGGATGCTTCCCTGGACAAGCCTGCGAATACAGAAACCTCTCACCACAGGCTACCCCCAGCAGACATTTGGAGATAGATAACCAGATATACAAACTCTTCTGGAATTGATAGACTTGAGTCTTCTCTGGGCCGTATGATACCATATCTGATATGGTGCACTTCACCTCTGGCTAGTTCACAGGCATTCCAAGCAAACTATTTTGTGTAGAACAAACTAGTTGGAAGCAAGTAGTTAGCCATTTGGTTTAGTCTATCTTTCATTGTGATTGCCTGTACTTATGATCATAAGAAAGTATGATCACGAACTAGATACCTAGATTGGGTCGATGATTACAGTCAATTCGACAGTTCAGTTTGTGGTCAAGGTTAAGTCTCCGTTGCCGTTTACGTAGCTAGACCTATAAAGTCGACCACTTCTTCCTTTTTCGTAGTGTATAAGAAGACCGTTTGGGAATGTTGGGTCATGTGTTGGGTGCTCACTCGCTCGTAAGTTTTTCGTTTCATTGGTTTGACGACGAGACCCATGCTTCCTATTTAGTTGCCGTCATTTTCGACTGAGTTTTGTTTGTTAGAGCCACTTTTCCGTCAGCAAAAAGATAGATCAGACGTATTTTTTTCAGTCCACATAAGGCCTTTGAGCTGTGTCGCATACGCCATCACATTGTAGATGAGCAAGGTAGACGGAAAAACCCTATAGTAAGCGACAGCCGTATGGGTAAATATATTGCATTCCTGTCCTAAACACTCTATGGGAGATCGAAATCTGCAATTTACACGAGTGAGACGTCGAGTATCCCCGTCTTTTTCATAAAGGAAGGTCCCCCCACCCCACCCCTCCAACCGCGGGCACACTTTGAATGGAAGATCGATGATGTAAATGATGAATTGCAAATTTCAATTAAGTTATATTACACGTGGGTGCCGTTTAAGGTGGCTCGACCCAGTATTTTTGTTGGTACACTTTCCATCTTTGAATCTCTTAGACTTAAACGAATTTATCTTTATTGAAAACCATTATAACACATGTATTATACTTAGACTAAACTTTATTCTGATATTATTTTTCGGGCGATTGGAATAAATATTACATGACAATGACGTCACAAGATATCTCGAAATTCCTCTTATAGATTTTTGTGAAACTTCGCACAACAGAGGACAAGCACCCAACGTATAGGTAGCGTCAAGCATTTCTAAAAAAAAAGCCGTTAAGGGCTGAAATAGAGAGGAGACGTCGTTACGCCAAATTGCCATAGTATCGAAATTTTTGGATGACGACAAACTAAAAACGTCACTTAAAGAGTGAATTCGTACTGTTTCAAACTTCATCGATCGTATTCAATTTCATTTTATTTGTCAAAATGTTTGCGAAATTTTCTGGGGTTGAATCCGAAAGGACCGTATCTAAGTTAGAATAAGAAAAGGAAACTTTTTGTGTTGTATACTCCATAAAGTGGGCGCGTGAATTTAGAAAGTTTCATGTCGCAGTCTTACAACGACGGCTAAGAAATGTACAAAAAAAGCGTGATTCACGTGCAAAGTGGTTGTTTTGCTAATATAATCCTATTGCTTTTTTGCCGTTATCGTTGCCGTCACCGTCGTCGTTACTTAAGTTCTCCATTGTTGTAAGCCAGAAATTTTGCTGCCATGGTAGCGTGACGTCACACTTCTCCTCTATTCGATTTAGAGCCAAAACTATCGTGACGTCATTGTCACGTGATATTTATTCCGATCGTCCAAAAAATAATATCATAATTAATTTAGTCTATGAGTAATACATGTGTTTATAATGGTTTTTCAATAAAGATAAATTTGTTTAAGTCTAAGAGATTCAAAGATGGAAGGTGTACCTACAAAAATACTGGGTCGAGCCACCTTGAATGAATTATTGTCGATGACGTGGGGAGTGGTAACCAGTCTCCCGAGCAAGAGGCTCATGTATAAAACGACTCGGTGTCTGGGCCATCTCGAAAGTCTGGGTAACTGCCAAATATTTAAATAATATAAAAAACTAAAAGAGCGAGCCTTAGCCAACCCCATGATGAACAAACCAGTGCATTTTGTTTTTTTAACGGATAGTTTATCATATTTTTTGCAAAGCAGTTGAAACCTCGATCTATCTCGACGGCCTTTTTTGAAACATTATACATGTAATCGGAAAACGAAACAAAAGAACAAAATACCCCGACCGTCACCCCGACCGCGAATCAGGTAGGCTCGATTACCAGCCGCTGTTCGGGAAAATGAGCCCGCACTCATCCCCATCTCTTCGGGGAGGATCAAAGACCAGGGGCCCGTTTCTCGAAAGTCCCGGTAACTTAACGGGCCCGGAATCATATTTTTAAATCAAAGTCTCAAGAAAAGTAGGGTGTGTTCTGACCTCTAAAGAAGTCCATTTTGTTTCGTTAGCTAATAACTCTACTGTATCAATTTCCAAACTTTTTAAACTCCCTTCTAAAATGGAAAACAAAACAGCTTAACGGGCCCGGTAATTACCGGGAGCTTCGAGAAACTGGCCCCTGGGGCCCGTTTCTCGAAGCTCCCGGTAATTACCGGGCCCGTTAAGCTGTTTTGTTTTCCATTTCAGAAGGGAGTTTTAGAAGTTTTGAAAATTATACAGTAGAGTTATTAGCTAACGAAACAAAATGGACTTCATTAGAGGACAGAACACACCCTACTTTTCTTGAGACTTTGATTCAAAAATATGATTCCGGGCCCGTTAAGTTACCGGGACTTTCGAGAAACGGGCCCCAGACCCGGGAGACGGCGGAAATCGAGCCTACGAATCAGGCAGGTTATCGGATCCGTTAGAAATCGATACCAGCTTGGGAGTTGCCATGACGCCCTGTGCGGAATAAATTATTCACTCGCTCCAGTCTGGTTCACGCCCTGGTTCACACCGAAAAACACAAACAATCTCTCTGTATGACTCTGGGCTTGTCTTCCATAAGTCAAAAATGGAGGATTTAAAACCAATGTGTGAAGCTGAACAAAATTCTTTTTGTGTGGAATTACTCAAGCGACTCAACTTGCAACGAAACCAGAATTATTTGTGCGACGTAACCTTGGTGGCGAAAGAAGGAAACGAGTTCAGGGCTCATAAGAATGTGCTGTCGGCGGCGAGTCCGTTCTTCGTGAAACTTCTTCAGAGCGAGATGAGAGAGAAGGACGAAGGAGTCATTAGGTTCGAGGACATCTCAGGGTTGATCCTTGCAGATGTTTTGGAGTTTATCTACACAGGAAGTGTCGAGGTAAATGAAACGAACGCCAAGAATCTGATTATTGCGGCGGAATATTTACTCATTGAAGGGTTGAAAACCAAATCAGGGCGCTTTCTTGAGCAACAAATTACTTGCTCAAATTGTATTTCTACTTTTCGCTTCGCTGAGAAGTATCGATGTGAAGAATTAGTTGCCAATAGTACAAAGTTCATACTCGACAACTTCGCCTCCGTAGCAGAATCAGAGGAATTCTTAGACCAAAAAGCGGAAGAGGTTGAGAAGTGGATTTCAAACGACGAGATTCGTTTAGCAACTGAAGAAGACGTTCTCAAAATAATACTGAATTGGATCGAGCACGACAAAAGCGAGCGAAAAGGTAAGTTCAAAAAGCTTTTTGGACAAGTTCGACTAGTTTTGCTATCGCGTGACTCTTTGCTAACTGTCGTTACGCACGAACTGGTTCGACAAGACTCGGAATGTTTGACGAAAGTATTGGACGCCATAGATGTAGTTCGTACCGCAAGCGAGGATATCAATGGTCAATCACCAAGGAAAAGACTTGAGACACAAGCCATTGTAGTCGGCGGAGGGGAGTACCTTCTCTGTTACCTTCCAATGCTTCCAGAGAAAGACGCCTGGAAAACTATGTCCTATCTCACAAAGGAGCAGCAGAACCTAAGCCACGGCACAAAGATGATAAACTTTCATGATCAGTTGTATACCATTAATGGCTACCACGCTCAAAGATATGACCCTGTTTTTGACATTTGGGCGACTTTGAGGCTGGATATTCCCTACCGTACAGAATACGTGGGTGTTTGCCGAGGGCAGCTCTATGCTATAAACATTGATGATAATGAAACTACTGGTAGAACATCCACTGTGAAAAAATTCGATGTGGAATCGAACTCATGGCAGACTGTGCACTCCTCCAGTTGGGGCTGCAGGTATGACTCTTGCATTGTTGCAGCTGGGAACTGTCTTTATGTTTTAGGTGGTACAACGAGAAGTTATTCAACCCAAGAGTGTATTACAGTGTCTGAAAGATTCGACATTATTGGACATCAGTGGGAGAAAATTGCAGACATGCAGCAGGGAAGGGCCTATGCATTTGGCGTGGCTTTTGAAGGCAAAATTTTCGTTGCAGGAGGAAAAGACAGAAGCCGGAAGGAACTTAATAGTTGTGAGGTGTACAATATCACTACCGATGAGTGGCAGTTTGTTGGAAGCTTGAATGTTCCCCGTTTACACGGAAGCATGCTGTGTGTGAATGGAACAATTTATGTGCTCGGTGGTTCATTGCCTAGATACGAGCATGTATACACAGTAGAAGTCTATGATCCAGTGGGGAACAAGTGGACCCAGAAGACCACCATACCCGTTCAAAGAATCCCTGAAAAAGAAAGGTCGTCATTTTCAGGCTGTGCACTGAAACTCTCCAGAGGAGTGCTTGATAGAGTAAAGAGATCAAGTTCTTTGTAGTGTTAACAATTTTTTATTTGGTGAAACTACTGACACACAGGAGCTGAAACAAAGTCCTCTTTAATAAAAAATCCAAGAAATGTACACTATAACTGACAAACAACCATACAAACTGTATGCCCCCTTGAAGGGAAATGTCTGCAAACAAACACCCTGTACCAAGCCATAGTAGAATCTGACACATGTAAGGAATCTTATGTGAGACTTGCCTTAGCTTGCCTCCAACTTAAAAGAACGTTACAGAAACCATGGATCATTCTTCTGACTCAACAGCAGACAAAACGAAACCAGACTATCTAAATACATATGGTCATATTAGGTCGCCTACAAACTTTGTTAAGTAAAATGAAAAATGTCGGCAGTACAGTAACATTAACAAGAAATGTAGCCTATGTCTCTATGAACAGTTTGTAGTTAACTACAGAAAATATCTATGCACCCTAAATAAGCACAATGAATTAGCAAGTTCTTATCCCCACACGAACAAATATGTAGTCCGAAACTTTAAGAATCTCGGTTCACAACTACTACCTAGCAACAGCCTTACCTTGTACAAAGCGCCAGCATTTGAATTTAACCGGGCATTCGCTGTAATTGCCTGATGAGTGTTGTCATTTTTGACTATGTGAAACAGATTGTAGCAATAAAGTAATGAACTACCTCTAAGTCTTGAACAATATTTCTTTTATAAGTTAAGGACTCTCAGTGCCTATTTATGTCAGCTCCAGTATTGACGACTTGAAAAGGCTTGCATTCGACACTACACTGATCATAATACTCCACATTGGGTACAACTAGAGTTTTACCATAGTGTGACCTCATTTCTTCACCAGCCATGTTGACAATGATATGAATTTTTCTTCAAATAACGACTGCCACCATTTAAAATAGCTTATTTGTTGGCTTCACACTAGAGCTCTTAAGTATAATCTAAGGGCCTGTTCACACGGAGGTGGGGGGGCACCCCACGTAGGAAAGGTAACGTGGTGGATCACCCCACCTATCATGTAAACGTGATCAAATTAAAATGAGAGATTATATAGACAGGTGGGTTACCCCACCCAAGCGGGTTACCTTACCTGGGGTCCCCCACCTCCATGTAACAGGCCCTAAGTGTACTTAGAACCTACTTTGAGTATGAAGGGGTAAAATAACCTACTTCAACTTTACTTGATTACCATGGAAACGTTCGTAGTTCAAAGAAGCCGAAGTTCATCGCCAAGTATGGTCTACCACACTTGTGAACACACTTGACCAATAGGACATGGAAGGCATATGCACGATGTGCACGTGCCGCCGTTCCAAGATTTTAATGAACAGACAGATAAACATTCAACATTTCTTGGTTAGCTAAGAGCATTGCAGAAGAGGTCAAGCCCAAGCCCTATGGTGATTTCTTTGCCAAAAAGTGCGTTGTTCAGCCATTCTAGTGAAATATGAGTAAGACTTTGCTTGTTTTTTGTTTTGTTTTGCTTTGCTTTTTCTTGTACTCCTACTGTACTCGTAAAAACGACGCACATAGGCATCTCTTTTACAGTTAAAATTCTGTGAGTTAAAAGTAACGAAAAATAAATACAAAACTGCAAAAGAATCTTTCCCGGCGAGCAATCACGTTTGTGATAATCATATGCATAAACTAGAAATACATGTATCGCAAAACCTCACCTAGCTCAGGGTGGGGGGGGGGGGCATAAAATATTAGGGATGGAAGGAGGGGAAATTGGAGTAAATTGTGTAGCCTGGGAGGGCGGGTTTCAACAGTGGCTCTAATACTGGAAGGTGTGATGTAGTTAATCTCCTTTTGTTTGGAGAAAATTTGGCCCTAGTGCTCTGTCCTTGAAAAGGATTTTCTGGGATTTAAATGGGTTTGGTGTTGTAAAGGAAAGGTAGCCAATGTTTCATAGGTCGCGTGTTCATCCCGTTTGACCCTCCTACATGTGTAATTATAGTCATGAGGAAACGAATGTCATAGTGAATAACTGCAGGCGGACATGCAGCTAACCCATGCCATCTTTAATAATAAGTGTGAAGTGTGTCATTAGTACTGAGTGGATGAAATGATAGGGGAGAATGCAGCAGTGAAAATAACAATTAAATGCTAGTAATTTGAAATATTTATTGTTAAGTGAACTACATCAATGAGAGCGTTTGCTCTTGTTGTAGTACATAATCACACTTGACAATGAATTGTTTGTAACAGTAACATGCAAACATAATCACTTACACTAAAATAGAAATTGCATGTAGCAATGTCATTAAGGATGCAGTTGAGGAGAATTATAACAGTGACCATGACTCGTGATCATTGAATATGCAATACTCTCATGAGCACTGAATTATTCGTGTAAAAAGTACCAAATCATGTATGTGTTCATAGTTATTTGTGTACAGGCATGGGAAACAAATACCCATGCAAGAGTGAATTTGTATGAAATGTCCACCTACAAGTCATGTTGAAGGTGATCAGTTTTTCAATTCTCAACATGCATGAGCTTGTTGAGACATGGTTGCCAGAGGAATAGTTCTTTAAATTTCCAAACTGAGAGTCGACTGTACACTTTTCCCTGACCAAATGAATTGACAATTTGTCCAGATATTTTTGGATTCCAAATCCCAGTCAAGACTTCGCGTACTGGACACAGAAGACGTTAAAAAAAAGACTTCTTTGTTTTTTGTTCAGGTAAAATCTGCTTGGTATTGTTTCATGGGTTTTGTTCTTTTGTTTTATGTCATCTGCCAGTCCGGTATACAAAATAAATGCCCAAAGTCCCATCACAGCCATCCTCGGCCTCTCCACTTATTTATTAAATGAATTTATCATGAAGGTAAAGTGGAGAATGGATTGATCTTACAGGAAACCTTGTATAATTTTTTGAAACAATATTCTGCCAATGGAACATGTTTAACTTCGGTGAATATGCAGGAATATGTCACCTCCCCCTTACTTATTTGTAAGAGTTAGATTTCCCCTTACTTATACTGTAATTCCCTGAATTGTTAAATTGTCCCTTACGTTTTAGTCTACAGTCGAACTTCTCTAATACGAACACCGAAGGGACAGAGCAAAGTGTCCGTATTAGAGAGGTGTCTGTATAAAAGAGGTCACTACGATCACGTCACTTTTATGACTTCACTTACAGTTTTAAGTGTTCAGTAAGGTAAAATTAGATTTACTCTCATCTTTGAGCTGCATTTAAACTTATTAATTCACATTACAAAGACACAGCCTTTCAGTGTCGTACAACATTGTATATGTTGTAGTTCAATTTTTTTTCTGGTTTACATTTTTTTTGAACCAGTTCAAAATTTTTAAACTGGTTTTATTTTTTTATACCAGTTTAATTTTTTCAAATACATCACCTTTTTATTTTACTCAAGGGGAGTTTATTCTATGTAATCCTTAAGTAGTGAATTAAGTGATTAAGATTAAGCACTCGTTTTACTGATTAGGGTTAAGCATTCATTTTACTGATTAGGGTTAAGCAGTCATTTAGGGTTAGGGTTAGGTTTAGGTTAGGGTTAGGGTTAGGTAAGGTTTGGTACCCAATGCTTTTCCACTCAGTCAAAGAAACAACACCAGTACTGGTACACAGTAATGGCTTTTTTACTTCTTGAACCTCGGTAATAAGTACTACTTGACAAATTATTTAAATACACTACATAGCTTTCTTGCACACTGCAGAAAATGTCAGCTCAGTAGTGTAATCAAGTTCAATGTTCTGAGTAGTAGCTGTGCAAGGATATAATCGGGTGGGTGAAATTAATGTGTTTATTCTACCAAATTTAGTCACAACGCGTTCATAGGTGTTTACAATTTCTTCAACTTTTCCCAGAAGAAGATTTGAATGCAGAGGTGATGCCTTGTCAACACGGTCAATTTTTATAGAGACAATGTCTCCAACTTCAAATTTTCTAGGTTGGTTTTTTTTTTGGCTTTGGGTTATCATTTCGTTGTTGTACTTTTCTTGATGTTCAGTTATTTTTTGTCGTTTTCTGGATTGTTCCTCATGATGTTCACATTCTCTATGCCTTTTAATACCATAAACAGCCTCGATGGTAGCTTATGTTTCTAGTATAAGCTGCTTCTGATGCTTTTTCACACCATTTTTGAACACTTGTGGAAGAGGTGCTCATTATTAATGCTCTCATATCCTCTTTCCAAGATCGATTTGATCTTTGAACCAAACCTTGAGTGGTTGGTGTTCGTGGAGAACCATGAGCCACTTGAATGCGATTTTCTTCACAAAATGCTTCCATCTTTTTGTTTGCAAATTCTTTACCATTGTCGGTTAGGATTTTTTTCGGAAAGCCATAGGTGTAGCAGTAGCGTTTGAATCCGGTAAGTACTTCGTCGGCAGACTTGGCCTTCAGAGGTGTTACGTAAACATACTTAGTATGATGATCAGATATGTTCATGGCCCATGTGTGCTTCTCAGTACAATCACAAGGACAGTTGCGGAAGTCCATTAAATCTATCTCTAAGAGAGAAAGAAATGTCGGAGATTGAATAGGTTTATCAACAAGCGTAACACGGCTAGTAACTGACTGCTGCTCCGCATGAATTGGGCACAGGCCAACAAATATGGCTACCACCTTCACATTGACTTCGGAATAGTTGTTACTGATCCATTTAGAAGTAATTTGTCGACCACGATGAGCAGTGCGATTGTGAGCGAGGGACAACACATTGTGAATGTCTCTTTTAGGGACCACATTTCTCTTGTCTTGTGTTATTATTGAGTTGTCTGAATAAGCCCACTGCTTTCTTATGACTGTTGATTTTTCCCACTTCGACAGCATGGGTTCTTCGGATTGAATTCCAAGCTGCATCTCGGTCTGGTATTTAAGATAGGCTTTTGCTTTATCGAAGAATGAATCCTCGATATAAAGCGTTATCTGTGATTCGTTTTTGGTCTGTTTGTTTTTCAAGGCATCCAACTGTTCGTAAATTATTTCTCTCGGTACACACGGTACACGTACATGAGGTTCGGCCCCCGGGGGGGGACTACCATATGAAACAGACGGGGATGCTCGTCGGAAATGTTGAATTTAACCCCTAAAGGAGACCATCTGGGCGTGGCTCAAGCTTTTTGTGATCCCTAAAGGAGACCAATCTGGGCGTGGCTTAAGCAAATTTTGACCCCTAAAAGAGACCGCTTAAGAACACACAAATACGACATACCAAAGTTAAAACGAAAATTTGATTTCCGTTTCTCTTCGCGTAATTCTGTGTTTCTTCGCGGAACCCTAAACGAGACCTTAGCGGCTTAAAATATTAGCGCTTTGCCCAGAACACCCTAAGCAAGAACAAAATCCAAAATTTACACCCCTAAGCGAGACGACGAGCATCCCCGTCTGTTTCATATGGGATTCCCCCCCCCCCCCGGGGTTCGGCCATGTTTCATGTTTCGAGCTCTAAGCATTCTCGTCCCCAGAGCCCGTCGTTTCTTGGTCACGTGGTCGGGAAACGAGGGGCTAGCCAAACTGGAAGCCACTGGTCGGTTACAAATTAAGCCGAGTGGCTCTGGGGACGAGAATCATCTCTAAGTCCCACTCTAGACCAATTGCGCATGTTTTTTACGGTATGAATATTTCAAGAACAAATTTGGCTGAGCGGAGGGGAGTCTGGGGCTAATTACTTATAATACCAACAAATATTCATCGCTCTCCAACGAATTCTACCGTGGTCTAATGGAGAGAACGGATGGCAACAGATCTGGTCCCGGTTGTTCAAACACTGGATAGTGCTATCCACCGGATAAATCGCTATCCAGCGGATAAGTACTAGGGAAATCAATTGCGTTATCCACTGGATAGAGATTTATCCAGTGGATACAGTTATCCACCTTTCGAACAACTGGGGCCTGGAGGTTGGTGGTTCAAATCCTGGTAAGAACAATATCAAAGTGAATTAATAAGTAGTGTAGAGGCGGAGTGGTAAATAAATCAGGGGGGTAAATGAAAGATCCTGTGGGGTGGTAGGCTAGGATAAAAGACTAAGAGGAGATTGAGATGATAAATTGCAGGAAAAGTTCCATCCTTCTTCCCTCTTCTCTTTCATCTTGCATCTAATTCTTTTTCAGAACCCCCCTTAAAAAGCCAAGCCCATTTTTTCATCCACACCCCAAAAAGAAAAGTTCCTTTTTCAGACAGTTGATTAAAAACTGGTTAACAAAAATTAAACTGGTTCAAGAAAATTGAGCTGGTTTGGAAAAAAATAAACCAGAGGTTAAAATTGAACTACAACATACATCTCAGCTAGAAAGTAAGTACAGTCGTAAACAAATCACTGTTTTAAAACGAAACAAGGTACAGCGCAATGCTGCATGTAAGACGTGTTTTAACCTAAAGTACAAAATGTAATAGAAAAGATCGATTAATGCTGTCTGTAGTTATTCAAGCCTTAAAAAACCGGTTATGCTCCTCCACATGCTCTGTACACCTTTCGCAAATCTTTGTTTGATATACAGTGGTTGGGCTTTTGAAATCACGCACCTTGCATACACACCCGATCGCCGCAGTGTCCGCAATAAAGAGGTTAAGTTTATATGAATTTACTCTCTAGGGCCGAGATTTAATGTCCGTTGTCCGTATTATAGAGGGTCCGCATTATTGAGGGGGTTTTTTTAGAGAAAATATATGATAATTTTGTCGGGACATTGGAAACTGTTCCTAATAGAGAGGTGTCCGTACCGAGAGGTTTGACTGTATATTGCCTTGTGACTGGAGTGTACCTATGATCGTTTTTACGTACATGTATGATCACGATAAATCCGGCGATACTAATAGTCAGTTTGGAACTTTTACTTACCTAAGGTTCGTGATTACTGTCACTGAATTGGACAGTTTAGTTCGTGTTCAAGCTTCAATTTCCGTTGCGGTTGACGTAGCTAGGCATGTTAAGTCAACCACTCCCTCCACTTTCATATGGTCTAAAAAGACTACGTAGCCTGACTGTTTGGGGTTGTTGGGTGCTCTCTCACTCGCTAGAGGGTGTTTTTTTTTTGTTTGTTTGTTTCATTGGTACTGATGACGACAGTGAGTGTTGTAGGTCATCAGCAAAAAGACACAGTCAACTCTCTCTAAGACGGACACCTCTCGGAATGCCACTGTATCGGTCTTCATGAGGGACGCTGTCCAAAAGGATCGCGGCCCTCTGGGGACGAGAACAATTATCGAAACGACATTTCACGCGTACAAGTCATTTCGTTTTTCATTCCATATGAAATTGTCTTTTTGCGACGGAATTTCATTCTAGTATCATGTTAACTGGAAACGAACTTTGTTCCGCATTGAAAATCGCAAGTCATGGTTATCGTCTGGATTGAGTGGAGCATACGGGCGCGATCCATTCAACCAAAATTCCGCAACCGACCCGACCGGGAAAAGTGGTCCACCTCAAAAGGTGGACCCGTTTTCTCGAAACGTTTCCGGTTGGACCGAACCGATCCATTGAGTTTTGGACCGAAATTTCCGGAAATTTTGGTTGAATGGATCGCACCCTACGTGTATGATCCACCCGCCTTAGGCTGGGTCGTTAGATTCTATCATGTGAATACAGTAGGAAGTTCACTCTGGAACTGCCTCGCACCCAGACGCTCTCTCTTGATAAAATTTTCACCTCTCATTTTTCTCTTTCCCATAGTCCCTTGCGCTTCGTTAACAGTCACTTGCGTTGCACTCGCGTTTCGCGCTCACCTCTGTGCGAAAAACGAGGCACCTGAGGAGGAGGCAGACTCTGGAACGAAACTCATTCCAGAATGAAAGTCATTCCGGTATCATATAAACAGCCCCTTAGAGAGTCAACAAAAAGGAGTAAAGAAGGCATGCAGAGTTGTCTGTAGATCAAAGAGGTTTTTTTCTTCAATCCTCACAATGCCTTTGACCTGTAATATATCTATATCAAGGATGAGGAAAGTATAGGGAAAAGACCCAAGCGACACCTGTATGGGTGGAAATATTGCATTCCTGTCCTAAACACCCTCCTAAATCGCTCCTTACTAAGACGAAAATTTGCGATTTACACGCGTATAAGGCAGACGACGAGTATTCACTCTTTCATGTGAGAGTCCGGAAGAAAGATGGTGTTAACTATGTCATGATGAATTTCAATTAAATTATATTACAGGCTGGAGCCAATAAAACGCCGACTCGGTGTCGAGGACTTCTCGAAAATTCGGGTAACTTTCGGGCCTGAAGCCAATATCCAAAGACTAAAAGAACTATTTTTTAATCTTAGGTCTAGCAAATTATTCCATTTTGTTTTGTAACACGCCGGCAAGACAATAACCCATTTTACAGTTACAGGTGGAAACGAGGCTAGAGTTGATCTTGTTTTAATTCAACCCCTCCGGCTTTATTATGTTGCTCTCATGCTAACTAGTATTTTTAAGCCAAATTTGCATTAGAAAAAGCAGGAGGTTTGTATCAAAACAAGGTTAACCTCAACCTCACGTTCACTCATGACAAGGGCTAGGACAATAAGCCCACAACTGCAAAATGGCCTATCATGAAACCTTGAGTCTCAAGATTTTTTTTCGAAACAATACCCTCATACATATTACATTCGGAAGACAAAGCAAAAGAACAAAATACCGGTGAATAGCGAAATGGCTGTGAAATGAAGCTTTTAATCGATGAAAACTCAGCTGAATCGAGACCAGACACTATTCGTAGAAGTTAAGTGGAAGTTGCCATCACGTTCCACTCACTCCTATTCCTGACGACAGCTGTGTACTAGTCCGGGCTTGTTTGCTATCAGTCACTGGGAAAATGGAGGATTTAAAACCGATTTGTGAAGTTGAACAAAGTTCTTTCTGTGTGGAATTACTCAAGCGACTCAACTTGCAACGAGGTCAGAATTATTTGTGCGACATAACCTTGGTGGCGAACGGAGGGAAAGAATTCAAGGCCCACAGAAATCTGCTCTCGGCGGCGAGTCCGTTCTTCGAGAGACTTCTTCAGAGCGAGATGAAAGAAAAAGAAGAAGGTGTTATTAGGTTCGAGGACATCTCAGAGTTGATTCTCGCGGATGTTTTGGAGTTCATCTACACGGGAAGTGTCGAGATAAATGAAACGAACGCCAGTGAGCTGATTATTGCTGCAGAATATTTACTCATTGAAGGTTTAAAAACCAAATCAGGGCGTTTTCTTGAGCAACAGCAAATGACTAGCTCAAATTGTATTTCAACCCTTAACTTCGCGGAGAAGTATCGATGTGAAGAATTAGTTATCAGCAGTACAAAGTTCATGCTCGAAAACTTCGCCTCCGTAGCAGAATCCGAGGAATTCTTAAGCCTGAAAGCGGAAGAGGTTGAGACGTGGATTTCAAATGACGAGATTCGTTTATCAGCTGAAGAAGACGTCCTCAAAATAATGCTGAATTGGATCGAGCACGACAAAAGCGAGCGAAAAGATAAGTTCAAAAAGCTTTTCGGACAAGTTCGACTAGTTTTGCTATCGCGTGACTCTTTGCTAACTCTCGTTACGCACGAACTGGTTCGGAAAGACCCTGATTGTTTGACGAAAGTATTGGAAGCCATAGATGTAGTTCCTACGGCTAGCGAGGATATCATTAGTCAGTCACCAAGAAAAAGACTTGAGACACAAGCCATTGTAGTCGGCGGAGGAGAGTGCCTTCTCTGTTACCTTCCACTGCTTCCAGAGAAAGACGCTTGGAAAACTATGTCCAATCTCACAAAGCCACAACAAAACCTAAGCCAATACACAAAGATGATAAACTTTCATGATCAGTTATATACCTTTAATGGCTGCAGCACCCAAAGATATGACCCTGTTTTTAACATTTGGGTGACTTTGGAGCTGGGTATTTCCCACCGTACAGAATATCTGGATTGCCGAGGGCAACTCTATGCCATACACATTGATGATAGTGAAACTACCGGTAAAACATCCACTGTGAAAAAATTCGATGTGGAATCGTACTCATGGCTGTCTTTTCACTCTTCTGAATCGGGATGCCGGTATGACTCTTGTTTTGTTGCAGCTGGTAACTGTCTTTATGTTTTAGGAGGAGAAGCAACGAGAAATTATTCACACCCAGAGTATGTTACAGTGGCTGAAAGATTCGACACTATTGGGCATCAGTGGGAGAAAATTGCAGACATGCAACAGGAAAGAGGCGAAGCATTTGGTGTGGCTTTTCAAGGCAAAATTTTTGTTGCAGGAGGGAAAGACAGAAGCCGGAAGGAAATTAATAGTTGTGAGGTGTACAATATCACTACCGATGAGTGGCAGTTTATTGGAAGCTTGAATGTTCCCCGTTCTCACGGAAGCATGCTGTGTGTGAATGGAACAATTTATGTGCTAGGTGGTTCACGTCCTAGATACGCAAATGCATACACAGTGGAAGTCTATGATCCAGTGGGGAACAAGTGGACCCAGAAGACCACCATACCAGTGGAAAGAATCCCTGAAAAAGAAAGGTCGTCATTTACAGGCTGTGCAATGAAACTCTCAAAAGGAGTACTTGATAAAATTGAATAATTACGATAATATATTTTCAGCGTACATAATTCGGTGGAATTGCTGACTAACAGGATTTGAGACATTCTCCTTTTGATAACTCTTTGATAACCATTCAAAAAAGAGATTAGCGTGTTCCAGGCATTAAGATAGCAGAGCGCGGCGGTCAGTGAGGAGCGAGTTAAATTGTACACCGGGAAAACGGCGTGGGGCGGGGGGGAGGGAACGAGGGGGGGCGACAGCAAGGGAACCAGATACGAAATGACTCATTGCACAAAGAAACCCTTAATTAATTTCAGCAATCCTTTTAACGCAAGATTTGAAAATAGAAATATAAGCAAACTGTAAGGATTCTTTATTAGCAAACACTTTGTTGGTCGTGAAAAATGTTGTGTCTTAGAGAATGAAAATGTCGCTTCCAAGCAAGTACATGGATGATATAAATTGTCAAGGACTAGTTCTTTAATTAAAATGAACGCTTTGCCTGCCACGCAGGCTAGCAAAAAAGGACATTACTGGCTGAAGTTTTCACAGAGGTAGGGATTATAAGCCTGAGAAGTATAAGAACTATCCGCAGTAGGACCCGAATCTTGATAGAGGCCTCGTAGGGAGGGGTCGACCTGTAAAGTGGATGATAAGCAACTTCAAACTTTCAAGGGTTTCAGAAGCCTCTAATACGGGATGTTAATGTTCGCTTGCAAGAAGACTTTCATTTTCCGGCTGTTCCAGTAATCCGCCCTCTTTCGTGACGCTCTATTTGATGCAACATGCGCGTTAAGATGGAAGTTCAAAGAGGAAAACCCCAAATGGTAGTGTTATTTTAACTGATTGCAAACTGGTGCAAGTACAGAGTTCTCCAAAATCTTAGTTTTATGGCTTTAAGTAGAGCAAGAGCAATGTACTGCTTATTTCTACATGCGTACGTTAAGGATTCAGCACATGCTTTTCTTAAAACATGAAAAGAGATACACTACACTGATCATGATACTTCGCAACAGGAAATCAAATAGCTCGGAATTTTTCGGAATTTTACAAAAATATTGTCACTGTATTACTCATATGCGGGACACCCTAATCAGGAGTTTTTCACAGTCATTCACGGCCTTTTTATTGCTCTTGGAACAGGACTGTTGAAAGCAGCGTTTCAACACATCCAGGGTTCGGTATAAAATGGGCTTCTGCCGCAATTGTTGTCACATGATCATAGAAAATGACAATTGGGAGTGGCCGGTTTCCCCCAAATAAGATTTTCCGTTTCTTTTTCAGTTTTTACATTGCTGATCCAATATCAGTAAAGTTGCGGAATAGAGCAGTAAGTCGAACAAACATAACATTGTCCGGAGTTAACCGGGTACGCACACCACTGGCCTCTTCAGTGTTGTAGACGAGCTGGGGAGAGGGGAAATGTTCACTGCCCTTACAAAGCGAGGCTGAGTGAGAAGAAGTTGTTGATATAAAAAAGATCTTTTATTCTCATGCAAATAAAACTCATTTTCACAAGAAAGATTTTGCACTTGCCTCGTTTTGAAAGTGAGAGGTTTTGGAACTCTGAAATGGCCCATTATTCTTAGCTTTATTGGAGCACCCACCTTGAGCCTTTACAGCCGGCGTAGCAATCGTTCCCGTGCGGTTTCGGAGCCAAGAACGACCGGGCGAAAAATGGCGCGAGTAAAAGAGCGGGGAGGGGTGGGGAAGAAAGCTAGGAAACCTTCCTCCCCCTCCCCCTCTTTCATATTTGGCCCTCAGAATTCCTTGCTCCGAAAGCAAACGGAAACGCTTGCTACGCAGCCTCGTTCCTTGTCGTCCTCGGCGATTTAGGATGTGATGTCACCTGTCAATTCGACTATTACTATCGCTTGGATGGCGCGAACTAGCCTGGGTACGAGGCTGCTTGCTACGCATTCTGTGAGAGGAGTTTGGTATACTCTGCCAACTGGGCTGAAATTTCCAAAGTGTGGGAGACGCCGTGTCTATTGAACTTAGTATGGAATATTCTGATGATTTTTATGAGGCAGAGGTCAAGGACGTCAAGGAATTCGAAGATCAAGTCGACAGCGACGATTGTTTGGAAACTTGGCAATGTAGTTCGCCAGTCGAGCAGTCTTTTCTAGATTTAGAACCCATCAGTGAAGCTGAACAATCTTCGTTGTGCGTTGAACTGATGAAGCGTCTCAACATGCAGCGACAACAGTCCTATTTCTGCAACATAACCTTAGTAGCGAAAGAAGGGAACGAATTTAAAGCCCATAGAAATGTGTTATCGGCTGCGAGTCCGTTTTTTTCAAAGCTTCTTCAGAGCGAGATGAAAGCGAAAGAGGAAGGAGTCATTCGGTTCGATGAGATTTCGAAATCGGTCCTCTCATATGTTTTGGAGTTCATCTATACAGGAAGTGTCGAGATAAACGAAAAGAATGCCAGGAACCTGATAATCGCAGCCGACTTTTTACTGCTTGAGTCTTTGAAAATCATCGCCGGGCGATTTCTAGAGAAGCAAATGTCCATCTACAATTGCATTTCAACTTTTCTCTTTGCCGAGAAATATCGTTGTGATAAACTTGTTCTTCGCAGTACAAAGTTCATACAAGACAACTTCACTTCCGTAGCAAAGTCAGACGAATTTTTAAACTTGGATGCAGAAGAAGTTGAGAAGTGGATTTCAAGTGAAAACATTTTGGTTGCAGCTGAAGAAGATGTGTTCAGAATCATTCTTAACTGGATCGAACAAAATAAACAAGAGCGAAAAGACAAGTTTGAGCAGCTATTTCGTCATGTTCGACTGGTCTTGCTTTCGCGTGACTCTCTATTTTCTGATATCGTGACAAATGAACTGGTTACAGAACATTTTTCTATTTTGAGGCGGGTCACGGATGCCATTAAGTCAGTTAGTGCTGCAACTGAGGATGCTCAAATTCAACCGGCGAGAAGAAGGCTTGAAACACACGCCATTGTAGTACGTGGAGGGAAAACAACTTACTGTTACCTTCCCGAGAAAGATGAATGGAAGCGACTAGCAGACGGAATATCTGAAGACCGAGACCACACTACACAGTTAATAAAATTCCGTGATCAGCTGTATAGCTTTCCTCGGAGTATATATGCTGAGACAGAAAGGTATGATCCCGCTTTCAACAGTTGGACCACTTTAAAGTTATCCCCTCCTTTTGAAGAACTCTCTTTGGCTGTCCTTAATGGGAAAATTCATGCTATATACCGTCCTAATGGATCCACCCTAGTGATTAAAAGATATGATATAGAGTCGTGCGCCTGGGAGACTCTGACATCTTCTCAGGACTTCCACTACAGGTATGACTCTTGTGTTGTGGCTCTTGGCAACTGTCTGTATGTTCTTGGCGGACCTAGTAATAAAGCTGGCAAGTTTGACACTGCGGAAGGAAAATGGGAGGAAATAGCATCTATGCAAACTAGGAAGAGGAGGGCCTTTAGTGTGGCTACTCAAGGGAAGATTTTTGTTTGTGATGCGTCCCTTAGTTGTGAAGTGTACAAGGTTCCCACAAATGAATGGCAAACCATTGCAAGATGGAACAATTACTCATTTCGTTTGCGTTGTATGGTGTGTCTTAACGAAATAGTTTATGTAGTGGGTACAGTCAGGGAATGTTATTCATCACAGCCAGATGAGATGATTGTCGTTAAAAGCTATGATCCCAAGCTAGGCAAGTGGATCCAGAAGACCTCCATACCTATCAACAAGAGCTCCGAGATTAAAAAATATTCATTTCGCTGCTCTACACTGAAACTTCCTAAAGGATTGCTCAAGAAACCAAAAATAGATACAATTGATTAACTGACAAAGACAATTCTATACTATTAGCCGTATTTATACTAGAGGACGTCTAAGTATGGTTTAAAAAACCGTTCAAAATTATTCTGGGGTATTTCCGACCTCGGAAATACAATTCACGGGGTCGGAAATGAGTAAGCGGGGCCGGTTTCTTTACTTACCAATAACGGACCCGTAAACACACTTAATCTCGGGATCGAAATTCAATTCACGGGGTCGGAAGTGATTTAGCCATCGGGGGTCGGGTTTCTGCGTCCCCGAAAATAGACCTTAATCTCGGGTTCGAAATCTAAATTACGATCTCCGGATTCATTTCTTACCAGCGGCCCAAGAGAGTTTCATTTCTGATGTCTGAAGTCCTACCGGCAACTGGACCCTTATTCCTGCTATCCCAAACCCACGCTCACATCGCTAGAAATCCCAGTCCGGATTTTTCTGATTTCCGGCCCCTCGAAATCTCCATGGTTGCGTCGGCCGAAATATCTTTTCAGTCCTGATTATATAATTAAACAAAGACTTAGATTCAGCACTCACTATATAGCGCATGTATAGTTTAATAAAGAAAAGTATATCAATAAAATAATAATAATAATGATAATAATAATATTATTAACAATAATAACAATAATGTAATAATGTAATAGTAATAAATAGTAATATTATATAACAACAATTAATATTAATAATGATGATGACGATGTCATTCTTTTGAAATGCTTTACTGGTCATAAATTCATTTCTAGTGCTATTAAATATACACATTTTAAGTTGTGTATTGATATATGAAGCAGCCAAATTTTTATTTCATTTAGTTTTTGCTTTGTCTTTGTTTCAAATTAGCATACGTTATCTTAGCTAAAAACTATGGAAAATGAAAAAAATAAACTGGAAATATGAAATAACTACAACATGATTATATATTACTTGTACTTTTACTCATTTACAACTTTTAAAACTTGCATCCCCACCACCCTCAGTCTTTTTTATATATACTGGTTTATTTGCCAAGCACCGTATGCATAGATGGGTTGGTTTTGATTTGCAGATAAAACTGACAGTTATCACTAACTATTTTAGCCTTGATTACTTTTAGTTTATAACCCCCTAGGTGACTTAGTCGTCTGGTATAAATACGGGAAATAAGGCAGACGCACTAAACGTCAGACGAATAAGACGTCTGAAGTTAAGTGCGTCCGATCGACGCACTTAACAGATGAATTAGTCGTCTCAGACGTTTAATGCGTCTGGACGTTTAACACGTCTGCTAGTATAAATACGGCCATTTATTGTAGAAAATGTTATTTGTTCAGGAAAGATAAGTGATATTTTTCGGATATTTTCCATTTCTTTGGAGACTCACTTTTTCCATTTTGCCTTTCTTAGGACTGAAAAAGAGAAGTATAAGAATTGTCAAGAATAATGGACTTTAATGTGTTAGCTTTTGGTAGCAGCAGATATAGTAGATCACAGGGATTCTATTATTCTCTCTTTCTTCTGGCAATTTTTATTCTTAGTTTAAAGACAAACATTATGTTTACACAAAATGTCTTTTTTATGTCGATGCATGTGAACAGATAACCCGCGGGGATGTTTGTACCAGGATCGAAGATTGACCAAAAAAAGATTACAGGGTAGCCTGCGAAAACCTCCGTTTCTCCTCGCTCTTCGACGCTGGGGGCGTTTCGCGCAAAACGTCCCCAGCGGCGAAGAGCGAGGAGAAAGGGATGTTTTCGCAGGCTTAGTTACAGGACAGTTCTTGGTGTGTATAAGAGTAGAGGCGCTCAGATAATTTGTTCTTCTATCTTCGCCATTGATACCTGCGGAATTGAAGAAACCTTTTTCCTGCCACCTCCCCTATCACCGTCCCGTTCTCGCTTTTTACTTCTCTATGTGGCAGATTGTTTTTTTAAGGAGGTGCGTTTTTTGTCGCCCCACGTTTGACCTCGTTTTGTAAGAATATATGTCGATCTGATTAGATTTCTTGTTTTGTTGTTGTCCAATTGAGATATAAATTGATTCAATTAAAATTGTCACAACCAGATTTGTTTATTGGCCAGATTTAGCCAAATCATTTGTCGCTTAATTCATTCCATTGTCTCTTAAGTCGGTTAAAACTGAGCAAAGCTGTCACTGAAGTGCTTATGTTTGGAACGTACAATTGCATTTTCGTAGATCATGCTGGACGAATAGATGTGGTATTTATCAATTTTTCTTTTAAAAAAAACCTGATTTTCGTATTTTGTAAATATACTACGGACAAAGTTGGGAAAATCCCCGGGGAAACTCCTGGAGTTCCCCCCCCCCCCCCCCACCAGATAGTACATTTTTGGCATCCTGGTAAATGAGTATTACGAGTTCACGTTAATGGCTGTGAGACAAGAACATATTTGATAAGTGAGTAACAGTAGGGATAATTGAAAAGACCTTATTGTATTGACGTATATACACTTCTTCAGCTGCTAGAGTCTATTTAAATTCATCAGGGGATTACAGGGTGTCCCAAAAGTTCGTTCTCTACTTTATAAGTCTTCAATGCAGTACTGTTAGATTTGATAAGCAAATCATTCGAACAGAAGTTGTGTCTTTTATAAATCTTCTTTCATATGTCATACTTATGTTATCTTTGATTTGTGTATTTTCGGGCCAAAGGTGCGCGAGCGCGTGTACAGTTTCCCGCCAAATATGCTTTGTATTTATAGCCCGAATTGCTTAAACTGTTTCCTTTTTTGTGATGGGTTGTAAAATGGTCATCGAAGAATGAAGGTTTTAAAGAGAAGAAACGAAGGAGAAGACCGAAAGTCTTATCATAAAAAATATGTGAAGCAGCTAATATAGTTTTAAAAAATAGGCCAGGTACAAAGGATGAAATTCGACGACTACCTTTCGTTCTCAATAATTTGGAAGCTAAGTCCGGAACAGGTTTATGTAACATTTCATGTAACGAAATACAAAAGCGTTACGGTGGAAAGAGGCTGGAATGATTATCTTTTTTCAGATGAATAACCAAAAGATTTGTTTCAGCTACCTGATCTAAAAAATGATATTGTTTGGGGATCGAAGTGCCTTCTGCATACCAAGCAATAAAAATCTCAAAATAGATCATCTGAGGCTCTGTATGCTTCATGACTACCATGCCGTTACTGTTACAGAAAGTGATTAAGCACAATGGGGGCCATTCTAGATACCGAACTTCTGAATACATGTACAGTGGACCTCGATTTAACGAACTTCTATATAATGAAGTCCTCGGTGAAACGAACGTTTTTCTTCAGGCCCCGGTAGTTCAAACGTTGAATAGCGCTATCCACGGTGGATAGCGCTATCCAGCCTTTGAACACCGAGGCCAAGAGTTCAGCGCCCGGTCTCATACGATCTAGATCCTTGCTGTAACATTGCCTGGACATTACCGGTCTTACCGGACGTTTTATGCGCCCGCGTTTTTACACACACCACTGGCTCACTCCTCCCCAGAGGCCACTTCAGTGTCGTAGGAGAGCGAGAAGACTCTGGGTAAGAGATTAGGGGGAGAGGGGAAATGAAAGGGCGTAGTGAACGATGGGAAGGAGAAAGACATTAAGAGAGACTCTCGCCTTTTCCTTTTTCCTATCGCCCACCGCGCATACTAGTTTTTTTATAAGCCATTTTCAAGTTGCCCCAAGTTTTTGTTTCTAAGCGAGGCTAAATGTAGCCTCCCCGCAGACGTCCTTAGGGGTTCGTTTGTCACGCATTCATTTGTCCCCCACGGGGGAGAAATGAATGCGTGACAAACGAACCCCAAAGGACGTCTGCGGGGAGGCTAGGCTAAATGCAAAGCCATTGATATGAAAATGACTTTTATTCTCATGCAAATAAAACTCATTTTCACAAGAAAGGCTTTGCACTTAGTCTCGTTTTGAAAGTGAAAGTTTTTGGAACCCGGAAATGGCCTATTATTGCTATTTTTATTGAAATTTCGGAGTTTTGGAAGACGCGGTCTCTATTCAATTTAATATGGAACTTTCAAGTTCAAGTTGTGAGAAAGAGACCCTGTATGACGTCTGTGATGTCTGTGTCGATGTGGCAGGAAATCAATCTAGTTTTTCAGTCAAGCGGCCTCTTCTAGATTTAGAACCCATCATTGAAGCTGAACAATCTTCGTATTGTGTGCAACTGATGAAGCGACTCAACATACAGCGACAACAGATCCATTTCTGCAACATAACCTTAGTAGCGAAAGAAGGGAGGGAATTTAAGGCCCACAGAAACGTACTATCGGCGGCGAGTCCGTTTTTTTCAAAGCTTCTTCAGAGCGAGATGAAAGAGAGAGAGGAAGGAGTCATTCGGTTGAAAGAGATTTCGAAATCGGTCCTCTCAGATGTTTTGGAGTTCATCTACATGGGAAGAGTCGAGATAAATGGAGAAAATGCCGAAGATCTGATAATCGCAGCCGACTATTTACTGCTCGAGTCTTTAAAAACTATCTCCGGGCGATTTGTAGCGAAGCAAATGACCATCGGTAACTGCATTTCAACTTTTTACTTTGCCGAGAAATATAGATGTGAAGAACTTGTTCTTCGTAGTACAAAGTTCATACAAGACAACTTCACTTCCGTAGCAAAGTCAGACGAATTTTTAAACTTAGAAGCCGAAGAAGTTGAGAAGTGGATTTCAAGTGAAAACATTTTGGTTGCAGCTGAAGAAGACGTGTTCAGAATCATTCTTAATTGGGTCGAGCAAAACAAACGCGAGCGAAAAGACAAGTTTAAGCAGCTTTTTCGTCATGTCCGACTGGTCTTGCTTTCGCATGACTCCTTTTTCTCTAATGTCGTGACAAATGAACTGGTAACAGGACATTTTTCTTTGACACGTGCTTCAAGAAGAAGGCTTGAAACAGACGCCATTGTTGTACGTGGGAGAAAGAAAACTTACTGTTACCTTCCCGAGAAAGATGAATGGAAGCGATTAGCAGACGGATTATCAGAAGACCGAAACCACACTACACCTTTAATAAAATTCCGTGATCACCTGTACAGCTTTGGAAGATATGCCCAGACAGCGGAAAGATATGATCCTGGTTTTAACAGCTGGACCACATTAAAGCTGTCCCTTCCAAATGAGACATTCTCGTTGGCTGTTGTTAATGGGCAAATCCATGTTATATACCGCATTCGGTCGCGTCGAGCCCACCATTCCAGCACGTCCGCCCCTGTGATTAAAAGATACAATGAAGAGTTGTGCACCTGGGAGACTCTGTTATCTTCTCAAGACTTCCATTACAGGGATGACTCTTGTGTCGTTGCTCTTGGCAACTGTCTCTATGTTCTTGGTGGTGGATATAGTAACGAAGCTGGCAGGTTTGATACTGCGGAAAGCAAATGGCAGGAAATTGCATCTATGCCAATTTCAAAGTACAGTCCCTGTGGTGTTGCTACTCAAGAGAGGATTTTTGTCACTGCTGCAGGGGGCCAGCAATGTGAAGTGTACAAGGTTTCCACAAATGAGTGGCATACCATTCCAAGTTTGAACTTTACCAGATTTTTTTCATGTTGTATGGTGTGTGTTAACGAAACAGTTTATGTATTGGGTACTGCTGAAAATAATTCGTCACAGTCATCTGAGGTTGTAGTTAAAAGCTATGATCCCATACTAAACAAGTGGATCCAGAAGACCTCCATACCTATCAACAAGAGCTCTGAGGAAGACACTTATTCATTTCAATGCTCTACGTTGAAACTTTCTAAAGGATTGCTCAAGAAACCAACAGTAATAAAAATTGACTAGATGACAAAGACAATTCTATAACATTTAAAATGGAAATGTGTTTTTGTTAAGGAAGGATGAGTGAGGTGAAGTGTCTCGAACGATACAAATTTTCCCTTTATCTTTATCTTCTTCATATTTTCGTTTCGCCTTTGTTGGGACTGAGGAAATTCAATGCATGAAGTGAAACTGAAAATGCAATGGATTCTAATGTGTTAGCTATGAGTCGGTTGGGCCAGGTTGTTCAAGTTGGGTTAAGATAACCCAAGGTTAGTGCGAAATTTGAATTCAGATATTGAAGCTTAAAAAGAAAATTCAATTTAATTTTTTGTCAACAAGTTGATGATTGGATGTTTTAAAAACTGATACAGAAAATTATCGGGAAAATGCTTTTGAACAAAAGAAAAAGAAACCTGGATTAACATTTAACTTAGGGTTAGTGCTAACCGGCCTTCGAACAACTAGGCCCACTGGTAACAGAGGATAGAATAGTCTAAGGGAGTCCCATTATCCTCTCTTTCTTCTGGAGAGTCTCTCCCCAGAAAGTCTATCCCACCCCCCACACCCACAACCCCACCAAAATAATATGATCTTTGCCTAGTGGGAAAGGAGTATTTCAGCTTCACACAAACGGCTCTAAGACAAGAAAATGAGTGAGCTAAAGTGGGTATAATTGAATTCACCTTGTTGTATTTATAGGCTTCATCAGCTGGTCACATGCTGCTACAGCCTTTAATTTAAAAATTCATCAGGGAATAATTCTTCGAGAGGCAACAATTAAAAATTATACTCCATTGTCAAAAACAACCTAAACAGCCTGATTGATTTACAAAACATTGTTTTTTAATAGCGAATACGTACATTTTGAACATGGAGAAAAACGATTCAACCAGTGTACGGTTGTTTCACACCTACTGGATAGTTTTTGTTTTCACAAATCCAAAAAGGAAAAATTTTAGGGCTTTTTGTTCCAACGCAGTTGCAAGGGCAGCAGCCATCGGACTGTGAATAGTTTTAGTAAAACTTGTAAAATAGACGCTAGGGTCAGATTGGAAGCTTTTGTCCACAGTCTAATTTTAGACTTAAGCACACACTGAAAATTAAAAATATCTGTTGCAGCCCCAAAGTGTCAATTCAGCCCTGCAGGCCAAAGTCTGATTCAGGCCTTCCTGGAGCCATTTGAGCCCAATTTAGGCCAAGAAAGCTCAATCAAAAGGTTATTCCAGCCCACGGTAGGGCCCATTTCAGCCCTGGGACCAAATCAGCCCTAGCTAATTGGACTGTATTAGCCCTGATTTAAGGGAGCCAAATTAGACCCAAAAATAGGACTGTATTTTACTCACCGAAACGGCCCTGTTTTTAGGGCTAAAACAGATCTTTCTGATTTAGAGTGCAATTTATCTAAAGTGATTGCTTCCGAGTAAATAAAAATATACTAACTTGAAAATGTAGCTATTTTTAGAAGTTTGTTAGTCTGATTATTAGGACGACTTGGGTTCTACCTCAAGGACCTAAGGCCTAGGCAAACGTCAAACCTTTTCATTAGACAAAACAAATTTAAACTGGGTTAAGTTCATGAAAAGTTCGACGTCTGGCTCTGTCAGTTAAGTTCGTATGAATGAGTTTGGATCGTCTCTCCGTTGGCTTTAGAAGGACAGAACGTCTGAAGATTGTCCCCGTCTTCACATGCGACTTTCTAAACTAAAAATTACAAATTTGTATTCAGTTCATTAATTGGTTCGACGTGTCCTAAGTTCGACGTCTGACCAGACAGACGATCTTAAACTTAATTTAGGTTTGACCCAAATTAGAGTTTGGTTCGTCTCATGAAAAGTTCAATGTTTGGCCTAGGCCTGGGACTTTCAAGGAATGAAAATAACTGATATTTGTTACTATTTCAAGGTCAGGATATTGTAGCAATAACACCTGTAATACATTTTTGTTTATATAGAGGTAGTGTCGTAACTGACGTCTGGTGGTTTTTTATATTTATACTAAGGTTAGACCAGAGCCTCACTTGAAACAATGACAAATGAAAGAAGAATTAATTTAGGTTAAGGGAAATGCACACAGTGCATACGGGACTGGTAGATATGCAGGCAAATCCTTGCTGACGAGATTTAATTTACAGACTGGTTTCACGAACGTACGTAGAAAAGACATCGCGGTAATTAACATTATCCTTTATGTGAATTGACTTGAGAAGTTGGATCATTATGATATTCTTGGAAACTGCCCAACTACCCCTCCCCTGACCCAACATTCCAAAGTTCATTGACATACATGTATAATTTGATGCAGTGGTTGCCTGGTAACCTACAAGTAACCATCACTCACGACTCGAGTTCCCAGTAACTCAGTGATAAAAGCATCCAAACAGTGTACGGAAGCTTCTGAGTTCGATTTCCCAGATGCAACGCTGGATTTGTTATCGGAGGTCTTCTCCAAACGTATTCATTCTATTTTTGAAGAAAGTATAACTCCCATCCCTAACATTTTACGGAGCACCCTCCCGAGCCTTACGTGGTTCAGCGATGAAACTATTTCTAGTTTCAAGTAGAATAACTGATCAGATTTCGACCGAAAACTTGACAAGGGAATAGTAATCACGTGCCGATGATGAGGCTGAAGTGGTCACAATGCTTCGTCTATTCAAAGTTCAATGCCTGTTCACTGGCGAATCCAACTCTCACTCCACCAGACAAAACCTTTGCAACTAGGTCCTCAACCTTGCAACCGAATCAGCTTATAAGATGGCGTCTATTTGCACTGCTAAGCCCTACATGTGAGTTGTGCTCTGTGCGAAAGTCCCATTTGCTTGAGATGAAATATTATCAAGTTGTTCTTGTAATTTCCTGACTTCAAAAACCAACTGTCCCAGTTTGTCCTCAATATCTTTAAGGTTGCCTTTGCTGGAGTTTGACTGAACCTTGACATCCTTCAATTCAATCCCATCTACAAGAGAAATAGTCATTACACTCACACGAAAAATAAGCTACCCAGGATATTGTTAATTCGGCGGGGAAATGCAACGCAAATGCCGAGTTTAATTCAGTCCTTTTCGGATGGAAAGGACCGTCAAGGAGAGAAAGTTATCAAAAAAAACGAATTATCGCGCCAATTTTTTTAAACATTTTTGTTTTAATATTAACCACAATTAATTAGAGTTTGTTTACTTCTTTATCGCTTTGAAGATTTGTATATTTTCTATACAAACTATTTATGCTGATCCAAGTCTACAACCCTGTGATACGGCAATACTCAACGGTTTGCATGAAACTCCAGTAGGTAAAACGGAGTGAAACATACGCCCTTTACTACTAACCTTCACTGTTCTCAACCCTTTTGTTTGCTTTCCACATTGTTTTTTAGACAAGTTCACCAATAATCCCCAACAATGCGAGGCCCACGAAAACCCCCATTGTGATCAATAGGAAACGTAGGGTGGATTTTGATGCACCAGAGAAGATACTCGTCGAGTCACTGTCCTGGTTATAAGCCTGAAATGGTCATGAATAGGTATGGTTAGGACTTGATTGACAATCCGTAATTACAAACTAATCAGAGGCAAATATAACCCCCTGCTGTTTCCTAATTCTCTTGTTTTTACTGAACCAAAATCCAGGAAGCAAAGCCAGTGTGGGAAGGTTTAAAGATTGGAATATGGCCCGTAATGACCGGTATTTTTTTTTTCTGTTGACACAAGTAGAGAACTTCTTTGTCCCATCTTTTAAATTCCTTTTTTGTCATTTTCATTTCTTATTGTATACCTAATCTTCATAACTAATTGTCAGGTAAACAGAAAACATTTCTTCCTGATGTAAAATTTCTGAAGATTTTTGGTAAACAGAAAGCAGCAAGGGTTGGTTGACAAAGACTAATAAGTAGGACTTTAGACTAGGAAAATTGATTAATAATATTCCAGCTATGATTAAAAGATGCCAAGTGAGCAAGGCATGGGATTTACTGAAATAAAACAGAAGCTCAGAGGAGTGTCCGATGCACAGATCAGGTATGCTCTGTCATAGCTTCTGAGTTCTACATCTGAGCTGAGTTGCTCATTCAGTGATTAGTGCAAATCCAGGGTTAATTATTTTATTCCCTCAAGTATCGGAACCAAGTTTGAATTTAAATTTAAATTGTTCTATTGAAATTTTTCTTTGTGGCTCTTTGTAGTTTCTTGAGATTTATCCAACCTTCCATAACAAGCTCAAGGATTTCACAGTAATGATCGTTTGCGGCACCGTGTCGTTACCGTGGCCTTTAACATCGGAAGAGAAAAATAGTTTCTCTGTGACAGTTTCAGCCTAAGGGATCAGTTCACAGAAATTCACTATTTTTCCACTCAGTTTCTTAACTAGTAGAGCAATCCTTTAGTTATGACTCGGCTTTTATACGAAACTAAAATGTTGTTTAGCATTTATCACTTTTCTGTTGTCCGCCATCTTGAATCGTTCCCAAAGTGCATTGCACATTGCTGATTTATGGCTTCCAGTGCCAAGAAAAAAATGTGACTTTGAAAAATTAAAAAGAGTTAGGAGATGGATTCTTATGAATTTTCAGGGAACCAAAAAATTGTTACAGATAGTTTTCCATGATCTCTGGGCATGGAACCGAAAAATTGTTTTCCATGGGATTTGAAATCCTAGGGCTTGCATAAATGGACACCTGGTCCTGAGATTGTCAGCTTGAGGTTGTTAGAGTGTTTTACATTGAGATTTCAGTTAGTGAATAAGTGTTTGTCCTTCATTGTTCTTTCTTGTTCTTTCATTATTTGGCTGAAAAAGTTTCTTTTATTATTTTCAGGAGTACATTAGAGTGGCTTAGTAATGAGGGGCATATTTATTCCACCATTGATGACGATCACTACAAGTCCACAGACTATAAAAAATAACTCTGTAAAACATCTATAAGACATTGTAAAAAAAAGAAGCTGCTGAACTGATCTAGTGCTCTAGTGTTTTCCTCACCTTTGATGGAACACACTGGCCATAATGATAACTATGCCACCAGTAGTGGACATTTCCTTCCGAGCTGCCAGTAGTTAACGTTCCTACACAAGACAGGAAACACGGGGCATATTCACCGTTAACGTAATAAGAATTTTTTTTTAGGTATAACAAATATGAGCTTACTGAACGAGCTGAAGGAGGCTGAGTGCATTTGTTGTTTGTTTATTTATTTGCCAGTTTGTTTTGTGCTTGTTTTTGTTCGTTTGTTTGTTTGTTTTCTCATTTGTCCTCCCTGCATAACCAACACAATTTCAAGGATTAGAGGCATACAGTAAAAACCGGCAACTAAGAACCTAAAAATTAAGAACCTGTTAGCCTAAAATTGGTTATTTATACCCCCTATAAACAAGAACCTATTTAGCCTAAGAAATTTAAAACAGGTTCTTATTTTCTAAAATCATGCTAGTACATTACAGCTGCATTGCAAGAATCATATTTGAAGCCAAAAAAGCAGATTGCCATTGTTGTAAAAGTGTTTTTTAAAGAAAAATGAGTGCAAGATATGTAGACTTACAAAGCATACTAAGCAATATGTAGATCAGCACACCATGTATAAATTGATATATTCTTAAATGTTTTGTGGGGGGCTGGGTAGGGCTGAAGAAAATAAAAGTATAGGCTAATGACCAACTCGTTTGCAGCTGTGTTTTAATTGTTTTTTTCTCCAGGATTAAGAACCCATTTTAAGAACCTAAATAGCCTAAAATTCTGTTAACTACCATTTATATAAAAAGCTGTTTAGGCCAACCCCTAAAAATGTAGGTTCTTAGTTGCGGGTTTTTACTGTATTGTAAGCGTGCTGGTCAGCCGACTTTCTGATAATAGCCTGATAGCAAGTTCTCTTCGGGGCTTTTGGGTAGGGTCACAACTTGGAGTTTCTCAAGAGGGCGTTATTATGAAATTTCCAACCTAGTCCCCAGGGTGTTCTTTCCATCCCCAGCCCCCACAACCCCCTGACAATTTAACTGTGTCACAGTTTCTGTCGTCACGTGATGGCATATATTTTCTTAAAAGGATACATTGAAGATGGCTGGATATTGGCCAAGTTCTTTCTTTTGTTGTTTTTATTGACAGAGACGAAGTCAAATAAAAACGCAAAAAAAAGAACGAGGCAAATATCCAGCCAGCTTGGTCAATAAATGATTTATCAGATGGCCAAAATGAGATCTTTTTCTTTCGGGACCAACTCGGGGAAATACCAAGCGGGCAAGATTGGGCACCCCATCTCTGTCCCTCTAGGGTAGCCAATCAGAACGCAGGATTCGCGTCCTCTTCATCTTTATTTGCCAGTGCTGATTTGCATTCGATTCAGCTACGTAATTAAACAAAGTTCTTGCATCGACTTCAGTCAAACTAGAAACGCAAAAATGGAAGATTTAGAACCAATCCGTGACGCTGAACAGAGTTCGTTCTGTGTGGAATTGCTGAGGCGACTTCACATACAACGAGGAGAAAATTATTTGTGCGACATTACCTTGGTGGCGAAGGAAGGGAAGGAATTAAGAGCCCGTAGAAATGTGCTGTCGGCGGTGAGTCCGTTTTTTGTGAAGCTTCTTAAAAGCGATATGAAAGAAAAAGAACAAGGAATCATTCGATTTGAAGAGATTTCGGAGTCTATCTTAGCAGATGTGTTGGACTTCATCTACACTGGCAGTATCGAAGTAAAAGATGAAGAAACTGCAAAGGAACAGATAATGGCAGCGGAATATTTACTTCTTGTGAGTCTGAAAACCCGCTCAGGGTGGTTTCTAGAGAAATTATTGACCAACGAAAATTGTATTTCAACTCTCCGCTTTGCTCAGAAATATCGCTGCGAAGAACTTGTTGCAAACAGTACGAAGTTCGTTCACGACAACTTCGCATCTGTGGCAGAATCAGATGAATTCTTAAACCTAGAAGCTGAAGAGGTTGAGAAATGGATTTCAAGTGAAAAGATTCATGTAGCAGCTGAAGAAGATATGTTCAGAGTCATACTAAAGTGGGTTGAACAGAAAAACGAGCGTAAAGCAAAATTCGAGCAGTTGTTTCGTCACATTCGACTGGTTTCCCTATCGCGTGACTATTTGCAAGTTGATGTCGTGACGAATGATCTGGTGCGCGAGAGTGGCCCTTGTTTGAGGCAGGTTCTGGATGCTATTAAGTTCGTTAGTAGTGCAAGCGACGAAACCCTTATGCAGGAGGCAAAAAGAAGGCTTGAAACGCACACCATTGCAGTTCGTGGGGGGAAGAAAACTTACTGTTACCTTCCTGAGAAAAATGAGTGGAAGCGATTGGCAGACGGAGTATCAGATACCCGAGACCAAACTACGCAGATGATAAAATTCCGTGATAATTTGTATAGCTTTCCTCGGAGTACCTGTAACGGGATTGAAAGATATGATCCTGTTTTCAACAGCTGGGCAACAGTGACGTTTTCTCCTCCTTTTGCAGAACACTCGTTAGCTGTTGTTAACGGACAGATCCACGCTATACACCGTCGTTATCGATCAAACCCTGTGATTACGAGGTACGATGTAGATTTGTGTGTCTGGCAGACTGTTTCATCCTCTCAGGACTTCCACTACCGTGATGACTCTTGTGTTGTTGCCTGTGGCAACTGTCTGTATGTGCTTGGTGGTGGATATAGTGATAAAGCTGGCAGATTTGATGTAGTAGGAAAAAAATGGGAGGAAATTGCCTCGATGTCAACAAGTTTGAATCGCCCCTTTGGTGTGGCTACTCAAGAGAGGATTTTTGTTACAAATGGCCTAGACTGTTCAGTGTATGAGATTTCCACTAATGAATGGCAGGCCATTGAAGGGTTGAATTCTCAACACTTGTATGGTAGCATGGTGTACCTAAACGGAATACTATATGTGTTAGGTGGTTTAAATAATCAATCTTATGAACGAACCACAGAGCTCACAGTTGAAGAGTATGATCCCAAAGTCAATAAGTGGATCCTTAAGTCCTCCATTCCTGCAGAACAGAACTCTGAGAAACAAAAACCTTCATTTAAAGGCTGTACACTTAAACTTACCAGAGGACTGCTGAACAAACTAAACTGACACACTGCAAATAATAGCCTGCGCGCAGACGAAATTAAACTCTGGTTAACTCCGTCTGCGAAACAGCGCCGAAATCCTTGTTCTGGACTTCCAGCTGTGTACCCAGATTTGAGTACGCGCCACGATTGGCCAGTTAAAAAAGGCCTTTGTTTTGTTTGTCGTGATCGCCAATCAGGTTGAAGGGAAATTCAAAACGCACTTCCGGTAATTCGTTGAGTCCGTTGGGGGTTTCAGAACAAGGCGATGCAAATAACAGAGGGAAGACAGCTTACTGTTACCTTCCCCAGAAAGATGAATGGAAGCGACTAGCAGACAGATAATCAAAGGACCGAAACCACACTACACAGATGGTAAAATTCCGAGATCAGCTGTATAGCTTTCCTCGGAGAAGAAATGCTGGAACAGAAAGATGTGATCCCGCTTTCAACAGCTGGACCACTTTAAAGTTACTCCTTCCAAATGATACACTCTCGTTGGCTGTTGTTAAGGGGCAAATCTATGCTAAGGGATTAAGTGGTGGAGTCACTACTACTAGTCCAGCACGCGGTACGGATCCCGCACGGTCCCAGTGATTGAAAGATACAATATGGAGGGGACGCTCTGTCATCCTATGTCAACATTCGCTTATAAGATGGAAGTTCAAAACAGGAAACTCCCAATGTTTGTCTTATTTTGACTGATTGCAAACTAGTGCATGCAAGTACAAAGTTCTCTAAAATCGTAGTATTTTATGGCTCTAAGGAGAGCAAGAGCAATGTACTGCTTATTTCCATATGCGTACGTCAAGGATTCACCAACTGCTTTTCTTAACTCTTGTAATTAAAACATGAAAATATTACACTGATCATGATACTGCGCAACAGGAAATCAAATAGCACGCAGTTGTATTATGGTGTTACCTAATTTGTTTACCAACCAGGTTGATAATGATATGAATTTTTCCAAACAACGACTGAGTGCATTTAAAATAATTTATCGTAGTCTGTTTTGTCCGTTAGCGCGTCAGGTTTCAACGACTTGAAGTTATGTCCTAGTTGTGATTTTGTATTTAGTTGTAATTCTGACTGAAATCGTTTTTATATTGCTCCTAAACGTTCCTTTTTTAGTACTGAGGCATGTGACTGTATATGATAAAGATTTTATAAACTTCAGTTAAGAAACTCTTTTAAAAGGATAGTATCTTTTTCAACAAATCGAAACAACGCTTATGCCTTAGATTAAACAATTTTTGACCTGCAGTATTAGCCCCCACAAGTTATTACCAGTAGGAATTCAGCCGTAGGTCTCGGAAGAGCTAGAAAAACGTCCTGGTCTGATTAGAGTTTACAAGTCAAACTTCTCGAAAATCGTCACGGAATTTTTCGGAATTTTCCAAAAATATTGTCACTATATTACTCAAATGCGGGTGACCCTCACCAGGAGTGTTTATCACAGTCATTTACGGCCTTTACATTGCTCTTGGAAGCAGTGTCTCAGCGCATATAGGGTACGGTAATGTGCTTCTGCCGCAATTATTGTCGTATGATCATGGAAAATGAAAATTGGGAGTAGCGGGTTTCCCCCAAATACGATTTTCCGTTTCTTTTTTAGTTTTTTCTTTGCCGATCCAATATCAGTAAAGTTGCGGAACAGAGCGGTATGTTGAACAAACATAACATTGACTGGAGTTAACCGGTTTTAAGGACGGTTTATGCGCCCTCGTTTCTACGCACAACTCACGCTCTTCAGTGTTGTAGAAGAGCTGGGGGGAGGGGAAATGTCCACACACACTTAAAATTAAAGTGTAATGTTACAAAGGAAAATTTGTAATATTACACTTTTTAACGAGTAAAGCGTTACACAGAATTTTCAGTGTTGTGTTACGCTTTATGTCGGGTAATTTTACGCAAACTTTAGTGTAAAAGAGCTGGTACTCCTAACATGATAATATTACACAGTTAAAGGTATACTTTTACAATTTTTTTTATTGTAACATTACACGCAGGGTACGGTGTACATTTTACCCGTTTTTACAGCGTAAATGTATACCATAGTAAAGGTAATTTTACACTAATAAACTTATAGAATTAAACACACCTATCGGTGTTAGAATATACTAATAACACAGAGTAATATTACACAATTTGTAGTGTTGTGTTACTCGTTTTTTCGGGTACTTTAACACCAACTAAAAGTGTTAAAATTGAAGTGTATTGTTAGAAAAGAAAAATTATAAAGTTACACTTTTTATGGTGTAAAACACTACACAGAAATTATGGTGTAGCGATACTCGTTATTTTGAGTATTTTTACACCACGTTGAGGCTGAAACTATGGGTATTTTTAACATTTACTTACAGAGTAAATGTATACCACAGCGGAGGTAATTATGCACTCACATGTGCACTTATACGTTTATAGAATAAAACACCCACTCTCTTTTTTTAAAAAAAAGATATCGAAGCAAGAAAATCTTCATCGCGTGAATAAGTTATCTGAGCCGCTAGTTGTACATGTAGCAGGTATATACTTCAGCTGCAGTCTAAGGTCTCATTTCAGATATATCGTACGAAATTCACGTAACTGCATTTGAAAACATGTGTAAATTGCAAGTGTTTTAGCTAAATTAATGAAATGACCTAAACCGCAAACGATGCATCACTCCATTGACAGGACTGTCATTTGTGCGGGTTTCTATCTTTCCTGAGAAATGTAACACTATGTTTCTTTTTTCTTCTTCTTTTCTTTTTTTTTTTCTTCATTGTCCATTGTCTTCGTACTATCGATTTAATTCAGACCATGTTCCTTTTCCGCGTGTTCTCGAAGAGGAAATTTACAGCAACATAAATTACGTGACTGAGTCAAAAGCCGCAGCAGATCCAAAGATCACGTATCATTAGTCAGTCACCAGGAGCTTAAGTGACAGGGCGCGAATTTTCGTGCAATCAGGATCGATGATGTTGCCGATAAAGACACTTGAATACCGTTTGTATTCATCTTTTGTTCCAACCGTCCTCCACGAAGGTTGTACTAAAATTAAGCGCCGTAAATTTGAAGATTTTAACTCGAAGTCTTCATTGATTTCAAGTTAACAAGGATGTAGGGTCGATTGTTAGAGCAAAGGATGATGGAGGCTCCAAATGACTGCTAAGAAGAGAGCAAAAACCATGCATTCAAACATATTCAAAGATTACGACGGCGCATTTCGCATTTCGAGGTAAGTATACTTTCCGTAATTTCTGAGTTTTATGTTAAAACTATAGTCTGGCCCTAGATTTCTTGAGGCTTTTGAAGTATTGTTTTACCGTACTGCAACACCTTGAGCGGTTTTCCTACTGTGGGAGAGCGCGATGCGATATCAAAAGCGCATTGTTTGGTGTTTAGCTTTGAAATCTCGAAATTAAGATATCCTCGCTATTTCGCCTCAAATTTTTGTTTAGGCTTGTTAGGAGAATAGCCTGAGAGGAGACAGATATATACGACTAACATTAGAAATATAAATACTGGATATAAGCTGACTGAAATGTTTTGTGAATGTTGCCGTTGGTTGTTCGTTTGCTTTTAACCGCCAAAAGGTCGCGTGACATGGGGCGCTTTCCATTTAGTCAAAATTTCCGGAATTTCCGGTTCGGCGGTAAATGGAACACGTTTCGTCGGTTCGTCCCACTGGAAAATTCCCAGAAAAAGTGGAAAATCTAAAAAGGTGGTCCCGTTTTCCCGGTTGGAATTTCCGAACGGAATGTCGTGTTCCATTTACGTTTCTCGTAGTTTGTACCAGTTCCAGGTCCACGGTCGGGCACCGCGCCACGTACCGGGGTTTACGACCAAATGGAACAACTTTTTGCCAATCGGAAATTCCACTTTTGCTACCACCGAAATTTCCGGGTTTTTTTCGTAAATGGAAAGCGCCCATGACGTCAACAGCGAAGACTGCATTGTATCACCTTGTTGTTTTTGCAGACACAAATTGAAGCTTAAATATTTATAGCGAATTTCATTACTTTTAATTCGAGTGGTTTTGCTCTTTGCAAACAAAAGACGTGTAGTACAAGCGTACCACCCGAACTGTTCGGGGGATCGTGATGTCACGCGCGACATTTGATTCCATACATTTACTATTCAAATGATCGGTAGAAATGCTTCATAAAACACAGAATTTTGCACCTTTTGATCCCAAGTGTTGATATAATGTAAGTTATCTTTATTTATTTTTCTTACATTATACCTAGTGGCTATTCGTACCGGACCTGTACATCGACTTGTATTTGATATGTAGAATAGAGATAAATCCAAACCAGAAAAATATATTAAGCTTGTCTAATTTTTATATGTGATTTCGCATACAAAAACCTGTAATTGCACGAGGCTTAAAAAGGCTTAATATCATTTTCATTACTTTACCTGTGTTTTGTTTTCATCATGGCCCTGGTCCACCGGCCAGGTGGTTATGTGAGGTGGTCATGCCCGCTTTTGACTAATGACTCAGTCAGGTGGTTTTGCCCGCTTGTTTCCAGGGGACTCATAGATTGGAATAAAATGTGTTTTTCGAGTAATTTTGTGATCAGATATCTGAATTGAATCTGAAGCTTTCGTTTCAATACCAAGTTATAAAGTCGTGTAGCTGTGTTTTGTTTTCATCCTGGCCCTGGTCCACCGGCCAGGCAGTTATGTAAGGTGGTTATGCCCGCCTTTGACTAACGACTCAGTCTGGTGGTTTTGCCCGCCTGTTACTGGGGGTCATGGATTGGACTAAAACATGTTTTTTGAGTAATTTTGTGATCGGATATCTGAATAATATTGTATAGTGAAGCTTTCGTTTTGATACCAAGTTATAAAATCTTATAGTGTGTTTTGTTTTCATTATGGCCCTGGTCCTCCGGCCAAGGAAGTTATGTAAGGTGGTTATGCCCGCCTTTGACTAACGACTCAGTCAGGTGGTTTTGCCCGCCTGTTACTGGGGGTCATGGATTGAAATAAAACATGTTTTTTGAGTAATTTTGTGATCGGATATCTGAATTGTATACCAGTCAAGCTTTTGTTTCCATACCAAGTTATAAAGTCTAATGGTGTGTTTTGTTTTCATCATGGCCCTGGTCCTCCGGCCAGGCAGTTATGTAAGGTGGTTATGCCCGCCTTTGACTAACGACTCAGTCAGGTGGTTTTGCCCGCCTGTTACTGGGGGTCATGGATTGGAATAAAACATGTTTTTTGAGTAATTTTGTGATCGGATATCTGAATTGTATACCAGTCAAGCTTTTGTTTCCATACCAAGTTATAAAGTCTAATAGTGTGTTTTGTTTTCATCATGGCTCTGGTCCACCGGCCAGGCAGTTATGCAAGGTGGTAATTTTCATGCCCGCCTTTGACTAATGACTCAGTCAGGTGGTTTGGCCCGCCTATAGTGTTACTGGGGGTCATGGATTGGAATAAGACATGTTTTGAGTTATTTTAATTTGTGATTTGATATCTGAATTGAATATCTGAAGCTGTGTTTTGTTTTGTAGAGGAGGAAAAATGTACTTGATTGTTAAGACTCTAGAGAAAAAACCTTTTTACATCTTAAACCTAATATGTGATTATTTTGTGAATGAAATTTAATTTAAGTAGTTTACCTTAACCATGTTGGTCAAGAGAGCATTATTGTCTCACACTCGGTCCTATTTTCAACCCTCATGACCGATACAATAAATTAAGAACACTTTAATATCGACTAAAACAACTCTTGTTTTTTTTTTTTTCAATTTCATTTGTCACGCAGGTTGCAGCCACAAGAGGACAAATTCTAGAAGAAGCGAAAAAGATGCACTGCCATCCATTTTTACTGTGGGAAAGGCATTACACCATGACTGTAAAAATACTAATAATTGGAGAGGAAGACGTCCTGCTAACTATCTTTCCCAGGTACCACCTTGCAGCACAAACCTTGAACCTCCTCCGGCTCTGCCCTAAGCACTGATTTGTGATAGGACAGTACGCATCACTCCTAAGCAGTTAGACAGTACACACCATGGCTTGCACATTTGACCTTTCATTTTTACTTATTGTTAGAAGTCTAGCTGCTTATTCAGTGATTAAAAATGTGATTTCCCATATTTTTCAAATGCGTAATTTTTTTGCCTAATACTATAAATTGATGTAATATTACTTTTCTGTTAATGTTTTATTACCCCTATGGGAAGTGCAATTTTACACTCGACCAAGGTGTAAACCATTCACAGTTACACTGTTTGGTGTGTAAATGAACCTTCTGGTTGCGTGTCAAATTACACTATTGGACAATGTGTAATAATACACACAAAAAAAAGGCTGCCGGGGCTGGCAAAGCTACTACACTATCATTTGGTGTAATATTACTGTTCTATTAGTATTTTATTACACTTATAAGAACTGCAATTTTACACTTGACCAAAGTGTAAACCACTCACATTACACTGATTGGTGTGTAAATATAACCTCTAGTTGGGTGTTAAATTACACTATTATAAAATGTGTAATAATACACAGAAAAAAAAGGCTGCCGGGGCTGGCAAAGCTACTACACTATCATTCGGTGTAATATTACTGTTCTATTAGTATTTTATTACACTTATAAGAACTGCAATTTTACGCTTGACCAAAGTGTAAACCACTCACATTACACTGATTGGTGTGTAAACATAACCTCTAGTTGTGTGTTAAATTACACTATTATAAAATGTGTAATAATACACAGAAAAAAAAGGCTGCCGGGGCTGGCAAAGATTTTACACTTTTTTTTGGAGTAATGTTACACTTTAATTTTAAGTGTGCAGCCCTTACAGAGCGAGGATGAGTGCGAAGAAGTCATTGATATGAAAATGACCTTTTATTCTCATGTCAAACAAACTCATTTTCACAAGAAGGGTTTTGCACTTAGCCTCGTTTTGAAAGTGAGAGGTTTTGGAACTAGGAAATGGCCCATTATTGTTAGTTTTAATGGCGCACCCAACTTGAGCCTCTGATAGCCTGCGTCGCCTGCGTAGCAATCATTCTCGAACCCATTGCTTACGGGTTTGGGAATGCGCTCTTGATCTCTCTCCTCTACATGCGCAGAAGAGCTCTGGGTCGAGATTGGCGTAGCAATCGTTTCCGTGGGGTTTCGGAGCAAAGAACGACCGGGCGAAAAAGAGGGTCTCAATGGGGTTAACCGATAGGCGTAAAACGGCCAAAAATTTAGTCGATAGCCTTAAAGATTGAAAAATTTTAACCGTTAGCCGTAAATAGGGTAAAAAGAGTTAACCGTTAAAGAAATTTTTCCCTAGATTTGTTGATTTTAGGGAAGGTGCTAAACTCACTTATGACGATTGGGTTTCTTTTTTCGCGGCTACTTTGATTCCTTACGCTCTCTCCTCCGCAGAGTACTTTGTGTCGCAGGGAGGCTGGGAGAAAGAAAAAGAAAGCGCGCGGGGCACGAGCCTTGCTTAACCTCACTTGGCCTGCGTTTTGTGGGACGAGTTGACAGCGCTTTGTTTTAAGATCTCCGATTTCGCCATCCAGTGTACATATCGGTGTCAGAATTGAAAGCTGTTGTTGGTATTTTTCCAACGGGTGAAGAAAGGCTATTCGAAAGATAAAAGGCAAGACATTAGGAGCATCGGACATTTTTAACTTCAAGAAAAACGTTTCAAGAAAAAAGTTATTGACCTGGTCCTGGTCAAAGCATTTCGGTGGCGTATCCGAGACAAAACTCGCTGGGACAAGGTGACCCGAAACGCATTGGCCACGCAGAATAATGAGGCCTAGTGACAAGGCAACGGCAGACAGTCGTTCTGTACAGTCCTTTGCTATCGTAAAAACAAACAGCTCGTTATTAAGGACAGTTTGCTTTGTTCCTGGGGAAAGACAACCCTTACGTTTTCTCAAAATTCATCCCGAGATGATCCTAAGATCTTTATTTTGCTTTAAAGATACAAAAACAGAGGTTTATTAATATTCAACTCTTTGAAACAAAAGAAATTAATTTTTAACTTTTTTTTAACCGTAACTGAAAAAAATTAACCGATAGCCGTAAAAGAGCCAAAATTTTAGCCGATAACCGTAAAAGCCACCACCCCATGGAGACCCTCGAAAAATGGCGCGAGTAAAAGAGCGGGGAGAGGTGGGGAAGAAAGGCAGGAAATCTTCCTTCCCCTCCCCCTCCTCCTCTTTCATTTTTTTGGCTCTCGTTTCAATTCTCACGCGGCCAAAGTCGAAAATCCCGTTCCTCGGTTCCTCGGTCTTTCCTTGCTCCGAAAGCAAACGGAAACGCTTGCTACGCATGCGGTGAGAGGAATATTTTCTGCCAACTTGGGTGGAAATCTCCGAAGTTTGGGAGCCGCTGTCTCTATTGAACTTAGTATGGAACATGAACATTTAAGTACTTGTTGTGAGGAAGAGTTCCAGGAAGAAGTAAGCGACGATTGTGTGAAAACTCAATCTAGTTCGTCAGTCGAGCGGTCTCTTCTAGATTTAGAACCCATCAGTGAGGGCGTTTAGACAACGGCTTAATATGCTGTTATCACAGTATATATACTGCAACATTTTAAGCCACTAACTACGGTCGGTATAATATTACTCGCCTAAAATATTACACATATACCGACTAACAAGTTAAGCCATTAGTTACTGGCTTAAAATATTACAGTATATATAAAGTTTGGTAAGAAATTAAGCCGTTAGTTATTGGCTTAAAATGTTACAGTATAACTTGCTAGTCGGTATTTTTGTAATATTTTAGGCCAGTAAAAGCATACCGACCGTAGTTAGTTGCTTAAAAAGGTTCAGTATATATACTGCATTAATAGCATAATATGTGAAAACATGTACTGCCCATCAGTGAAGCTGGACAATCTTCGTTTTGCCTTGAACTGATGAAGCGTCTCAACATACAGCGACAACAGTCCTATTTCTGCGACATAACCTTAGTAGCGACAGAAGGGAACGAATTTAAGGCCCATAGAAATGTGCTATCGGCTGCGAGTCCGTTTTTTTCAAAGCTTCTTCAGAGCGAGATGAAAGAGAAAGAGGAAGGAGTTATTCGGTTCGAGGAGATTTCCAAATCGATCCTCTCAGATGTTTTGGAGTTCATCTATACAGGAAGTGTCGAGGTAAATGAAAAGAATGCCGGGGATCTAATAATCGCAGCCGACTATTTACTGCTTGAGTCTTTGAAAATCATTTCCGGGCGATTTCTACAGAAGCAAATGACCACCTTTAATTGCATTTCAACTTTTCACTTTGCCGAGAAATATCGGTGTGAAGAACTTGTTCTTCGTAGTACAAAGTTCATTCAAGACAACTTCACTTCCGTAGCAACGTCAGACGAATTTTTAAACTTGGAAGCCGCAGAAGTTGAGAAGTGGATTTCAAGTGAAAATATTTTGGTTGCAGCTGAAGAAGATGTGTTCAGAATAATAGTTAACTGGGTCGAGCAAAACAATGGCGAGCGAAAAGACAAGTTTGAGCAGCTTTTTCGTCATGTCCGACTGGTCATGCTTTCGCGTGACTCTTTGTTCTCTGATGTTGTGACAAATGAACTGGTAACAGAACATTTTTCTTTTTTTTCATGTGCTTCAAGAAGAAGGCTTCAAACGGAGGCCATTGTAGTACGTAGGAGAAAGAAAACCTACTGTTACTTTCCCGAGAAAGATGAATGGAAGCGACTAGCAGACGGATTATCAGAAGACCGAGACCACACGACACAGATAATAAAATTCCGTGATCAGCTGTATAGCTTTCCTCGGAGAAGATATGCTGACACAGAAAGATATGACCCCGCTTTCAACAGCTGGACCACATTGCGGTTACCCCTTCCAAATGATACATTCTCGTTGGCTGTTGTTAATGGGCAAATCCATGCTATGTACCAAATTCAGTTGTGGGAAGAGGTTGAGGATCCGAGGCCTCATTTCCCCAGTTACAGAAGACCCGTCGCTGTCTGGTTTGAGTTGGTGATTAAAAGATACGATGTGGAGTTGTGCACCTGGGAGACTCTGTCATCCTCTCAGAAATCCCACTATCAGGACGACTCTTGCATTGTTGCCTTTGGCAACTGTCTGTATATTCTCGGTGGTGGATGTAGTAATAAAGCTAGCAGATTTGATACTGTGGAAAGCAAATGGGAGGAAATTGCATCAATGCCAATTTCAGAGTCTAGTCCCTGTGGTGTTGCTACTCAAGAGAAGATTTTTGTTACTTCTGCCCATGGCCAGCAATGTGAAGTGTACCAGGTTTCCACTAATGAATGGCATACCATTCCAAGTTTGAACTTTACCCGAGTTTTTTCGCGTAGTTTGGTGTGTCTTAACGAAACAGTTTATGTAGTGGATGTTGCTGAACAAAATTCCTCCCAGCCAGCCGAGATTGTAGTTAATAGCTATGATCCCAAACTAAACAAGTGGATCCAGAAGACCTCCATACCTATCAACAAGAGCCCTAAGGAAGAAACTTATTCATTTCAATGCTCAACATTGAAACTCTCTAAAGGATTGCTCACGAAACTAAAAATAGTTACAATTGGTTAGCTGGCAAAGTCAAAAGTCGATTCTGTAGCATTTACAATGGAAAATGTTATTGTTCAGGAAGCGTGAGTGTCTCGAACGATAAAAATTTTCCCTTTATCTGGAAACAGTGTGGACGTTTTATCATTATTAAATTTTTTTTGCCTTTGTTGGGGCTGTGGAAATGTACTGATGCATGAATTGAAACTGAAAATGTATGACTGAACTCTAATGTGTTAGCTTCTGGTAAGAGAAGATAGAGTAGATTAATGTGATCCCATTGTTACCTCTTTCTTCTGGTAATAGTTATTTTTACTGTTTTGTTTATTCCTGCATGCCTTCCTAGATCATGCTACGTAGGTAAACAGATGTGGACGGAAGCTTTCTCACATCTGTGAAAATCCCACTTATTAAGTCGGGAAAATCTTAGAGTGTCTCCTCAGATGGTAGATTTCCCCCTTCCCCCCAAAATAGACAGTATTCTTGCCTCCTGTACTCCTGGGAATGGGCTATTTCAGTTGTATTTGCTGGTCACGTATTGCTAGAGCCTTTAATTTAAAAAATTCAGCAAGAGGCAATGAAAGCTTTATACCCTATTGTCAAAAACAACCTAAACAGCCTGAATGATTTACAAAATTTGTTTTTTAATAGTGAATACGTACTTTTCGAGCATGGAGAAAAACGATTCAAGCAGTGTACGGTAAAAAGACGTAGTAAAGATGTTTCACACCTACTGGGTAGTTTTTGTTTTAAGTTGAAAAAGTAAAATTTTAAGGCTTGCTGTCAGTCTAATGCAGTTTCAAGGGTAGCAGCCATAGGACTCTAAATAGTTTTAGTAAGACCTGTAAAACAGACGCAATGATCACATTGAACGCTTTTGTCCACGGTCTAACTTTAGACTTTCTGTAATTAAAATAGCTACCCTGCTTATTTCGAAACATTTTGTTTTTATTGCATGAGACTTACGCACAACCCATCCAAATTGCTTGCTTCCGAGTGTATAAAAATATACTAACTTGAAAATGTAGCTATTTTTAGAAGTTTGTTAGTTTGATTATCAGGACGACTAGAGTTCTACATCAAGGACCTGAGGCCTAGGCCAAATGTCGAACTTTTCATTCGGAAAACCAAACTTAGTGAGTTAAGTTCATGAAAATTTCGATGTCTGGCTCTGTTAAGTTCGTCTGAATGAGTTTGGATCGTCTCTCCGTCGGCTTCGGAAGGATAGAACGTCTGAAGATTGTCCCCGTCTTCACATGTGACTTTCTAAACTAGTAAATTAAAAATTTGTACTCAGTTGATTGGTTCGACTCGTCCTAAGTTCGACGTCTGACCCAACAGACGATCTTAAACTTAATTTACGTTTGACCCAAATTAGAATTTGGTTGGTCTCATGATAAGTTCGACGTTTGGCCTAGGCCTAGGACTGTCAAGGAATGAAAATGACTGATATTTGTTACTATTTCAAGGTCAGGATGATTATATTGTAGCAATGCGATCGTACGCTTTATAGCAAAACCTCTAATAACATCTGTAATACATTTTTCTTTATATAGAGGCGGTGTCGTAACTGAAGTCTGGTGGTTTTTTATATTTATACTAAGGTTAGACCAGAGGCTCACTTGAAACAATGACCAATAAAAGAAGAATTAATTCAGGTTAAGGGAAATCCACACAGTGCAAACGGGGCTGGTAGATATGCAGGCGAATCCTTGCTGACGAGATTTAATTTACAAACTGGTTTCACGAACGTACGTAGAAAAGACATGGCGGTAATTAATATTATCCTTTATGTGAATTGACTTGAGAAGTTGGATCATTATGATATTCTTGGAAACTGCCCAACTACCCCTCCCCTGACCCAGCATTCCAAAGTTCATTGACATACATGTATAATTTGATGCAGTAGTTGCCTGGTAACCTACAAGTAACCATCACTCACAACTCGAGTTCTCAGTACCTCAGTGATAAAAGCATCCAAACAGTGTATGGAAGCTTCTGAATTCGATTTCCCAGATGCACCGCTGGATTTGTTATCGGAGGTCTTCTCCAAACATATTCATTCTATTTTTGAAGAAAGTATACGTATAACTCGCATCCCTAACATTTTACGGAGCACCCTCCCGAGCTTTACGTGGTTCAGCGATAAAAGTATTTCTAGTTTCAAGTAGAATAACTGATCAGTTTTTGACCGAAAACTCGACAAGGGAATAGTAATCACGTGCCGATGATGAGGCAGAAGTGATCACAATGCTTCGTCTATTCAAAGTTCCATGCCTCTTCACTGGCGAATCCAACTCTCACTCCACCACAAAAAACCTTTGCAACTAGGTCCTCAGCCTTGCAATCGAATCAGCTTATAAGATGGCGTCTATTTTCACTGCTAAGCCCTACATGTGAGTTGTGCTCTGTGCGAAAGTCTCATTTGCTTGAGATGAAATATTAACAAGTTGTTCTTGTAATTTCCTGACTTCACAAACCAACTGTCCCAGTTTGTCCTCAATATCTTTAAGGTTGCCTTTGCTGGAGTTTGACTGAACCTTGACATCCTTCAATTCAACCCCATCTACAAGAGAAATAGTCATTACACTCACACGAAAAATAAGCTACCCAGGATATTGTTAATTCGGCTGCGAAATGCAACGCAAATGCGGAGTTTAATTCAGTCCTATTCGGATGGAAAGGACCGTCAAGGAGAGAAAGTTATCAAAAAAAACGAATTATCGCGCCAATTTTTTTAAACATTTTTGTTTTAATGTTAACCACAATTAATTAGAGTTTGTTTACTTCTTTATCGCTTTAAAGTTTTGTATATTTCCTACACAAACTATTTATGCTGATCCAGGTCACTGCAACCGGCTGATACGGCAATAATCAACGATTTCCATGAAACTCCAGTAGATAAAAAGGAGTGAGACATACGCCCTTTACTACTAACCTTTACTGTTCTCAACCCTTTTGTTTGCTTTCCACATTGTTTTGTACACAACTTCACCAATAATCCCCAACAATACGAGGCCCAAGAAAACTCCCATTGTGATCAACAGGAAACGTTGGGTGGATTTTGATGCACCAGAGAAGATACTCGTCGAGTCACTGTCCTGGTTAAAAGCCTGAAATGGTCATGAATAGGTATGGTAAGGACTTGATTGACAATCCGTAATTACAAACTAATCAGAGGCAAATATGAACCCCTGCTGTTTCCTAATTCCCTTGTTTTTACTGAACCAAAATCCAGGAAGCAAAGCCAGTGTGGGAAGGTTTAAAGATTGGAATATGGCCCTTAATGACCAGTATTTGTTTTTTTTTCTTTTGACGCAAGTAGAGAACACTGAGCCCTTTGTTGTTATTTCATCTCACGATGCATGGATACTTCTGCTTGTCAATTCCGTGGGAACTCCTTTTTTATGTAAACGCTTTCTATTGTTATAATAAATTTGTTTAGATGCTATGACCGTAATTAGCTATTACCGTAACCTTCAGCTTATAAGCACTGGGGTTTTAGGGGGGGGGGGCGTTAAGCTTCAAAACGTCACAATAAACCGAATTCTCAGGAGGGTGGGCCTACAATCGGAGCTAGAAGGGCGTTTATATCCGTAAGGTTTATAATCGGATGTATTTTTTGTTTGCAGGCGAATGGGCCTACAGCCGGGAAGACTTAAGTTATAACGGTATTAGTATAGCCTTCTTCAGTTCTTATCAAATCAGATTTATTCCTTACCGCTACCGGCTTCAAATACTGTAGGAGCAATTCATCCACATCACGTTTCATGATGGCAGATTTAAAGCATGAGTTGTTCGCTGAAACGCCCATTACAGCAAGGTCATATTTCACCGCTACGCTCGTATCAACAGACAGAAAAACTTTGAGGTTAGGCTTATTTCTTGAGTCTAGGTAGTGGCCAGCTTTGAATTTGTCCATGAATATGCCATCTATAATATTTGACTCGAGCCCTCTGAACAGAAGCTCAGCTGATGGGAACCCTGTAAGAAAATGGATTGGTAAACAAGGGTGCGATCCATTGATCGTATTCAGGACTAAAAATACAACAAAGCTTTGTTACAAATCTCTTATACCTTGATTTTTGGATTGCGTAAGCGCTATATACATCGGGATATTTATTTCAAGCATATTCGTTATGTTGTCGTTATGTTGGGAAAACCGGAGTACCCAGCGAAAAATCTCTAGAAGAAAGGGAGAGAACCAACAACAAACTCAACTCATATATGGCTTCGACGCCATGGTAAAGTCATTCACCAGATCATTACAACAACAAATTATCCCACTGAGATAATGTTTTCGCATTCCTTTACTAGTTTCAAGTGAAAAGATCCGGTTCAAAGTGAACATTTGCGGCTAAGCAAGCAAACAAATAAACAAACAGTACAGCATGAACCGGCGGTCGGAGCTCTAGACATGCAATCCGGAGGAACCGGTTGCAAGCCCCTTGGACTAATTTAATTAACGGTACTGCAACTTTTGAATACGGCTCCCGGCCAGGTGGAATTTTTAACCTTTTTTATGTCCATTTAAATTCTTTTTTTTTTTCAGTAATTTATTTTATCTGTCCACTCTTCCTCTCCGTAATTGCGGGCGACAAGAAGAGCCTGCAATCCTAATCTTCAGGTTGTTATTACGCATGCGTCGCATGTATGTAGCCAGCATTCATTTAGACTTCCACTAACAATGAATGGAATGCACTGAACGCAATTTCATGACGCGCATTTTGGACCTTCTATCACTCGTAATCTGATCACGCGTGTTTTGACTCTCTGTCACGTGAAACTTACGCAAAGCACAGCGATGGAGCAAAAGCGTTTTGACCTTCGATCGTTGTCGCCCGCACTCCGTAACCTTTGGTTATTACTAGTTTTAGTGTTAGTTTTTAAGGGTTACTATTCGATTTATCCATCTTGGGATAGGTTGCCAAGAGGTTATAAAACAGTACTTACCTTTTACTATGGCGCCTCTTTGTTTTGCCTCTAACCCTGCTGATGTACCATTCAATACTCCGACCTAATAAGGCAAATGCAAGGAAGTAGATTGAAGAACATACTTTTCAAGGCAATAAGCGGCGTTACACTTCCGTGTTAATTAATATCTATGACTTGTTAGTTACGGTTTTGAACAAAAGTTGCTCTCTGTATATAAAGAACAATGTTGCCCAGCCATTCAAAGAACTGTTTTAACAAAGGTCTTATACGGCATTTGTATTGTCCGAATTAAACCATTAAACAGAATTAAGGTCTTTTGATTTTGATTATATCAGGGCCGCGATGTCTTAGCTTTTTTCTCCCAGATGCGGTGCTTATCCGAGTAAATACAGTAAGATTTTTAGAGTTTTTCTTACAGTTGTTCCTTCAAGCACTGCCAAGTCGCTTGGGGAGACGCTGAGTGAACTTGTAGCAGTCGCTGTGAACACTGCTATGACAACCAATCCAATCAAAATCCAAGCGATGCCAAACAAACGACCAAAAATGAATTTGGGAGTTTTGTCACCATACCTAAGATGAAAACAAATGTTGGAACACCAAACACATTAGCGAGATTAAGCAACGACGACGACGATGGTGGCTAAACGGTCTCTTAAAAAGTGAGTTCGTCCGCCAGAAACGTGAAATTGGGCAGTTGCTCGTCGTGCATCGACGACAAAGAAATGTACTGTAAAGCCTGATGCACTTGCAGTGTTGTTGATTTGCAAACATAAACCTCGTTGCTTAAGCTCCCTATTTTCGTACCATTAAAAGTTGCAATTTTGCTGCTTTAACAATTCAAGTGGGGGAAATTAATGACCTCTGGTTAATTTGTCTTATCAGTATTAAGAGAGGATCTCTTCGCACTGCAGGCCTTTGGCTTTCTGAATTGCCCACTCACCAAATGTAATTAGGGACCTTATTATGACCTTAGGGGTATAGTTTTCAAACCAAATTCGTGTGCTTCCTATAATTACTTCCAACAATCTGATCCCCAACGTTTATTAACGTGCTAGTAAGCAACAGGAAAGAGTTATAGTTCGGGGGATGCTCTAACGTCGTAATCGTACTCGATTTGGTACTTGTACCCGATGTTAATTTATACTACCTACATTGGCATTTAACTTAAACCGGAATGTGCTCCGACCACAATTTCAACTAAGTGCCCTTAAATTAACAAAAAAAAACGTCTTAAGAAGCTGCCACTTATTGGCTGTTTTTAAACTTAAGACTCTCTATTCGTCTGGACATACTTGGGCAAACATTTTGTAGCTCGTCTGGTTATGAATCTCGAGTATAAACAAAGGTACAAGATCAGATGCATTGTGCATTCAGACGAGCTACCTGTCGTAGGGAGTCGTTGCATAACCACACGAGCGGCAAAATGTTTGCCTAAGTTCGTCCAGGGATAACGACTTTAGTATCAAAACGGACATAGAAGCCTCAATTGTTCAAAAGGTGGATAACGCTATACACTGGATAAATCTCTATCCATTAGTAACAGAGGAGCATCATTTTACGTACCCCACTGTTGTCATGGAAACAAAAGCCCACCAAAAGCCTTCATAGGCGCCTTTAGTAAACGAACGAGGGAATTCCTCTTCATTGAAGTATGTTTCCTGAAAACGTAATAAATTCCAAAGGTATATATGTTGAAAAAAATGCATAAAATTGCATCATTTTATTTTTTTACACTTGTTGTCGATTTTCTAGGAGGGTTTTCTAAATAGCCTGCGAAAACATCCGTTTCTCCTCGCTCTTCGTCGCTGGGGACGTTTCGCGCGGAGGAACGTCTGCGACTCAGCGACAGAAATTCCATACTGATGACGTAAAATCTGTCCGGAATCCGGTCAGAAGCGCTGATTGGTCGACGCAGCAGTTACATTGTTTCAGCTATTGTTTATGCATGACAGACAAAAGACAAAAGGCCACAAAGGTCAAATGTAAACGCGAAGAATCTCTAACAAAACCGTCAATATTTGTGGAATATAGCCTTCTCTAGAAGAAGCATTTGAGTTTTGCTGAAGCTCCTGGGCAGATCAACACAACACTTTACCAAAATCGACCAGAAGACACGCAAAATTAGACAAATTTATATTTGGAACCCCATGACTACCGGATTTATTATGTAAACACTGATTTGCGTCATCAGTATGGAATTTCTGTCGCTGAGTCGCAGACGTTCCTCCTCGCGAAACGTCCCCAGCGACGAAGAGCGAGGAGAAACGGATGTTTTCGCAGGCTATTTTTTAAAGGGATCTCCTTTGTTGCAAAAATGACCATATTGTTTATGATTTGTGTCTAGATAACAAGTAATTGTCCATGATTGTCGAAAGGGCTGAAAACAGAAGGCGAACCGACTCCTGAAACACATTTCATTAGCGAGAAAGACTAAGAAATCTCGTAAGTAAGTGTAAATAAAAGACTCCGCAAAGAACGAGGTATATAGCGCGCTTACTTCGCCTTACGACTTACAATAACTAGGTGCATTACACGTGTAGGGAGCTTGTTTATTCAATATTTTGGTAATGCGGCTTCAAAAAGAAGACAATGAGGTATACAAAGGAGCCCACGCATGGTTTGTCAGCAGAGACGACACTGGAAAGAATTGGCATTGTGTATGCAGCCTAATGAAAATAAAATAGATATCGATAAGGACAAAGAGATTTCAATCTTACTAGAATCCAGACGATTATTCCTGAGATTCCAGCTATAAGAAGAGTAAAGACAATAATTGGCCAAGTGTTTTCCATTAGGGACTGAACGATGATGTCGTTGGCTTTTTTGTTGATATACTCCACGTCCATTACAAGCGAGTACCCAGGGGAGGCGAAGAATTCTTGAAATGACATCTCTTGCCCAATGTAGTCGTCATCAGACAGCCACATCTTCATTGGTCGTGTTATAGGAAATGCGATTTCCGCTTCACCGTCTTGTATTGACTTCAAAAAACTCCAAGTTGTGTTAAACACGGTCGTTTGGACGGACCTTAGGGTAAATTTACAATCTCTAAAACACTTCTTGATAATATCGATCATAAATTCTCCAAGTACACCTTTTGGTGCTGCTGTGCTACCTTGAGATGGCTCGACAAGGGGAGGAAAGTTCAAGGCCGATATCCTGATCGGTAAGGAAGTTGGACAAGCTTGGTCAGAAGCAGCAGCTGTCGTAAAAAACGGTTTCCAGAGTACTATTCCTATGAGAATGAGGATCATTGAAGACATCGTGCGCAACTTCATCTTCAGAGCAAGGGGCGTTTAGCTGAAAGGACAAATAGTATGTTTTTAAAATTATGTGAATATGAAAACTCGAGGGATTGCATATAGCTACTAACAGCTAATTACGATTATCTTCAGACCTAGGTGCGTCAAAATCTTAACATTTGGTGTTAAAAAATGTTTCATTTTGGGTTAAAAATTGTTACATTTTGCGTTAATGTTATACTTTGCGTCCAAGTAGTTGTTACATTCTGCGTTTTTGTTACATTTAGCGGCGTAATAGACTCGTGGCGATCCTACGCGCTTTTGTTATTAAGAACCTCGTTTTGAAAAAGAGGCTTAAAACCAACTCGAAAATGGGCTATTTACCCTTATTCGCTATTTGCGCATCTCACACAATACACCCGGCCTGTTTGCCCCCGCCCACCTCTCCGAAAAGTTTTGCATAACCTTTCTTTTTCATTTTCTCTAGGTGTAACAACTGTCTCGAGAGAAATTGAAACCGATGCTAAGTAAAATTTTTTTGGTTGGTGGGGGACAAAGAAGGTCTGTTATGGGAGATGTGCATATGGAGAGTCCTTGCTTCTGAAATTTAAGAGAAGTTTAACAGGTAACACCCAAACGTTCAAGTTTAAAATAAAATGAAGCCTCATGACATTATTATGTTTAATTCGCTGTCACAGCTTCTCAACCTCCCAAGCGTGCGCATTTAGAAACAAAGCAATCCTTTCTTTGTATGAGAGACTGTAATGATGAGAGTATTATCATAATTCAGTCAACCACCTGCCAGTAAACACTTAGGATTTTAATAAATGCAATGGCAGGTAAAAGATGAGTATTTTTTCTTCACATCCGGCTCGCATTTTAGTAAAAAAGGTAGGTCACAAACGTTATCACAAGTCCAGATGGGATCATGCTCTCTGACACCATTCTGTCACCTTGAATAACCGACGACTGTGGTTGAATATGCACCCACCACTTAACACCCAAACTCATGTAAACTTTCACAGACCAGTTGATTACGCCAATGCTGTAATTATTTTTTTTCTTGAAACAATTACGTACGTCAGTTCTTAAACTGACATCCTATCAGTGTCAATATATACAACAACATACAGTAGAAACTCCTTCGATAACTCGAACTCGGATAACCCGAATTCCCCACTAACTCGAACTAAATTTCTCTTTCCTTAATCAAAATTTCACTGAAATTTACCCCGATAACTTGAATTCCCCGCTTACTCGAACTGTTTTTCGTTTCCCTTCAGAGTTCGAGTTACCGGGGTTCTTTTCTTTTTTATAAACACTGACATTATATTACTGCCTAGATGACGCATAGATATCACAGTTCAAATTTGTTAATTTGCAGCAAGCCAGTTCAAGCTGATAAGTTTTGATATTTTCATATTCAGTCATAGCAGGTCGACAGTGGATAAGCAGATGTATCTTTCAGTGTATACTTTGAAGACTGTTTCCAGTTCCAAAGAAAGGGGTGCTCCAATTCAGTTTTATGTGAAGAAATTGCCTAAGCAAAGTAGCTCATAACTCCGAAGGAAAATTTTGACATTTACCTGGTTCACATCGCTGCTGCACTTCGACATATGTCACATTAAAAACTTCGTCTCAGGCGTTCCCAGTTAACTTACTCAGATAAAAGGCATGCCTTCCTTGCGTTCACTTTGTTATGAAAAACCCTCCGTGTTGGAATTATCGAACGTGATGCACCCTACAAGGTTCTTGAGAGCTGATATCACAGTAAAACTCACCGATACGTTGGGAAGAAAGACAATATCCTACAAAAAATAGCCAATAATTGGGTGTTAAGCCAATTTTGGACGTGCTACTTAATGTTGAAACAAAAAGTGAGAAATTAATCCGAAGAAGGGAAGACAAGGAATTAAATTGGCTAGCTTTGTTCCCGAGCCGTTTTAGACAATGTAATGACAGGCGGGTGCGCTGAATTTTACTTAACGACTGTTTTCTATTGGTTCTTGACATAGCTATTGTTAATGAAAACAAAGCCATGAATATCCACCTGTCCTCTGATGAAAGTTCTGTGAAAAGAAATAAGTCTTACTATAATTCTGAAGCAATTAACTGCCTCAAACAGCTAACGTAACGTTAGTCTTTTATATTTATAACTTCTTGGGATTTCCAAGAAATGCCGCTAGGCGCTTTAAAGGCTCGAACCATGACGAGCTTGGGGTAGCTCCAGAATGTTTCCCAAATAAGGCTTAGTGTAGATGGAATCATCGTTGAGGTTTATTAACTACATACTTTTTTCTTAGCTGTGGGAGCTAGGCAGATAGCATGACTGATCATACTGACAGATGATTACAGGCTACTATTAAACGCTCTATGAAATCATCAAAGTCAACGACTGGACGCGCAGTGATGAATTATACAAATTTCAAAATTTCGTGCAAACCTTTGAATTAATAATACGCTAGGTGTGTGAATTGAAAACAAATCGTTTAAACATCTTTGTTATAAGACACATCCTATACGTTAGAAAAAACCGCGTATAATATGAGTGCAGAAAAAAATTCAACAAAGCAAGCCATTAATGTTGGATAATCACTCTGAGCGCGCAGTTTTAATTCACCTGCCAGTAATTGTTAACTACAGGAGATCGCCCATCTCAAAAACCATTTACTTAGCTCTCAATAGTAAGCCACACCACCTAAAGAGACAAAAATAGCAAAGCCGTACCTCTTATAGAATGTACAAATTTCGCACAGTACTACAATACTGATTAGAAAGGTGCGATTTCAGTTGGCATTTACCGCTCTAACTGTCAAAGAAATAAAAACAATTTACTGTTCTACCACGCATGAGCGCAGCCAATGCAATATTTACAAAACCGGCTGAACATGTATATTTTTGCGGCGAAGAAGGACCTTCACAAATAACGGTTTGGATTAATTAGGGCAGAGTGCGTTGATAATCCTTCGAAACAACTTTCAATCCCTACAACAGAGTACAACTCAGGCAATTTTTCATTCTCGTAAACACATTATTTCGTTGGAGGAAACCAAATTCGTTATCAACTTGTTAATTTTTCTGCTTTCTCCACACCTTGGAATATTAAGCTTCTCTACACTCTTAAAGTAAAGAATACTGATGGAACTATATTTTACTCCTGGTACATCAGTCTTACTGTCAACGTAAATTCTAATTATAATGTAGCTGCACCCTTGAAACAACCCACCCTTCGAATTACCGCCTTCCCTCCGCCCCGTTGAGACTGAAAAATGGAGTAAGCGCCCCCGTGCATCTCTTCCCAGAAAGGAAAAATAACTGAATATACGGTGTAGAGGTAGAACAGAGTAATTTCAGAACCAGAAAATCGGAGACTTTAGAGAAAACATGATTTTGGGAACGACGGCGCATGTACATAGATTGTTTCTTCCTTGCGTTCTAGTTAACCGTTTTAGATTGCGTTTACTTGAAAAAAGATATCCTTTTGAAGCCGAGTTAAGTGCCCCTTTTGGGTGCTTACTCGAGTATTTACAGATGATTGTTTTTCTGGAAGATTTTACTTCTTGAGTACACAATATCTAAACTTAATAAGGTTAAACTAATCTTCTAAATCTATTTTACCTAATTTTAAAAAGACTGAAAGTGACATTACTCAGTTAAAGTAGAATTAACCATACCAGGAATTAAATTCTTCTACCGACACCAGCAGAGGGAAAGTTACTGCATAATATACAGTATATGCTTGGGTATGTTCTACCCACGTGACACAGCAATTAACTGTACCCTTAGGTTTATTCTATCCAGGGTACAGAGCACTCAAATTATTATTCTTTAGAAGCTCGACCAGCGCCCCATCACGGTGGAAGAAGCAAGTTCAGTGTTTAAAGTTAACCTTAGTTATTTATTCGCCTAGGGTCATAATTTCGGTGTATTGAAGGGGTGGGGGAGGAAGGGGAAAAGGAAGGGATTTAGCTGTTCAACCCCTCCCCCTTCTTTTTTGTGCCTGTCACACAGGAAGGATTGTCAGTATTGTTATCATAATATTACCCAGGGCCCAGTTGTTCGAAGGCCGATTAGCGCTTAACCCGGATTTCTTTTTCTGGCGTTCAAAAGCATTTTCTCGGGTAATTTTCTCTGTTGTTTTTAGAGCTTCCAATCATCAACTTGTAGACAAAAAGAATTAAAACTGAAATGCTTTTTGAGCTCTCAAATCTGAATTCAAATCTCGCACTAACCCTGGGTTATCTTAACCCAGCTGCAGCTGCAACTCGGCCCTGCAGGTGACAACAGACCCTTAAAGGCAAGTTTATTTTCAACCCCCTCGTAGCCAAAGCATTTGCCGATGTCTTAACCTCGCAAATTCGGTGATGACTATGCATATGTTGCAAATGGTTCCCACTTGGTTTTCATTCTTAGTAATGAGAGTAACTTACAACTGCAATTACTAGTCAAAGAAATTCATCTTTGTCTAAATGTAAAGTGAGAGCACAGTAGAGTATAATCAATATGTTAAATTCAAAGTGGAAACATTATAGATTACGAAAAGTGAGCAAAGGCATAGCCTGGTCTAGCTTGAGTATAAGGTCTTCCTTAGGGGTTAGCGAACAGGGCATTTCAGAGGATAAAGCAATGTCTCCCTTTTCCGCCTTTTCCTTCTCCCCCCTCCCCCTGAATCCCCTGAAAATTTTTCGGCTTTGTTCAAGAATAGGCCACTTGCTCAAATGCGACATTTTACTACTTTCGCTTTTCCCTTCATGTTTATAAATTTGTTAATCCTCCGTGGAATTACTTTAATAGCTTATGATTATTAATTCTTTTAAGGCTAAGGGAACGCAAATGATCGTTATAAGGGAAAGAAGGAGCGTAGTACTTTTATAATGCCTCTTGTTCTTACACAAAAAAGATTTAATGTATTTTTTTAGTGAGATAAGATTACTTCAGATCAAACTTTTTCTACTTTGATAAAAAAAAAATACTTGCCATGCAGTCAACATCACTTTCCTCTCATGATTTAAAACCAAAATAAACATACTGATAAATGAAAGAAATAATGACCATGCAAGAGTTTGAATAGTTTTTCACGTGACCTCTTAAAGGGCAGGGTTTTGGATTGACAGTTTTACAGTCTATTCAATCAAACAATTCATTTCAGAAATGCTTTTGACAATTAGGCATATTTATTTCCTCTGTTTAATTCAATTCCCTCCAGCTGCTGTGATGTGACATAGTTTATAAAAGCTTAAATCTTAAGTAAAACTGTTTTTCAATACCTGAAAGACATCACAGATGTCAGGTACTCACTATGACGGGATGCGCACTCTATTTATTGAATAAAAGGAAAACACCTTCGCTTCGTCTTCATGCACAAGGACAATGTTTTTTAGTGGTGGAGCAAACTATGACCTCATCAGGGCCTTTCGCCTTAGTTGTAAAAAAATTTCCCAATAACATGTACACAGATGAAGATTACGCAATATTTGAAATTAATTTTCTTACCTTTCTTTTTAATACCTCAGTGGTGCTCGCGCGGTCAACTCTCTCTGAATAAGTAAAGATTATCGGCTGGGTTCGTCGAATTTATTTTTCTGCGTGAGATCAACAGCATGGGGTACTATTCAGTGCGGTGTTGTTATGACATGTGGTATCTTTATCTTCTATGGCAACGCTTCAAAACTCATAAATTCTTTGAATTCTCATCTGTTTATGAAGAAGGCACACAAAGGCCTGATCTGACCTGATCTCTGCCACATAAAACAAGCGAGGTTTATACGTTTGTGCGGGGAAGGGAGGCTATGGCGTTATGGACGACATAAAACTTATAACAACACTCACAAAAATAATATTGTCTTGTTAGCTGGCTATTCATTTTCTTGTAGCCTGGGCTACATAAATCGCGGCATGCAAGATATGGAAATTAGAGCATTTTGTGAGTTTACAAATTTCTTTATCACACTCACATCACTTTTCTCCTACATCGATTTTTCTTTCTGAAGTTTTGCGGTAATTATATAATGATTGGAAAATTTTTCCTTTTTCTAAATAAACGTTTTGGACAGCAGATCAATAAAACGTATAAATTCTTAAAATCATTTGTATTCTACTTTATTCAATTGTACTAAGCTGGTCGCCGCTAATTATATCATGGACAGGCTTTCTTTCGAGAAAAAATGTTTTTGTTTTGTTTTCATTTTGTTCCTTTTTCCTTCCATTTCATACCTCTACAGATTGCGGTAAGATTATCTATGTCGTAATCCATGACTTAATACACGATGTTAGGCCTGGTCTGAGCAAAATGGTACTGGTCGATAACAGGTTACAAAAATCCTTTAAAATAAAGCCGGATTCGCTTCTTCGTTGTCGAATTTGACAAATTCAAGAATTTTTTAGTCCAATATGAATTCACAATCAACAGAAAAGGTTACTAGCATTATTAAAATGGTTACTAAAGGGAAATGCTCTCTCAACTGGTTCTTTAAGGAAAATTATGGAGATCAGTCCAGAGGATTTGAATGGATATTGGGACTTCAAGGGTACGATTTAGAAAAGAAATTTGACCGATGTCCAGCATTTCAAGTATTTTACCAACGCTTAAAGTTTTCTTTTCTATTGTTGATTTTAATATAAGTAAATGAATCTCGGAAAGCATAAATCAGAGATCCAAGAAAACCTTTTTGCACCCAACAAGCCAAAACGAGGGCTGATCTTCGGTTGTCACAGCTTTGACGTTTATTTCTAGGTTTAATATAAAGCTATATAAATTCGTATGGAAATTAAAACTATCATGCAAGTAGATTTAAGTACACGACGTCAGTGATAAAGGCCCACCTTAGACTAGAAGTAATTCTTCCTTTGGCCTCAGGGGTAGTACAAAGGCAACCGAAATACGCGAGCACTCGTGAAAATCGCCACCCCCCCCCCCCCCCTCCCCCCCCCCCCCCCAAGAAAGGAACAACTGGTAGACTTATTTTTTATTAAAGAGTCAACTTTAGGTTTTGTCCGTTGTCACGTTCAAAATCAGTATTTCCGTTGTAAAAAGAAGACCTTTTATCATCCTGTGGTTTTAATGTGATTTTCTTGATAAGTAAACACTCTTCACCTGGTATGTTTGACTTCAGATAAGAGAAAGCTGATGGCACAATTCCACTTCGCACTCAATGGTCATTTATTGTTAACAAGAGTAATCGGCTAAATGAAAAGAAAAAATATTTTTAACCGATCCCTGAATAAATTTCTAACAAATCAATTATATATGCAGCTGATTTAATATCTTTCTTTAGTATTCTTTCGTTTGATAACCACAGCCGGTAAAACTACAATTCAAACTTAAAAACTAAAGAGATCAATCAGGGATGGATCTAAACGCCTCGCTGATCCACAAATCTAAAACAGACAAGAGGGGGGCTAATCAGACTATTGAGTTTTTCACTTATGTTAATAACTCTTCTTATAATCCATTTCAGGTAAGACATCAAATTTGTTCTTGTAGGCAAAGTATTTTACTTTAAATTTACTGTAAAGCCGAACAAAACACCACTCTTAAACACTGAAAGACAGGTGCCAATTATCACAATCTTTGCGGGAGAAGAGGCCATTCAGTTCTTGATTAGCTTCTTTTTTCGCAGCTACCCTCAGCTGACATTAACAGGATTTTTCCTTTATCTTCAAGGATATGAGATGATTTTAATAAACGAGATTTTACACAAAGATTAACAGCTAGACTTGGCGGTGTCCTCAAACGAAAAACTTGATTATAACTTAATCTAACGAAGTTTTTGCTTCTTGTAGCCACTTTTATTAGAAGTTGCGATCAGCGAAAAAGAAATTCGGTAAGTTATGTCTTCTTTTTAATTTCTCTGATAATTTTTTTAGGAAAAGTTAACTTAACGCAGAAAACGAACAGCCGTTTTCTCGCTTTTCAAAAGCGCAGGGGGTGTCTAAAAGCTTTTCCCCATTGATTTTAACTTATTAATGTTCCTTTTCAAAGAGCTTCGCTCATATATATACATTCTATCTCGGTATGTTGTCTGTATTTTTCACAAAAGAAACGATTCCATGAGATTTTGCTCACAGACTGAACTCGACGTAGTCACGTCTTAATCTTACGATGCCTTATTAATGGTCGATGGATCAGCAATCGTATATCTCCCGTCAAGTGACAGCGCAATGAAAATCGACGGCGACCTAGGAAATCTATAGAGATTTTGGAATCACAAGACTATACTCACGTACCCTCACCAAATGCTAAGGACTCTATTTTCAAAGAACTACTTGTAAAATGCCACCACTAAATTCACCTTTATTTGTATTTATTTATTTTTTGCATATTTTCGTGGTTTATGTTTTATTATTTCCGTTTTGTCCTCTTGCTATAATAGAAAAGAACAAGCTGAACAAGCAACCATGACATGAATTCTCCTAGAGAAGAGCAACTGCAGATAAAGCTCTTAGACAGGATCAATTTTGCCAAACATTTTCACAAAAAATGCCCCTTGACCAGTCCATGATGTCACAATGGATGACGTCAAGGCGGATATGTGTCGTGCGTGTGACTGGACTTTCCCAGAGCTTTCCCAAGATACATTTATCCTGGGAAACATCCATGGTAAAGAAACTGCCCATGATATTTAACGTGGTAAATGTCTAGGGTCACGTTTTCGATAACGAAGGCAAGGGAGCCAATCAGGTTTCCTCATTTGACACCAACATGACACCGCAAAAAAATTGCTTTTTAAAGCGTTTCTTTCTTTCTATTGAGAGAAAGATTGATGCTGACATGGCAGATTTCACGTTAAGATGTAAGAAACTGGGAAATTTTAAAGCAACATTTTGAAATGGTTTGTTGGGCTAGATTTAGGAGCGATATTTCCCAAAAATATGTTCTATTCCTGGCATGTAATCGAACGGTGGGATGCAGCTGAACTGTAAAATGAAATCTAAGGTCAAGATTGAAAAATGCTATGTACTTTCGCTAAATTATCAGGACTTACATACAGTTGAAATTTTAGCTAAATTATACGTAAATTTTCAACATAACATGAACTCCTGTCATGATGGACAGCGATTATTATCGCAATAGCGCGAATGAAGCCGAAGGGAATTTATTTTGAGTGAAACCACATGTTACCACGGTAAACTAAACCCACTTTAAAACCGGCTTCGTTAACTTGGGAAATGCCTTTTTATACTACGGTGTGTGTAACCGCAGCTATAGATTGAAGAATACATAGAACTTGAATATAGGGCATCCGAGTTTTATAGGTTTCTAAGACCACGCGCGACCAGACTATAAACTCTCTTCACGAGGTCTTCGGCTTTGCTTAGCGAGGAATTAATTCTTTTTATCTGAAAATGAGCATTGTAGCAGCATTTTGCAACATAGAAGTTTGGGAATTGTATCCTTTTTGCCATGTTTTACTTTTACTATGACATCCACCATCACATTTAACGTGGTAAATGTCTAGGGTCACGTTTTCGATAACGAAGGCAAGAGAGCCAATCAGGTTTCTTCATTTGACACCAACATGACACCGCAAAAAAAAATTGCTTTTTAAAGCGTTTCTTTCTTTCTGTTGAGAGAAAGACTGATGCATTTTGCAACATAGAAGTTTGGGAATTGTATCCTTTTTGCCATGTTTTACTTTTACTATGACATCCACCATCACATTTAACGTGGTAAATGTCTAGGGTCACGTTTTCGATAACGAATTTAATTCTTTTTATCTGAAAATGAGCATTGTAGCAGCATTTTGCAACATAGAAGTTTGGGAATTGTATCCTTTTTGCCATGTTTTACTTTTACTATGACATCCACCATCACATTTTATGATTTTATGTCTTGTTGTTTCCTGGCTACGATGACGCTTGAGTGGGGCCTGGAGAGCTGAGGTAGCCTCCAATTCCCAAACTTCTTATAATTTTTTTAAGTTTCTTTTTTCATCCTACCGACCGACCCATAATCAGGAAACGCATTCGACACTAAACGGAAAAAAGGGGAAATGGCCTACAGGTCTATATAAACTTACTTTTAACTTTTAATCACCCGGTTTTAGCAGTTTGATACTGAGTTTTTTAATGGAAATACGTTAATTTGTGCAATAAAAGTATAATACAGAGGATATTACATGGCCGCGCGGAGATACGAAATTTCTCTTCGAGTGTTGAGGAATATTTCGCGAGTGAGCGCAGCGAACGGGAAAAAAATTATATTTTTCAACACGCGAAGAGAAATTTCGTATCTCCAAGCGGTCATGTCGTGTTCTTTTTAATATATAAACACCAATTAGATACCAAACCAATTCACATCAGTATATATTTCCTTTGTTTTTGCTACAAAAGGTGCGATTTATCATGCAGCTGATCATGTAGCCATAGCAACGGTGACCTTTTCATGTGTGAAGATATCATGTTTTCGCGCGAAAGCTCACCTGGTATTTCGCTGGTGTTTATATAATACGTTGACAATTGATTTATCCTGAGAGTCAGAGTACCTAGTTAGTTTGCGTCTTTTCAACTTTTTTGAATTACGCCGAACTGTGGCAATTCTAGCCTGCCAACAGGCTAAATTGTGCGAGTTCGGGGGAAAATTTTGGCGGCGGAGTCACCATGCATCGCTAAAATTTTCCGCGAACTTACACAAGTGAGGAAGTGAGCATTCTCGCAGGCTATGACAATACGGACGTTTGACACCGACCGGGTGTGATCTCGGGGTTTTGATCAAACCCTGAAAGCTAAGAAGGATCGAATTGAATAACAATGAGCAATATAAAGACAATAAAATGCTATTATGATGTGAATATGGACTGATAAACAGTTGTTTTTTGAAAGTTGTTGAAACTGAGTGTAAGTAGTATGTCGGTGAATCATTATTAAAGACGGCGACAGCATATTACCAGCAAGAAAAACTTCGGCTTCTAAAACAATTTGCCAGTGTTTTCATGAAAAATTGAACCAAGCCATCGTCCTAGAAGGATTTCACCAGAAATTTGAAATACAGTGAGTCCAACTTTTATATTATTTTTAATGCTGCTCCTAGTTTTGCACCTCAACTCCGTGCATGCTTCTCTCGACCTTGCCTATAACTTAATTCATAAATTACAAATACGTTAGAATAGATTTTGATTTTCTTTTCTTTTATGCTTTGTTTTTGGTAACAGCTATTGTATTCGGCTGCATTAAATTCAACGTCTGAATCAAGTCGTATTAGAACCGTGCTACAGTCAAGTCGATTAGTACAACTGCGGTCAGGTTAGCAACACACCGCGTTTGAAAAGGGCGTGAGTCTTTTCGTTGCGCAACGAAAACGTTTTGATTGGAAAAACGCTCATGACCTGTTAGAAGAGATGCTTGGTTTTCGTTGTTGATTGAAAAATGGATACCTACATGAAGATTTCACCTCAGTTCTCAGTTCGAGCGAAACAACACTGAATTGCAGAATGACTATCAACAAAAAGCTTGCTCGCTGTTTCAAAAGAAAAACTGACTTGCATGGTAACTTTTGCTAGTGTTTATAAAGGCGTTTTTATTGCAGTCAAACTTTGTAGATTAGAATATGTGATGCAAATATATTTTTTTATCAGTTTTAAACTGATCCCTAAGGAAGCAGAGTAAGCTTTATCCATTTTAATCCGCAATACAATTCTTTACATCTCTTCCTACTAATGGTTTTCCGTCATCTGGTAAACGCTTTGGTTTCTACAACTACGATTTTAATATAGCAAACAAGTTTGAAATTGGAATATACTCGCTTCTTTGATCATGAACGGATCACATCTCCAGTTATTGAACAATTAAGAATTTAATTAAGAACTCTTACTATACAAACACGTCGTCGTAGCAGGAAAGGAAATAGCCGCGAATTGCAATAAGAGTTAACAAAACTGATCTCGATTTTAAAAAGATTCTTACGTCTTCAAAGTGTGTGATGAAAAACTCTGGTGGCTGATTGACTAACTGACTCGAGACTAACTGAGTGATCGATTAAATGAATGAATGAACGAATGAGTGTGTGAGTCAGTGAGCCAGCGAACGAAGGAGTAAGTATTGAGTGAGTGAATGAATGAATGAATGAATGAATGAATGAATGAATGAATGAATGAATGAATGAATGAATGAATGAATGAATGAACGAATGAAAGAATGAGTAAATGTTAAATTTGCATGCATTAATTCATGCACACACGAATGAATGGACGAACAAATCGAAACTAAGAATGGGTGAAGACTAGTAAAAAAGTGAATTGAAAAACCATTTGAAGTCGTAACTAATTGCTTTCGCTTTATTGCTTCTAGCTTTTTCAACCTTTTTGCTATATTCAATACTACAACGTGTATTGTAAAAACTACAACGTGTAGTTGTTTTTATTAAATTTTGAAGATTATTGACAACCGTGCTCGCCAATCATCGATCTCAGGCACGTTCCTTTCACTGACCTTACATTAAATCTCTGTATCGGTACTAATCTAAATTTATCGTTTTTGATATACGATTCTTTCGCTGAGAACGATTAATTATGAACATCGAGCTTCCTAAAGTGTGCGATTTCATTTTAGAAATGAAAGTCAGATTGTCTCCGTAGAATTTCAAGGGTGTGGGCTTACCGACGTAATTCGCTGAGATTTCAGATTACGTCCAATAACCGTATTTCCGAAGCGCTAAACTAACTGCGAAAGAATGATAATTATTGGGCTGAAAGTCTTGATTTCAAACTCGGTTTGGTGTTAATTGTCATATGATAAGGCCAACGTTTTTTAATTTTAGTGCCAAACCCTTTGAAATGGAGTCCATGTACTCGGATTCGAATTCAGTTTGAATTCCGTGACAACGAAAAAGCAGTGACGTTCGACTTCCATTATTACTAAAGCTATGCTTAAGACGGAACTTAGAACATGACCAAGCCAGGGTTGAGTCAGATTTATTTCAATCGAAGCTGATTAAGAAAATATCATTGAGTCTCATATGCCACCCCCAGGCGTATCTATTCGTATATAAATTAAGTCCGATCCATAAACGTTTGAGATTTTCTCTTGAAAACCACGAATCTGTATCTATTTTTTTTTTGTTCTCGTTTCTTTTTAAACAAATTTTACGTTCAAATCTTGCTTTCATTTTTGAGGGACTGGTATATTTTGAAGCAATTTGGTTTGACCAGAAACGTGGTTTCAGTTCTAAAAGTGCATGGGTTTTTCAAGGGGTACGGCGAAAAATCAACGTTTCGCCTTATCAATGTCACGTACTCAGGAAAAGACAAGGCGTCTGTTTATTACGTACCCATGGTACCTCGTGTGTAATATTGTACAGCTACCAATTTGCAATAAGTCTAGAGTTTATCTTGCTCAAATGTGTCGACGATCGAGTTGATGGTTGTTGATTGAGTGATAGCGAGAGCCTGCAGTAAGCTAAAAGAATTTATTTAGTACTTGCAAATTGCTGTAGGCATGGCCATAAGCGATTCAATTTCATCAAGAGAATTATCACGTGCGTAGAAATCTCGACTCGTCATTTAGACTACACCTTTACCATTTTTTTTATTTCTTTTGTCACGTATCGTAAAGCACATTACCGCGTTCTCTGATGTGAAAAGAAGGGTGTTGAAGTATAGCACACTGAGAGAACCGAGAAGTCACTCAGAATACACGGTATCTCTCTAAAACGTTTGGTACGTCTCGCCAATTTTTGTAAAATAATATTTAGTTATAATCATTATTTTATAATGCAAAGGATAGGTACGTATTTACATCATTTAAATCGAGCGGGTATGTCTGGCTTTTTTACTCAGTTTACTCTGAATTAAAAAGAGAAGAATTCAAAAGAATTATCAAATCTACCCGATCAAATATGACCGCATTAAGAGACATATATGTTAAACTGAGTGAACTCAGAGCCCTTTCGGAGCACAGAAATCGGCATCATGAGAAATAAATACACGAGCATTTAATTGTACAACTAATTTCGTCGTCTTGCTTTGATTTTGCCTTGCAGGAGTCACCCCGCATCAAACCAGTAATCTAATGATTCTGGAAGTCATAAACTGAACAACTCCGCCGCAGTAGCTATCAAAGAGTGTGACGTTAAACTCGTACATCAATTTGAGAAACGTCTGGCAATTTTCTGGGACTCCGTCTTCAAATCAGTAATGTCTAATATTACTTTGTTGAATGAATCAGTTAGACAAGCGGTGGGCCTAGTAGTAAACTCGTCTTTATCACCAGAAGACATTGGCCCGTACTTGATAACTCTATACGCATCAGCCTATCTGTTTTCCATTCTGTCTCCTATTACAGTAGTAAGCAATGGTCTTCTTCTAGTTGCAATCTACAAAGATCCATTTAAGTGCTTTCGCACTCCAGTAACGTTCTTCAACGTAAGCTTGGCCATTGTGGATCTACTAGCTGGTACAATCGTCGAACCATGTTTTGCCATCTTCTACTTTGCCTGCTATTCCAAACAGACATTGGATCCTGGTAAATATTTCTCGTACCTTTTCCACATAGCATCTTTTCTGTCCCTGGTCTTGATAAGCTCGTCGTTCCTTTTAGTTTTAGCCCTGACAACAACGCAATACATCGCGATCACTTATCCTCACAAGTACAAGCAGTTATTCACCAAGAAACGGGTACTCGTCTTCGTCTTTGGATTCTTCATCTACTTTGCCGTCTTTAGTTCCTTACAATTCACGAAAATCCCAACAGACATCTACCTTAGGATAAATCTACACCTTCATCCCACGGTTATAGGATTTCTCCTCACTATCGCCCACATACTTCTTTTCAAGTCGTTCCGTAAATTTGTGCAACAGTCCAAAGCTTTGCGACGCCCAAGTATGGCTCAACATCTCCATCCCACTGCTCAGGGTAGCAAGAGCGAGGCAAAACACCAGAAGCAGCTCACTGTCGTGGCCCTTCTACTCTCCGCTTTGTTGCTCTTGTGCTCCATACCCCACATTGTGACATTCTACGTCTACTTTTACACCAAGATTATCTCGTTTACAGAGATCCGCAATATCAGTATAGCACTCCGTGTAAGTGACATGATCTTGTTCATCAAGGTCGCCCTGGATGCTTATATTTATGCGTGGAGGCATCCTAAGTACAGGAAAGCAGTAAAGGGAACAATACTCTGCTACGTCAAACAGACAACGAGAGAAAGGGACACCGAGCAAGAACTGGTGGCTACTGCAAGTTCTTGTAAAGTTCAACACTAAAACTATGGTGAACAATTCACTACGCACATCACTAAGGCTTACTTCTTAACAATTCTTAGCTAATAGTTAGGTCGTGCAGGGTATAAAATTTTGTTCTCTTTGTAAATCTATTATAATTATGGCTAGTTTTTCTTATCTTTTTTCTTTCCTGTCCACCTCCCGCCTCGTTTAGCTTAAGCTAACTGCGGGTTGCGTTAAATATTTCCTTTTCCCTTTTCAATTTACTTCAATTTATTACTTGTAAGCTTTTTCATGTGAAATGAAGTTGTTGCGGTTGTTTTAAAGGTGGGCGATCCCAAAAAAGAATACAAAAACAACATTAGCCAGAATTACATTCCACGGTTAGCCACTTATTTTTGTCCGAGTGGGTACAGTGCACCATAAAGTTCACGGTATAGTAAAAAGGCCTTTAAGGGAGGGAAAGCGAACACCTTTTTTATTCAGGGTTTTTAGCCAGTTTTTTTTTTTGCGAATAACGTGAAAAACTTTCTCGAAAAATATTTGAGTATCGGGATTGTGTTATTTCTCTTCTTTTTTCGATGGACCAAAGCTAAACGATTTAATTGACAGTTATTTGGTCCTACAAATTGCCAGTAACTTAAATATTCAAATCTTCCTTAAATGCCTTCTGTCTACTGAGTGCACCATGGCTTTTCTACTTATTAAAAGCGTGGGTCACTTCTTTGTTTATTTATATGAAAAGAAATAATCACTGTACATTAAAAACTTGGTCGCAGAACAAGCGGGAAAACTACACTGGTCTGGGTGGTCTGAGTTGGCAGCCGAGAGAGTATGGCGAATAATCGTGGGGAGTTTTAAAAGCGTACACTTATTATTCAAGGATATCTTGTTTATTCTTCAAAAGCCGTAGTCATTGTAATGTCTAGAATTTATGAATAAAGGTATAGCAGATAATAAATATTATGAGGCCAAAACGAGCCAAATCTCTTACTTTTGTTGGGGATGGACCATAGACCTTATTCAGCATAAAAGGTGGTTTAATGACAGTTTTTTTTAGTTACTAATCACATTTTGCTAGTTAGCATGGAAATTCAAAGAGTCACTATTCCAAAATAATGCCATGTATTGAGGCTAGTTGTGTCCGCTGGGGATACTCCCTATGATGGCCTATAAGGAGAGGCTCCGCCCGAAAAAGGTATCTTTTTCAGGCTTCAGGTTTATGAAAGGGCAGAGATTTCATTTGTTGAAGTATATAAAAGGGTAGGGAAATCTGTTATTTGGGTCTGTGAAAGGGCCCAGAAGGGCTGTAACAGATGAATTTTATGGCTTTATAGAATCTAGAAAACGTTCTATTTTTGTGATTGAAGACGGTACATTTACAGCAGTTGAAAGGGATGCAAAGTTATAAACGAGGTATTTGAAAGGGGTACTATTTGTCAATAGAAGGCATACGAAAGGGGTACCTTTTCCGTGAAAATTGGTATATTAAAGGGTAAGGGTTTGGACCCTGGGGCGGAGCCTCCCCGTATAAACATTTGTTGAGTATCCCCCCCCCCCCCGGCATTGTGTTTGCATGCATGCAGTCAAAAAATGTGCTTGGTGAAACAAGTATTATCATCCAAATTACTACAAGAAAATCTTTTATGCACAACACCTATCAGAAGTGAACAAACTGTTCAGGGGCCTTACGTTCACTTGTAAGGACTTGCTCGCCTATAGTCCACTTCAAAAGTTGACATTCTTGTATGACAGACAGACATTTACCTCATAAGCCTCTTCTTTTTGTCTCTGAGATGTAGTCGAAGTGTTTTTGTTTTTACTCGTATATTAAGCCACCTCGACGTTCAAACCAAATCTATTTGTCACCAATCCGACAACTATATTCCGAGTTTATTGATTCATTAATCATATTGCCGCCCGGTTAGCTCAATTGGATAAGCAGTGGTCTGCCGAGCGGGAGGTCGCTAGTTCAAACCCCTGTCTGACCAACACTCACGATCTTAAAACAACTGAGGAGAATGTGCTGCCTTTGTTGTGACATCTACAAATGGTTAAAAATTCTAGACTTCTCGGATAACGGCGAAAAACCGTAGGCCTCACAGGTCTCACACCTGTTTACTGTTCTGATTCTTGTGGAACGTAAAACAACCTACACTGCTATTCGTAAAGATTAGGGATCGTAGACCCAGGTGGTGTGGTACAACCTTTTATGTGCTGAATGGGCAATGAAGTGGTTAACATCAATTGGGACGTGAGTCCTGTTTCATCCCCTGTCACTGTGTTGAGTCACTGTGACGAATTCAATAAAGACATAGACTTGACGGATGTTTGGATTTGAGAGCACAAACTGTAAAGCTTAAGATTAACGTGTCTCATTCCTTGAATTGTGCACAAACTACAATAGACTTTAGGAAATGAGTTGGTGCCTCAATCATAACTGTAGAGTATCCTTCACTTTTTCGAGGGCTTTCAATTTTCAGAGGCAATTATAACAGTTTTTTGATCTTTAAAGTTTACGTCAGGATCTAAGATGCCCTCGAATCAACCTAAGTTAGTTTAAAACTGTTCGTTTGGAATTTGGGCTGTTGGTTGTCTGTTCCTGCTAGGCGTTCCTTTATAGCTAGTACTTGGGAAGAAAGATTTTTCAGGTCCTGACTCAGAGATTCTAGTTCACGTCTCAACGTGATGCTTGGATGAGGATAACCTACAGCAGACACACGGTTTTTCTTTTCTAGACGAAGGAAACAAGCTCAATTAGTTTTTCTGCTGTAGGCATAGGTTGTACACAAACAACAAGCCGTTTTATCTAGTAATCTAGCATAGATATCCTCCCAGTTACATTTTCTTAGTAACCTGGGGAGTGAAGTGAAGTTGACCAGTGGAGAGATTTGCATCTTAACAAGTTTTTTGTACAGCCTTAAACAAATGCCTTCTTTATTATAGTCTTCTCTATTATCATAATAAATATCTTCTTCTTAACTTCTTCTTCCTGAATTAACTCCGTCTTACTGAAGATTCGTTCAGCCCTGCCATTATAAACAACTTACATAGAGAGTATTTGTTTAAAATGTGCCTGCCCACCCATCATTAAACATGACCTATATAAAACTACATGTGTAAAATCTCAGTCTTGTTGTAGCTGTTAAAGCGAAACTTCTAGAACTTAGGGTTTTCTTTGTTTTTCTTGTTCGCGTCTACTTGCAATTAGTTGTAATTGTTTATAGTTTTCTTTTGTTATATTGTTTGCTTTCTTTTTGGTGCCACCATCGTTGCATAATGTTATGTAATCTGTCAAGTTTTTTGGTATAAACTTAGTCTTGTCGGTCAGTGTTTTTTTACAGTTTTTATCGGTCAAGAACAGCTCATTCCTTTTAACGTTAAGTCAAGAAACCGTTAAGGTAAATTTTAGTCATACGCCATTTGTACGCTTTTCCGTTTTCTTTGATGTATTTGTTATTTTGTACTGATTTCTACATTTTTGGTAATTTCGTATTCTTTGTATTTTTGGTTGTACAGTACCGTAGGAGTGTGATTTCTAAAATAAAGCGGTTGGACACTAATACGCGTGACTTCGGTTACATAGTACTTAACGATCGACTTTGGTAAAAGTTGGCCGCTCTGGTTGGCGACAGATCAAAGGAGTTCCAAGTTGAAATTACAATTAACGATGTCTTCGGTTGGTGAAAGAGACAGCTTGGGACGGACGATTATAGCCTACCGTGGACACATTACGCGGATTATAAATGAATTAGATCCGCTACTCTTGGAGCAAATTGCTTCTAAAGAAGTTGTTGAAAAGCACAGTTCGCTGGTGAACATATTCGAGAAGCTTAAACGGGCTTGTGCGCAGTGGTATCATTTGTCTGGGGAGCAAGAGGATAGAGAGCGTATTACTCATGACTACGCCAAGGATGTTTATCGAATGCAGATGTTTGAAAACAAATACAAGGAATGGTTAAACGATGTTTACACCCCAATAAGTCGAGGAGTTTACGGTGAAGGAATTGCGAATATTTCTGGGTTTGATTTGAGCTCCAAAACGCCTGTTGTACGATTAGAGGGTGCCTTTCAAGGAACTCAGAATACAAATCCTTCAGTTTCCCACGCGGGCGCGCGTAGTGATTTGTTGGAAACGAAAACACCTAATGCGACTCAAGATCATGCAAGTGGCGGCGATAAGACGCCAAGTCAATTACACCCAAGGAAAAAGAGTTCTAAAGGAGGGAGTCAGTTATCGGCACGGAATGTCAAGTGTACAATGGCTCAGCTTAAAGTGAAAAGGCTTCTGGCTGAACAAGAGATAAAGGAAAGTGAAATTGCGTTACGACTACAAGAAGCAAATACGCGTTTGTCAGCCGAGAAGGAACGTTTGAACATTCGAAGCGAATTAATGTTAGCCAGGATTGACGCAGAACAGGCTGAGATTGAAGCCAAACTGGGGGAGCAGGTTGATTTTGACTCTGTTTTTTCTTCCGAAGGATCAGTTAGAGGTCACGAGAACGTGAGGAAATATTTGGAAGGATTGTCACTTTCCGCCGTTCCTGGTCAACCGGATGTTGAGAAATGCGTTTTACCGGAAACCAAACCGCACGCTTTACCGGAAGTGAAAGCTAACATACCGGAAGCGAAGAATGTTACTGGAAATAGCACTGACGAAACAACGGTTAAATTTCAAAGGATTATGGAGCAACAGCAGGTGTCTATCGATAAAGTTGTTCTTGGACTTGAGAAGTTGGACATGCCAAAGCGGGAATTCTTGTACTTTGATGGCGATCCTTCAAGGTACCCCAGATTTATTAAGAATTTTGAGCTAAACGTGGAATCTTCGATTACAGATGACAATGTAAGGCTATCTTATCTGATCCAGTATTGCACTGGCAAAGCTAAGGAGGCAATTGAAAACTGTGTAATTCTGCCAGGGCCTGAAGGATACAAAGCTGCTCGTGAAATTCTTAGAAAGAATTTTGGACAACGTCATGTCATCATCCGATCGTTCATCGATAAAGTTGTCAAAGGACCACAGCTAAAATCTTCTGATGGAGAGAAACTCTTACAGCTCGCAAGGGACATGCGAATCTGTTTGCTGAATTCTGCGGAATTAAGCTATCAAGCCGATATAAACTCTTTGGACACTCTGAAGAAGATCGTTATGCGTCTTCCTGTGCACATGCAGGCAAAATGGGCGGATGAGTCGGGAAAGATTTTGGAAATGGGTTCTGAACCAACCTTCTCTCATTTGGCAGACTTTCTCGAGAAAAGGGCTCTGATAGCAAACACTGAGTTCGGGAAGTTAGTTGGATTCAAGCTTGGAGAGTCAAGAGTCACAAAACAACCAAGAAAAGCAGCTGATGGTGATGGTACTGTGCTTGCTTTGACTCAAGTTGAGAAGGATGTTAGTAACCAAGCCAATGCAGCCAACAGCAAACGCTCAAATAAGAGGTCAGCAACGGATGGTCAAGTTAAATGCAAGTTTTGCGATGGAAGACATGAATTGGAGAAGTGTTTTAAGTTCCGGGACAAACGATATATTCAAAGGAAGGACTTTGTTAGGAAACAAAATCTGTGTGAAAATTGTTTGAAGCCTAATCACATCGCTAGACGATGCAGGAGTCTTGATGCTTGCTTGCTGAGTGGCTGTAGAGAAAGGCACCATTCCTTGCTGCACCCACCTAATTCATTGAGCGCTCCCATAGCTTCAAATGGGACTTCAAGAACGCGAGGTGATTGTGAAGATCCTGTTACCGGGCCAATAGCGACTCGCGAAGATCTGGCTGAAGTAAGTCCACACCACATCGAGGCCGGGGCGGATTATGCGACGAATGCCGGAAAAAACAGAATTAGTTTGAGGATTGTGCCCGTCCGAGTTTCTGCTAAAGGTGGACGAGAAGTGGAGACATATGCTTTCATTGATGATGGTTCTGACACCACCTTGTGTCTACGACGCCTTCTGGATGAGTTAGGAGTAAGAGGTTCTCCAACGTCATTTTCTTTAACTACCATTAATGCCGAGAGAACCAAACGGTCTGGAGAAGAAGTTAGTCTTACTGTGAGAGCATTGTCGTCAGATGAATGCATACAACTAGATCGTGTGTGGACTGTTGACAAGTTACCTGTCTCAAAGAAAAGCATACCCAGCACCGAAGATATCCGCGATTGGCCGCATCTGCAGGGTATAAGTATACCTAAGCTCGATAAAGAGGTATCCATCTTAATCGGCAATGATGTTCCCGAGGCGCACTGGGTCTTTGAAGAGCGCCGTGGTCGCCGTAAACAGCCTTGCGCTGCACGGACATTACTTGGTTGGACACTTATCGGACCAGTTGGCGGTTCAAGCAACCCTGAAGCGACCGTCAGTTTCTTAAGTGGAGGTCAAGAAACGCTGTCAGCACAAATTGAGCGAATGTACAACGCGGAGTTCGGCGAATCGTCTGCGTCATCTAAAGAAATGATGTCGATTGAAGATAGAAGAGCCCTGGGAATAATGGAACGAACCGTTCAGATGGTCGATGGCCATTATCAGCTCTCCCTTCCTTGGAAGTATGATAATCCGTGCCTACCGAATAACAGACCTATGGCCGAAAAAAGACTAAATCTTCTGAAAAGACGTTTGGAAAAGAACAAAGTTCTCCAAGAGAAGTACAAGGATGCTGTTGAAGATTACATTGCACAAGGTCACGCGAGGAAAGTATCTCTACATCAAGTGTCACGTTCTGTCTGGTATCTTCCCCACCATCCTGTGATACACCCGCAGAAACCTGAGAAGACCAGAGTTGTGTTCGATTGCGCCGCTAAATTTCGCAATACGTCACTCAACGAACAGCTGCTTCAAGGGCCAGATTTAACCAATAATCTCGTCGGAGTACTACTTCGTTTTCGTCAAGAGCAAATAGGTCTTACGGCCGACATAGAGAAGATGTTCCATCAAGTGAGAGTGTCTCCTCAAGACACTTGCGCTCTGTCATTTTTGTGGTGGCCTGGTGGCGATCTTTCTAAAGAAGCAGAAGACCATGAGATGCTTGTTCACCTCTTTGGAGCTAAATCATCTCCTAGCTGTGCAAGTTTTGCATTAAAGAAAACCGCAGAAGACAACAAGACGGACTTCGATGTGGAAACCATCGATACGGTTAATAGGAACTTCTACGTTGATGACTGTGTTAAATCGGTAGCAACAACTGAAGAGGCGGTACGATTAGTTGAGCAGCTGCCAGAATTGTTGAGTAGGGGAGGCTTCCGCTTAACAAAGTGGATCAGTAATCGTCGAGAAATCTTGTCCTCGGTCGCTAAGGAAGACCTAGCACCGTCAGTGAAGAACCTTGACCTAGACTTAGAAGATTTACGGTTAGATCGCGCCCTTGGTATGCAGTGGGACACGGAAGAAGACACCTTTGGGTTTAGGACCATTCCGAATATTACAGCCAACACAAGGAGAGAGATTCTTTCTGTCACCTCATCTCTATATGATCCTCTTGGCCTAGCTGCTCCAGTTATACTTCCAGCTAAACGACTGCTTCAGAAGTTATGCAAAGACGAGCTTGGTTGGGATGACATAGTCCAAGAAGACGACCTTCTGCAGTGGCAAGATTGGACAAGGGGCATCATTGGTCTTACCGAAGTAGCCATACCACGTTGTGTGAAACCGAGAGATTTTGGCGAGCTCAGTTCCGTCCAGCTGCATCATTTCTCAGATGCCTCGGAAGAGGGATATGGGGCTGTCTCATACCTGCGCTTAACTGATGCACTTGGTAATATCGCCTGTAGCATCTTACTGGGAAAGGCAAGAGTTGCTCCACTGAAGACTGTGACAGTACCACGACTGGAGTTAACGGCTGCCACAGTCGCTGTAAAGCTTCACAAGCAGATCAAGGAAGAACTCACTTTGCCTATACATGAAGTGACGTTTTGGACTGACTCTACTATTGTCTTGCAGTATATCAACAACAGTCACACAAGATTCCAGACATTCGTCTCCAACCGGCTGGCAACGATCCACGATATCTCTACCCCGTCTCAGTGGCGTCATGTTAGCTCTGATCTGAACCCAGCAGATTACGCGTCTCGTGGGTTTAATTCTCATGAACGTACCAAACTGAAGATTTGGCTCGAGGGACCAAGATTTTTGTTGACGGACGAAAGCCAGTGGCCAAATCAGCCAACCCAGCTTCCTGAGACTGATGAAAATGACCAGAACGTCAAAAGATCGAAGAAAGTCCAGACGCATGCTGTTATGCAAGATCAAGGGTTTGACTCGTTGGTTTATCACTACTCTTCGTGGTATGGTTTGAAAAAGGCTCTAGCTTGGCTGAGCCGCTTCAAGAATTACTTGCTGTATCGCTCAGGGAAGATTGCAAAAGAAGACGTCAAAAGAGGAGAATTATCCGTCCGCGAAATCCAAAACGCTGAAGAGGAGGTCATTAAGTACATGCAAAGGCTGTTCTTTCCGAGGGAGTTGAATGCACTGATGACTGAAGCTCAGCAAAGCCGTAGTATCTCTAGAGTGTCGGGGAAACGCCTTAGTGACGGTTCGTACGTCAGCCCACTGCGCAAACTCAGTCCAATAGCTGTTAATGGGTTAATCAGAGTTGGTGGTCGTCTTAATAATGCAGAGGCTATCGATTGTTTCATGAAGCATCCAATAGTTCTACCAACCAAGCATCACGTAACTGACCTGATTATTCGCCATTATCATCAGATAGGCCATGTAGGATCAAGTCAAGTTCTTGCTGCAATTAGAAGGAAATTTTGGATTTTGAAAGGGGGTTCAGCCGTCAGACGAGTGGTCAGCAAGTGCATCAAGTGTAGAAGATGGAACTCAAAGCCGGAAGCACAGATTATGGCTCCGCTACCTATGGCTCGCGTCACGCCTGGGGATGCACCGTTCACCGCGGTTGGAATTGACTACTTCGGACCAGTGCCAGTCAAGTTGAAGAGAAGTCGAGTTAAACGATACGGGTGCATTTTCACCTGCCTAACAATGCGAGCAGTGCATATTGAGGTCTCTCAAGATTTGACGACTGACTCGTTTCTGATGGCGTTTTCAAGATTTGTCAGTAGGCGCGGTGCACCAAGAGAAGTTTACAGCGATAATGGTACCAACTTTAAGGGAGCAGAATGTGAGTTGAAGAAAGCTCTTAAAATGTGGAATCAATCACGCATCACAGAGAGTTTACGCAAGCGCAGTATTCAATGGTACTTCAACCCCCCACAAGCAAGTCACCAAGGAGGGGTCTGGGAGAGAATGATTCGCTCTGTTCGCAAGATACTGCGCGCTCTCCTGGGAAACCAAATAGTGAATGACGAGACCCTTCTCACTGTTATGGCAGAGGTAGAGAAAATCCTGAACGACCGCCCACTCACAAGATTAAGCGAAGATCCAAATGACTTGGAACCATTAACGCCGAATCATCTTTTGTTGTCTCACCGTAATGCATGTGTTGCCCCTGGTAACTTCTCCACTGCGTCCACAGACAATTACAAGAAATGCTGGAGACAAGCACAATACCTGAGTGACATCTTTTGGAGAAGATGGGTAGATGAATACTTGTTATCTCTTCAAGAAAGGCAGAAGTGGATTCGCCCGCGCCGGAATGTAGCTTTTGGAGATTTGGTTCTCATAGCTAACGAGCACAGTCCGCGTGGACAGTGGCCAATGGGTGTTGTTGAAGAAGTTACACCAGATCGCTGTGGTGCAGTGCGACAAGCTACAGTTAGAACCGCCAGAGCAATTTTGAAGCGAGATATTAGAAAGATATGCTTGCTGCTGGAAGCTGCCGATAATTAATCCCAGCTGTTAACACAGTGTAACTTGTAAGGACAGACAGACCTCTTCGAGGTTTTGGACAAAAAGGAGCCAGTTGCTGGAAAGGAAGTTCCCTGATTGCAGTGATCAACTAGCTTATTAATACGTTGCGAACTGTGTAAAGCAATTAAGCTGTTAATTGTAGATAAGGTTTTTGAATATTCTAAATAAGTTTCGTTTACTAGTTTCGCTTAGTTTTCTTAAGAAAGGCAAGGCTTGAATGCCCGTCTGCCTTTCGAGGCCGGTGTGTTAAAGCGAAACTTCTAGAACTTAGGGTTTTCTTTGTTTTTCTTGTTCGCGTCTACTTGCAATTAGTTGTAATTGTTTATAGTTTTCTTTTGTTATATTGTTTGCTTTCTTTTTGGTGCCACCATCGTTGCATAATGTTATGTAATCTGTCAAGTTTTTTGGTATAAACTTAGTCTTGTCGGTCAGTGTTTTTTTACAGTTTTTATCGGTCAAGAACAGCTCATTCCTTTTAACGTTAAGTCAAGAAACCGTTAAGGTAAATTTTAGTCATACGCCATTTGTACGCTTTTCCGTTTTCTTTGATGTATTTGTTATTTTGTACTGATTTCTACATTTTTGGTAATTTCGTATTCTTTGTATTTTTGGTTGTACAGTACCGTAGGAGTGTGATTTCTAAAATAAAGCGGTTGGACACTAATACGCGTGACTTCGGTTACAGTAGCATTTTTGTTTACTCAGTTTTGTAGAAAAAACTTGCTTCGGTTTTTATTTTAGCTTTTTCTTCGAATTAAATGAAAAAGAAAACTAAGCCCCAGAATACGCACAGAAGAAAACTACTTCGGTGTAGCAGTGGGTGAAAGCACTCGCCTCCCACCAATGTGGCCTGGGTTCAAATCACGGCGTGGACACCGACGAGGGTAAACACTAGAACGACTGACTTAATAAAGTAATTTACTGTACTACTTAGTTGGGTTGAGCTTTATGTTTGTTGTTGGTTCTCTCCCTTGCCTGCGTACAGACGTGCCACAAAGGAAATAGGAGACGTCTGCATGCAGGCAATTCTCTCCCTAGCTCCCAGAGGTGTTTTCTCCGGGCACTCCGGTTTTCCCCCCTCCTCAAAAACCAACACTTCCAAATTCCAGTTCGACCAGGTAAAAAAATGGTAGACAAAGAGCTACTATGGGAATATGCTCTGCCGAAAATCCTTATTTATTTAGTTATTTATTTAATTGGTGAACTTACGAAAAGAGCAGAGTCGCTTTTCCGATTTTAGAACAAAAATATCGACCAAAACGCCAAGCAAAACGAGACCAACCAGGATGCCCAAGATGGTGAGAAGTAAAATTCCAGTGTGGCGGGAACTTCCCGATATCAGACCTTCTGTATCCACGGATGGCCTAAAAACCTAGAATGATTAAGAAAAATAAACAAATTGATATTTTGGAAAGTACTTAACGGGCAACAGCGCGTAGTAGATACGATTATCATACTTCCTCTGGAACTCGTAAGCCGCTCATTCAGAGAAGGATGAAAAGGAACTTAGCCGCAAGAGGTGAGGCACTACCCTCCCCCACTGGGAGCAGAGGCCGTAAGTCGAGGGGCCTCTGCTCGCAGGGTAGTGATGCACATATAGAACTCTCCGCAAGAGATGGAAAAAGGGATAGAGGAAAGGCGATGTAATGCAAATTCATCTGACAGCTTTCTGTACAGTAGGTGCGAGCTATCGACCAGGTTTTCGGCTTGTGGATCAGTGTTCTAGGTGTTTAGTAATTGAACAAGTTTATCAAATTTGGGGAGACTATTTTGTTTTAAACCGGTATAATTGTATCTGACTACCTCTACCTTAACGTTTGACACTGTTCTTACAATCTGAGACAAAACAAAAAAGCTCAAAAATACAAAATAAATTACCTTCAAAGGCACAGTGTATCCTTTGACAAACGTGTCTATCAAAGGATGTTCTATTCGCCGCCTAAAGCAAAAGTTTTTCTCTAAAAATCTACACGTTGTACTTCTTTTAAGTGCCATCTTGTATGTTATTTCCGCATGAATCACTTCAAATATACGCAAGTTTTCGTCCTCAGTTTTTCCGCTGAAATGGTAATAAGCTTGAAGTCTCTCCATGAAGATGCCATCCACATCGTCATCTACCAAAGCATTATACAAATCGTCAGGATCGTCGTACACTAAGCCGAAAGTAAAAAACAACAATAAAACTAAGGGTGAGGGCTGTTCTAACGTCTAAAGGTTTATAGATAACATCCTAAGATCTCGGGGGGACCTCCCTATAAAAGCCTATAAAGGGAGGCTCCACCCGAAAGGAGTACTTTTTCAGGCTTCACTCAGGTATATAAAAGGGTAGGGATTTCATTAGTTGAAGTATATGAAAGTGTAGGGAAATCTGTCATTTCGGTCTGTCAAAATGCTAAAACGGGCTAACAGATGCATTTCAGGGCTGCGAAAGAGTCGACAAAACTTTGTGATTTGTTCATATTTAAAATTAAGACAATTCATTTACAGCAGTTAAAAGGGATGCAAAGTTCTAAACTTGGCTTGTGAAAGGGATACATTTTTCATTAGGAAGTATACGAAAGGGGTACGTTTTCTGTCAAAAATGGTATATAAAAGGGTAAGGGGCCGGGTTGGACCTTGGGGCGGAGCCTTCCTGTATAAAACGTTTCTCAAAACTCCTCCTCCCCCCCCCCCCCCTCCCCATCCCTCCCAGTCCTATGACTATGGAAGACTAATAGGTTTATGGATGAAGTATCACATTAGGCCAACTTGGTTTGGATCAAAACAAAACAAATTTCTTTCTGGGCTGACTAGTAACTTAAGAAAGAACTTACGATAAGGAATTGCGCCAGTATAATTTGCTTCATACTGAGCTTTAATATCTTGTGACAGCACACCTACCTGCAAAAAAGAGTCAGAACAAAGGCAAAAAACGATCATTTTTTTCCATAAATTAAACTAAATTTACAGATTCCAAGACAGACAGTTCAAAGTTACGACCGCCTGTACGGAGAACTTAAGCAATGTTCGGCGAAATAAACGCCGTGTAGGACAGCTGATAACGTGAAACCAGTGTTGGATTTTTTTGAAAAAAAATTACAGTTGTCAACCTCCGCGCATGCGTGAGGTGCTGGTCAGGCGGTGGGTTGGTGTATGTGTACCCCTTGCTTTGGGTTTGTCTCCATATGCGACCACCTCTCATAAAAAATCATCTCCCATCAGCATCACTTATCCAAAACACCATACATTTTCAGTCCAGTCAAATCCTCACAGTTCCAAACCTCTTGTAAACGACAACCTCCTGTAAGAGACCGCGAACACTTCTGGAGGATGACGGTTTTATTATTTTCTATTGTTTTCAACCTCTTTGTTCTTTGTAAGAACTTTTAGCGACGGCATGGATCTATACATATCGTAACTTAGAAATTGCGTGTAAAACTGAGTTATCTTCCATATTATCCCTTTAAGTCCCAATATCAACATACAAATTCTCCAAACTGATCTCCATACATTTCCTTTAAGAATCAGTTGAGAGAATTTAATAACAGATCAAGGTTTTTTCTTATTGGTGATCATTTGTTAATTCTCATAACTGCATCTCTTAACAATTACTGGATATTGTTAGGAGAAAATTGATGTTGGTCACTATCGGGACTTAAAGGGTTATAAGATAGATGAGTCCGGACCTAATCTTGGAAGAAACATCCAGTGGTTTTATTCTCATAAGCAACCACTTGTTAATTTTAATTGGTCGCTATGAAAATTGTTAATTATAGCTTTTGAAATAACTGAAGTTTTCTTTTAGAAGACTTTCTTCCTTTCAGAATTGATCGAAAAGAAAGTTTAGTCAGTAGTGCAAAGATAGCCGAAACGTTCCATCCCTAGTGAAAGGCGTCCACTGAGATCAAAGGCCAGTTTTCTGTTCTTATGCGATTAGCACTACTTTCACTACCAAGAGGGAAAAAATAGTCGGTATAGGTAAAAACATTTTAATCTCTAGGAAATTTGTTATTTTTTCAAAGCGTCGTGTCCTTGCAAGAATTTCTTTGAGAAGATTTTTTCTTTAATAACTTGGGTTTTACACCTTTTCTAATACATTCCCAGTAAAATTCATTTAAATTTTCAGAAAACAAGAAAGTTTACAAACTGATTTTCAGCTTCAAAAATTGTAAATGATAACCTTGCTGATAAGTAACCTTTTAAGTTTTAATTTTTGCAACTTCCCTTGTTTTTTCTTTTGCGATCTTTTCCGTGCCCTGAGAAGGGACATCGCTTACAATCTCGTAATCTAATTGAACACTCACATCCAGTCCTTCCAATGAATTGCTAAATTGTGGCGAGGAGCTGAGAGTTAGAGCGGAAGTTACTGTGGCAGTAAACATGGTAATGACAATGAGACCAAGAAGGATCCATAACACACCAAACAGACGGCCAATAAACGACCTGGGAGTTTTGTCACCATATCTACGCAAAATAAAACCTAAGTTAACTCAATACTTCCAATTTCATTATGTCCACGTCACATCTTACAATATGTAAATGTAGTGTTGCTTTTTTTGATCGTGGGAATACACTTAGGTGCTATGGCCCCCGGGGGACACTCCACATATGAAAGGGGTGGGGATGCTCGTCGGAAATTTTGAATTAAACCCCTCAAGGAGACCGATCTGGGCCTGGCCCAAGCTTTTTTGACCCCTAAAAGAGACCATGTTAAAACACAGACAATATTATATATATAGATAATTATATATTATATTTTTTGGCGTGCAACTTTAAGCGAGACATTCACGGCTAAATATCATGGCGTTTTGCCCAGAAGGCCCTAAGTGAGACCAAAAACCGAAATTTACGCCCCTGAGCGAGACGACGAGTCCCCACCCCTTTCATATGCGAAGTCCCCCCCCTCCCCCTCTCCCCGCCCCAGGGCTATAGCTAGTTTACATGCACACGGCACTAAAATAATTATTGAAAAATAATCAAATCAAACACTGACTGTCAATTGGCAAAGTAGTTTGCTTTTTATAAGAATGGCCGAGGAGTTCAACTCGGTACCACCACGCACCGAACCCCCACCTCCGGATTGCGCTTTCGCTGCGCTGGGTATACCGGCTGGCGATTCTTGCCTTTGCTTCTTTCACATTGTTTTTTTTCTTGTAAGAGACCAACATACATATACGAGGAGACAATGAGGGGAAGGGAGACACCCTGTTACGCCGCAAAATGTAACAATTGACGCAAAATGTAACATTAACGCGAAATGTAACAACTTTTGACGCGAAATGTAACATTAACCCGAAATGTAACAACTTTTTAACGCGAAATGTAACAACTTTTTGACGCAAAATGAAACAATTTTTCAACGCGAAATGTAACAAGCAAAATGTTACAGCCTTGAAATAACTGAGGAACTTGTACATGAGCCTTGTAGATAAAGTGTAAATTGTCTGGTGGTTACAAAAACAGTTTATTTTGCGTCAAAAAGTTGTTACATTTCGCGTTAAAAAGTTGTTACATTTTGCGTCAAAAGTTGTTACATTTCGGGTTAATGTTACATTTCGCTTTAATGTTACATTTTGCGGCGTAACACACCCTCTCTTATTTCAACTTTGTATTTAGGAATAAAGGCACGGCAAAGTTTCCCCGTAGCCTGCGTAGCTGGCGTTTTTTTTTTTGGGTGGGGGGGGGCGGTGTTCTTTTGTGGTTCTCAAAGTAACAGAGGCACTAATGCTGGACCAAGGTTAAAACAGAAAACGATGGGGGAGGGGAGGGGGTGAGGAGAGAATCTCCTCTCCTCCTCTCCCATCTTTTTCTTTTTCGTTCTCGGTTCGGCTTTCGCACGGTTGTATCTCCTACTTTACGAACCACATGAACAAAAGAAAAGACACACCTGAAAAAAACTGCCAGCCACACAGGCTAGGTACGACGCGAGTCGGGCATCGGCCACCTAATACTTGGCCTCTTCTGTTTTCCAGTACAATTTTCAGTATTGAAGAATGTGATCTTGCTGATCCATGTAAGCGTAAAGTCAACAATGGTTTGACTATCATAACAACTTACTCATCGTCATCACAAATAGGCCTTATTATTGCTATGTTAATTTAATTTTCCATACCCAACTGTTGTCATGCTGATAAATGCCCACCAAAAACCTTCATAAGAACCTCTTGTAAACGACAATGGGAATTCTTCGTTTTTCACATGATATTCCTTCAATGCAAATCATAAAACACGTCATTATTTTCAATTGCCCTTCTGAAAGCTAGTGTACTGTTATCCACAGAATTTTTTCAAGTGCTTCTTCAGCGAAGAACTTTATATTATCAAGGCTATTGCAGGCGCGGTTAAGTTAAAATTGGCGAGAATATTAGATCAAACAATTTTTTCTTTTTTAGAAAATGTTACTTGTTATGAAAATTAAAACAAATTACATCTTTATTGCAAGGAGACGTGACTATAATAATTCGGGAAAATTGCATTAAAAGTTCTTCTTCCTCTTTCCTCGGTTGTAAAACCTGTAAATCACAACCTAATTCGGCACTGGGCGAACCGCGGAAGCACCTTTTTAAATCTCTTACCGCACTGTATTTCACACGATTTTGTGTTATTGGTTTTATAAATGCCTTTTGCTGATATATATAATGATCGTGTTTTTTAATAAAGTGTATCAAAAATCAACACTGAAAGGAAGCATGGAATGAAGCCGATGTGAACTGCGGTAATGTAAAACTCAACGAACGAAATATATGATAAAATATGTAATCAAGAATTACTCAGATATTTAATAGTCCTCGTCAAACTATTTGCAACTTACCAATGCCCAAATAAAAATCCCAGCTATTCCAGCAAGAAGAAAGGTCAATGTAAATATGGGCCACGAATCATAAAGCGATCGTAATACCAAACTCTTCGCTTTCTTATTGAACTGATCTATGCGACCAATCAGCACGTAACCATGCGTTTTTACGATCTCGTGAAAAGTGTACCTAATCTCAGAGAACGTTAACTGTGTCTCTCGCTCCTCTGTGACAGGGAAAATGATATCTGCTGATGCGAGATTTTCACTGAAGGTATCTGATTCAGCGTCTTCGTGCATGTCATTTACGACTTGGAGCGCATCAAAATCGTTTGGGCAACAACGTTCAAAACTCTCATTGATGTAGTCAAACACGATGCCACCTACCGATAAGGACAGTATAATCTCAGTGTATTAACTTTTATTTAGGGAAAATTCAGTTAACTTTATTCTTTTGTGACTTGCAGCGAACAAACCGGCATTGAACATGACTAAGGGCCCTTTAGTGCATGGAAGTAGGGGACCCCAGGTCGGGTGACATAACCCGCATAGGTGGGGTTCACTGTTACCCGGTATGCCAGGCCGGATAACCCTCTCAGCCGGGGTAAAATTTTGCCGTGTAAGCCTTTCGAGGAAAAGAAAGTACACCCCGAGATGGCGGGGTTGTAAGATTGCATTTATAGGCGGGTCATTTTTACCCCACCTGAACGGGTTACTTCACCAACCTGGTCTGCAGCTGTTCACATGGAGGTGGCCACCTCCGTGTAAACATGCACAGGCCCTAAGACTGAACTTCTTATTGGTTTAGTCTATGCAAAGATTATCACTTCTTTCGTTCAAACGACTTAGGGGCTCACACCGGATGAAAATCTTTCTTGCGGAATATCGCATTCATGATAAACTTTCAAAGAAGATTGCGCCATTGAAAAACCTTCTACAATTCACTCTACATTACTGTAGCCGTGCTGAAAGAGCCGGCCTTTTTTCAAAACCGCAAAAGTTGCAAAAAATTAATCGTGCTGCACGCGTTAGACTTGCTCTAATCATAATCCCAGTGCTAATGAATTGTTTTAGAAGTTCAACGGGCCAAAACTTAACCAGCAGCGCTTAATTAGTGGAGCAATTATGGCGTATATTATTGTAAAGTCGATCAGGTTCCTGCACGTTTTAGTTTGTTCGTCTTTATGCCACTCGGACTTTCACAGTTAAAGCAAGGGACTATGGGCTTGCCATTCCTCAGTCAGCGCGGGGCTGATTATTTAAAAAAAATGGGGGAAAACGTTTTTTTTCTTTGCATTAATATCGTGCGTGGAACAGCTTGCACTCACCGTCACTGGATGTATTGATATTGACTATTATGAATATTAATGAATTTTTCTCTTTTACTGCGCACACGGCTTCCCTATAAAACCGGTTTTTCCCTTGTTATTTCTTTTGTTCATGTACACTGAAGGAAATATCGTCTCGTGCAAGCCCATCGTAAAATATACCCACCTGCAGTGGCGTCATTTTCAAGCGTCATATAAGGCGGGAATAGCAGCAATGCTGCTTTCACATCACCAGTAGGACACCCAGTCACGCTGTCTGTCATTCCACCATCGTCCGGACAGTCACTGTTTGCTGCTGTGTTGTTGGACAGGGCCATAAAACACAAACTTGAAATCATTACATGCAAGGATGTCGTCGGTTTCATGTCAGACACAAACTCCGTTGAATCATTTGAATCTAGACTGAAAAGAATTGAAACTCCATATTCTTAAGCAATTAAAACCACTGTGAGCCTCAAGTTAAATTCTAACCTAGGAGCCTTTTCTCAAAAGCCTCTTAAATGCTTGGGGCTACTCCAGTAACTGTTTTTAATCCTTGTATGTTATTCTGTTACCGTAAAAAAATCCAAACCGAACAAAACTGGCCGTAGGTGACAAACCATTACGCTTTGATCCAATTGGCCTCTTGAGCCTCTAACTAAACGCTCTATGACTGACCGAAAATGATCATTTTTTGCAGAAAATTTGTCACCATCTCATATCCCTGCTTGGATTGGTTCTGTGGGAGTCGTCCAGACTGCGCCGAGTTATTAGCATCAAATATTCCGATAATAGAGGTCCTACACTTATGAATACATTCACTTTCCACACCGCCCAGTTCACTTTCTTGTCACCTAAAAGTTTGTAACTTAACTGGATCTAGTGCCTTGGTTGTGTACTCTTCATTCCTAGCTGCTTTTCATAATTTTTTAGCTCTAAGCGAGCTACAAAAGCTACAGTGGAAGGCTTTCCACATTTTGATGACGTATAGACTGGGTGCAAAATGTAGTACACGACTGAAGCGTTTGTGAAGCTTTTAACGCGATGTTTCCTGATAATATTACTGACATAGCAGGAATCTCTTGCGATGCAAAAAAAATGGCTTCAGTTAAAAGACTACAAAACCTTTGTCTAACTCTTATGTACCTTCGTTGTTTGTTTGAGTTCCAGCGTTGCTGTAGTGAAATTATTATGCATTGACACTGACAGCTGTAATTCTTGATGATTTTTAATTTATGCAATGTTTACACTTTCCGATTCGAAGGTACTAAAGCTTTAATAGCTTGGCTCTGTAACTCCATAATGATCACATTCAAAACTCGTTTGAAAAAGCTCTAAGAAAATGCAAACGCGGATTACTAGTCGAATCTGACTAGGGCAAATTTAAAGTCCTAAACTCTAAATGCTCTCCGCTATGAACTCGCTCAGCAGGCCTGAAAAAAAAAACAGCTTTAAAAAAACTTATTAAGCTAAACTATCATGTACGAGTTCAATCATCTCAAAATTACGCAAATTATACTTTGGATTGAAGTGAAGCTGGATTGGCTTGCCAAAACACATAAACAGGAAAAAAAACGAAAATTGGCAAGGCGAAGACGGTTTTTCTTTAGAAGAAAAATCCGCTTCAAACGAAGATGAAACCCATTAGATCAATAAAACATAATAAGGATAAAAGTCATAAAAACAACCCATCCGAGAATACCGAATAGTTTAAGTACTGATTATCGCAAAAATCGCCATACTTTGACGATAGCCATAAGGATCCAGAGAATACGAATCTGATTATTAATCCTCCAAACGAAACAGATGACAATCATTGTAACCGGCTACTCAGTTCAACTTACCATTAGTACGATTCGTTGTTCTAATAGACCGATTCGGCTAACTCAGTGTTGTACCCAATTCAAATCTCCCGGGGATAAGATTCTTTGTGTATTGCATTTGCATTATAATGTGGCATTCACATTTGAATGATATGGAAATTCCTGAAACAAAACGTTTTATTCCCAAAGGGTTTGAATTGGGTACAACATCGAGTTAGCCGAATAGGTCTATCGACTTGAAATCAAACACGTTGTTAACAGACATCGCCAATGCATCGTGTTTTGACCCGGATTTATTTTAAAGATGTTGTTTTAAGCAAGTCAAATTATGAATAAATTTTTAATTTCAAGCGGCTGTGAATATTATTACACCCTACGGCGAAGTGTATATTTCCTACCGTTCGCTAACAAATTTATGTCTTAATTTAGTTTAACGTCTTATACCCTAACATGTATAATGAATAATTAACACGTGCTTTTTGTATAATTTTCAGTGTTTTATAGTAAAATTGCTGAAATTTCGGATTTGATGTGTTAGTCTTTATCTTTAAGATTGTCTCCATTCTTTCCATGGTAAAAGCGCTGTTAATCAATTAAACTAAAGTGCTCTTGCTCTACCTCTTCAGAAAGTCTTCAAATAAAACTTTGCCATCAACAATAATTATATTCCACCATATTTTTGAAATTATGAATTTTTTAAAAATTAACTTCCTGTTGAAGTCCTACTGATTTTTTTCTATCAAATTTTCCCAGGCGTTCTAAAGAGATGCTAAGTGTTAGAAAGCGTAATACACGGACTAAATTACATGCGAAGTTGAAATGACGAAGTGGTTATACAAATTCTGCTCTCTTTGTCCTGTTTTTCAATATTTTGTCTAATGAATCGGTGCCAAGTTTGAGACAGTAAAGAAAAAGCTGTTTCCATTAAAGATTTATCCCTTTTTTTGAGCTCATTTCAAGTCTATGCTTTTGTACTCCGACTGCGAGCAGTCTCTCATTTGCTCAAAACACAAGTCTGCGATCGAGTGCGATAACGCACTCGCTCACAGATTTTCGAGTAAGACAGAGACTGCAATCAGTCTAAACGCACTCTAACGCTTCTGCTTCTTTGTATTCTACACCCTGTATGCCCGGGGGGGGGGGGGTACTCCCTTATATGGCCTATACGGGGATATGCTCATGAACAGGGTGTGGCTTTTCAGTGACCTCTCTGTCTTAAACATGGCATACAATTTCGTGTGAGTCTCTCCTAAACAGGGAATATAATTTGGTGTGATCATGAGTCTGTCAACAGGGTATTGCCTGCACGATTGATTTGATTTGCTAGAAGAATATTTTTTGTACTCCAAGTATACAAAGTAATGACTATATGTGAGTTTGCATTTACTGCCAATAAACGACTTTAAAACAAGACGACATGTATTCTGTCCTTTGTCCCAAACAGCCCACCTCCAAAGCCAGGGAGAAAAGCGCCCTGGGGACGAGGCTGCTAAACAGGGTCAGGGTGTCGGTCAGGGTTTGAAATCCTGAGCGGCTTGCAAACGGCACATTAAAATACCACCGGTAGCCCAAGCGTTGAATATGGGCTCCCTGTAAATTGTGCTTTCGCAGCACGCTAAATAAAATTATGTGTTTTGGACTGTTAAAACTACGAGCCAGCATTAATTTGAAAAATAGCCTACCTACCCAGTCGTGAGAGGTTCAAATGTGATATGAATGTTGACAGAAACTGAAGGAACTGTAGTGTTGCGGTCCTATGGCTAACCTGAGATCAGGTCAGAATTTGAGCGGTTCTCATAGATTCTCTCTAAAGGCTACCGCCGTAATGTTATTTAGAAAGCGAAAAGAAAATAGAGCCTGATCTCAGGTTATCCTATGGCCCCGTCCTGCAGAGAGCTACAGGGCTCCCCTTGGAGTTCGGTAAATGGGGCAGAAAACTGTAGTTTATATGAAGTACAATAGACCGAGGCGAATTCATTCCCAGTTCCCTGTCAAAGAAGAAAGGAAGCCATGTTGGTTTGACATCAATGAGTGTTGTTTTTGTTCGTCGTTGGCTTGTGGCTTTTTTCATAGCCATTGGAATCCTTTTCATAGTGGCCTTTACCCTTAAAAAGGTAAGCGTCTTGATAAAAAGTGTATTGATGTTAATTTCAGCGCCATCCAGACAAACGAAGCAATGATGGTAATTTTTTTAAATATTTTTTAAAAGTTGTTGCAAAAATTGCACTGATAACCTGAGATCAGGCCCAATTTGAGCGGTTCTCATACATTCTCTCTAACGGCTACCGCTGAAATTCTTTTCGTTTCGCCATGCCCGCCGGACTGTTACATGTATTTACAAAGCGAAACGAAAATAGAGCCTGATCTCAGGTTATTGCACTGATCGTGTTAAGTTTTGCAAGAACGTGGTTTTTCAAATTTTGATTCAGGTTCAGCACCTTTAAAAAATGGTGGCCTCGATAAGATGTACATTGATATAAACTCACGCAAGCTTATGGCCATTAAAAAGGTTCAATGATACGTAGTAAATGAAAACTGTTAGATATTATTTCTGTCGAACCTCTCTACAACGGCTACTTTGGGGACAGAAGAAAGTGGCCGTAAAGAAATGGCAGTTGTAGAGTGGTTTCAAATAAGAGTCAATGTATGGATTTTTTTTCTGCCGGGATAAAAAGTAGTGGCTGTTGTAGAGAGGTGACCATTGGGGGAGGTTCAACTGCATAAGGTAGGCATATCTAGGTTGGGGGGGGGGGGGGGGACAGGGACCCCATTCTCCCGCCTCCTGTACCATTTTGTCCCTTTGTCTCCGGACTCCCGTCCTTTGTTGTGTTTCTCCCGTTAAAGATCAGAAGCCCGGGTTAAGTGTTCAAGCTGTGGGGTAATTTGCCAAAGATGGAAATTGTTACAGGTCAGTTTTCTTAGTTAAACTGAGTTTTCACTAACCTGGTTATCTAGGTTTGACCATCGCTTCTGTGACAATAGTCTCAGTCACACTTGCAGGTTATGAAGAATTGGAGATAATGGAGATTTGAGCCAATCAGAAACAAAGACATTTGAATGAATAATAAAACTTATAACCCCTACCACTTTCTTTTAATAAATTGATGTTTTATTAATTTGGCATGTTAATAGTCTTATCAAGAATCAGACATCTTGGAAGTGCATCCCATAGTTGAGTTTCAGTGGATTGATATTGAGAACTTGACAGAATTCAGAGCCTGTAGAAACTCCATTCAAGGTGCCTTGCTGATTGTTGATGAAAGAGGTACAAAGAGTTGTAAAAATACACATATTGGTTGCAATACAACAGAACATGCTAGAATCCCAATAGATGTTATTCACGATATACCGACCACGATTACTTGTACTGGCAAATGTTATGACTTGTTTGCCCCTGAAATATCATGTGATATCACTTTTATACCATCAATCCTAAAGCACATGCAAAGATGGTGGGTACTGTGAATAAGCTCTATTTAAAACTAAACAGAGTACATACAGGAATAAAAAGATCCTTTTGTTTCTATTATGATGATTCATTCCACAAGACAGAGTATTACAAGATTGCTGTTTATTACATGTAGTTTCAGCATAATTTTGCTAGCCTGAAATATTCATCTGTTACAAGCAATAATTATTAAAACATGTTCCTTTGACAACTATATACCCGACAAATTGTTTATTGAAAGTGCAGCAAACTCAATTGGATTCACCAAGTTAGTGTTAGTATTCCTGGTTAAGTTTGTTCCACTGTAAAATGCACTTGTAAACAAAATAAACAGTTTAATTACCAGCATGAAATTCAGTATATATTTGTATGTTTTACAATGGTTTTGGAGCAGTAAAATTACTGTTACTTATGCTTTCTTTATGTACATGTACATGTAGGCAATAGATGAGGCAGACATCCAGTATGCATGGTACACTTTACACCATAAATGTATTCTGGACAGTGGTTTTGGTTTTAAAAAGTTGTTCATTTATTGCTATTATTTCTACAACATTTTAGGATTTGTTTGTAATCGGAAGGATCTGTCTGCCAGTGGATGCTGTCACAGTGGGGGGGAGAGTACTCGTCGCTATGAGTGCACAGACTGCCAGAGTAACAACTGCTGTAGTATCTATGAACACTGTGTATCTTGCTGTTTGAGCCCTGCTAACGTAAGTTCAAAAAAATAATTCACTGAATACATACATGCAAATAAAGGGTGCATTCCTTTGGGATGATCCAGATCAGGATCAGTGATCTGAGATCACTCGGATCATGGTAGATCAAATGAACCGATGAATCCACTCTGGACAAGGATTCATCGGTTCATTTGATCTACCATGATCCAAGTTATCTCAGAACACTGATACTGATGGGGAACATCTCAAAGGAACGGACCCAAAGACAAGCATAACAGTTTTACATGCAATTTATTTTTCACAAGGAAATGATATATTACTTGACCTTTCATCTCTATTTTTCTACAGAAAAACTTACTGGAACAGATTTTAAAGCTTGGCTCTTCAGTGCCCAATATAATATCAAAGTCAGTCAAAGATCAATTTGAGCTGTGCCTTGTCAAATGTCGAACGTCATCCAAGGTAACCAAACTAATTTACATCTATAAATTACATGATTATTTACACTGCATCTACATGTAGTCACATCTTAAGCCTCTATACATTGTGTATAATAATATTTTGCTGACACATGTGACATGATAAACACAAAAAGGCTCCTTAAGAAAAATGCAGGCGAAGCAATCAGCGCTATTACAATAAAAAACTTCAATAATTATTGTTTACAGTAAGTTACATGTAATCAATGGTCTGCGCAAAATCGCATTATTGTATCATTATTACAAACACTTATACTCATTCTTTTATATTTCCACAGAGTGTTTGGCATGAGAATTCATACAAAGATAGAAGATTCAAACATTGCTTTGGCTTAAGTGGACCAGACTTTGCTGCTGCTTAGCTCCGAAATCCAAAATTAATTATTATTATAAATTGCAAAAAAAAAATCATTTCTAACAATTTTATTTTTTCAAAGTATGATGCAAGGAGTTGAAAGTCAATACTAAGATACTTAAAAGTTGTAAATACTTTTAAACCATTTTTTAAAACAGAACCATTCATTTGCATCAAAATAGGTTATCAAATTATGATAATCAGCAAGTTATTAACATTCATTTTTTAAACTTGATTAAACATTGGGTAGAAAGATTTCTATCTTATTAGGATATTTTGGACTGACTTGCTTAAATTGATTTAAAAGTTTATCAGTTAATCAGAGAATAATATTGTTGTACCTTGCCATTCTAGTTTTATGAATGCATTGTTCTCTATTTATACTTTAAGCATTAAATAATTCTGTTCTTTTTCATTAAGTGCAGAGCTCTTTCCTCTTGCAATGAACATAACGTTTTAGTACATAAATATTCATGCCGCATAGTACATGTACAATAATGTTTTTCTAGTAAACAGTAAGTATACTTTAATTTCAAATTTTAATTAAGCCTTGCCAGATATAACAGTAAGTGTTTATTTTGTAAAAAGTGATTTGATGTTATTTAAATTATTTCAAATAGTTGTTAAATTTTAATAATTTATTAAAGGTTTGGCCTCTTTTTTTTATAAACTTTCAAAACTTCTTTGTTAGTCCAGTTTGCATGGTTATTATTGAAGTGTTATTTCTGTAAATAAATTTAACTGCTGACAATGAGTAAAAATGAACAAAGTGCATACAAGTTGGAGTGGATGGATTCCTGCCTTCATGAAACACTTTTACCAGGCTCACCATGGCACAAGGTACATTAACAATCATGTAGTCATGTAAAGTTTGTCATGAAAGAGAGTTTTGTTTATTGTTTGTGTCATGATTGTCTTATATAAGACTAGTAAAGTTTGTAGTTGAAGACTGATCCTCCAGGTACACACTGTACAACTGTACATGTAGGTGCAGTCCTGAATAAGACTGTTGGTGGCAGGAACTGTCACCAACAGACATTATCATTTCATTCAAGATTATACTCCTGTCAATGATCATTTTCAGCCTGCTTTGATGACTCCTGGGAAGTGACTTTAAGCTCTCCTTTCCCATCAATCCATTCAGTCCTGGAAATTTTGGCGCAGACACTGTTTTCCAGCCATTTTTTGGTCATTACCTGGCCAAAAAGGACCAACCCAAAATTGGGTTTCCAACTTAAATAGTATGCTGGGTTCTTGTTCCTAATGCTAAACCAAATTTCAGGCATGCATGGAAGGAAAGTTTTGAAATATTTTGGGGGGTAATTAGAAGTGACACTGCCAGCTCATCATTTTTAGTCTTTTGCTGACTATTACATTAATACATGTATTTACTACATGTAGGCTTCATTTCAGTGGAAAAAAGATTCCACATAACTCCGGAATCATAAAATTATTTTGAAGGAAATATGGATGGGTGTAAAACTATTTTTTGGTCAACTTTCCATTGACTTTTTTCATTTTCTCTCTGGCCTCCTTGACTGAATCATGTTCATTTGGGACTGATTAGAAAATCTTGTCGGTCGCAGAAATTATGCAGAAACATTATCTAGTGACCTTTTAAACTGATGATGTGATTACTTGAGCAGTATAAGAGATATTGAGTAGTTGAGTAGTCTGTTTGACAGTAGGGAGTTTAAGCAATGACAACGGCGACGTCAATGAGAACAGCAAAGAAGCAATAATGGTTTAGATTGGGAAAACAATAACTTTGAATGTGCATCATGCCTTTTTGTACATTTTTTTTTCCGTCACTGCACGACTATGACGTGAAAATGCCTATAATCACGTTTTGTGGAGGACGTGAATGCAAGACCACAACTTTCTTTTTCTTTTCCTGAACTTCAATACAGTCTTTTAGAATTCAACTCCACAAAAAATTGTCAACACTTGATGAACTGAACAAGATTGAATAGGCGCGATAAAATTTGAAGCAGCGCAACTTCACTTTTAGAGTGACATTTTTGTAGCCGTCGCCGTTGTTGTTGCTTAAGCTCCTTAGTTTACACATGAAGACTGCATACTTAAGTTATCTCTATTGACAAAATAAGGTATCTAGCGTGTGCACAGTTTGTATTGTTTATAGGGAGTTTAAGATATCATGGTGGTGACAGCAGTGAAAACATCACTTCAATGTGAATCTGCGTTTGATCTATCTCCATCATGATTATTCCAAATTTCTCACCGTGCCAAATGCAACCGAACTCTTCTGGAGTTGAATTTCAAAGCACCATATCCAAGTTTAATTGTACCTGGTCGTAGCTGACCCCAGCAAATTTTATGTTTTTGACTTTTGTCTCGTGGTGTGTTGAAAATAAGGGGTTATATGAAGGATATGTATTACATTGCAGTTTACATTGAATTTCGTCAGGTCAAAATAACTGAAAGCTTGAAATAAGTTTGATTTCTATTTTCCTTTGTGATCATTATTTACAACAGACAGAACACATGTACATTTTGACCTGAAATTTACAACCTACTTGTACAACACTCTTAGATCACCACTTTTGAATGGACTTGCAGATTAGAGAAGCTATTAACAACAGTCTCGCAACCAAAGTGAAAAGCTACTGCAAGAATTCTCCAAGTGAAGCAATCCAGCCTTTATTGGATCTACTGGGACAACAATTTGTTGAGAAATATCTTTCTTACTACAAACAGGTGAATTATTATATGTTTTTCTCTCATACTGTAGGTACAACTTTGTCCCTGTTAAATGCATGTGGGAGCATGCAATACATGTTTGTAAATACATGTAAAGGGAAAAGAAAAGCCATATTGTGCCACAAAATTCATTATTTACCCCCTGCAGGGCAGTGTATATCCTTCTACCTCATCACCATCTGAAACCAGAAAAGAAGAAGCTCAGAAGTGGCTTAAAACAGCCATTGAAGAAAGTGTAAGCAGGCTTGGTTTGCAGTGGAGAGAGGATGAAGCATCTCGGGACATGTTGGAGTTTGTGGGATTTGCACAGCACGCAGTGTACCGTGGCATGGAGAGGGAACTAGCGACAGCTGAAAAGAGACACGCCCAAGGGCAAGCACATGTAAGAATTGCAGATTTTCGTGAACATGCAATATCATTATTGAAAACTGGAACTCCTTTACAAAGGAAACATTAGCTACCTGCTTTTTTGCCTTAACAGCTTCCACCAGCAAACATTGATTTTCCTTAATTATGGTTATTAAGGCTTATCTATGGTTTCCTGCATTTTGATTGGCTCAGTGGAGCAGGGTTACTAACTGATTACCATGCCATAAACCAAAAAGGGTGGACAAGCTCAACAAAGAGTATACCAAAAACTTTGAGTTGATAATTATTTTTATTTTCTTGTAGAGGACAGAATGGTGACCAAGGAAAATAATTTATTTTTTTGGTAGCAAACTATAAAGAAATTGGAGTGTTACAGTTTAGAAAATGCAAGACTGGGAAACAAAAAATGTTTTGCCTGTTTTAATTTAATGAGGTACATTGTACAGAATGCCTTGTGGTGTTTCCATTTCTCAAGATGGAAAAAACCACCATTTCAACACTGGATAAGAGACTATATACCCACACTGTACACTATGGTTTTCTGCTATTTAAAAGCACCTTATCCCATTTGCTACAGTTTATTAGTCATGTACAATTTCATAATTTTTATAATCCATGAGATGTTCTTCTGATTGCAGCTTTCAACCAGTAGGAGACATGCTGGTCTTCTTTGTAACAGTCATCAGAGTAAGACTCTTGGCAAATCAGTGTCTGCCCTCCTGAAGAATCACCCTTCGCAACTGAGCCGAGTATGTGAGCAGCTGCATGGACGGCAGCTGCCTAACTCTCTGAGACCTTTAATCTGGTCCATGCAGCTACAGAGGAAAGGTTTACCAGTAAGTGGAACACAGTCCAGTGAGGACCTGGAAGCACAGATGGAAGAAATCACCACACAGTTTAAAGTGACCCTCTCCTGGGGTTTAAAGGAACTTGGTGTGTCAAATGTCATGCATTCTCCAATAGCTGGTGTAATCAGACATGCTGTTACAGAAGCGTACAAGTACAGGCCTGGTCTTCAAAGTGAAGTGGTTTCAGAGACACACATTAAACAAGCTGAAGAAGCACTGAATGTACTGTACATTTATAATAGAAGTTATGAACCACAGTATGCCTTGTTGGTCTATCCACTGGTTTTTGCTTTCCAAAATGAAGATCTGGAATTCAATTTGTGGTTTCCAGTGGATAGAACTGATATGTCCTACAAGCTAGCAATTTCCCTTCAACTGCTGCTCAAAAACTGTTTCCCTACTAGGTTGCAAATTTTCAGCATGGCTGACCATGTCATGCAGAGACTGCATCATGAAGATGAACAGCTATTTAATCACCTTATAAGTGAGTCCAGACAGAATATTTCGCCTAATCCCCAAGAATTCCTGGTAAATTTTATTCACACTGAGAAGGAACAAGCAATGTTGGCGGAGAGGCAAGCTTCAGGAAGTTCTTTTAAATCACTTCCTTCCGATGCAAAGGAGCTTCTGTTCCATCCAGTCATGTTTATAAGAAAGTGGATAGGGGAGGTTGGTAACATTTTGTATAATGCAAGCCAAAGCTGCACCTGAATACAATCATTCAAGCATGGCATACTCATTGTGTTTAAATTTTAACCTGACAAAACAGCCGACATTCTGCAACACGACCAACAGTTTCCTCATGAAATTATGTCTGAGGAACAAGCACTGACATTCCATACTAATGAACTTTCACTACCCAGGTCTGGTTAGTGCTTGTGATTAGTCATGCCACTAGCAAAAATTTGCTTCAACCAATCAAAAGCACTTCGCAGTTCAGTGTGGTGGCACATCATAAGTATGGAATTTCTGCACTTGTTCCCCTGGCGTCATTTCACAGAAAACTGTTGGTCATGTCACCAAATGTCGGTTGTTTTCTCAGGCTAATTTAAATGTGACCATGAAGCTAGTGTTTTCTGGCAAAGGACAACTTTTTGTACTTGATTACCTCATAAATAAATTCTACTTGTATAAGGTATCTTAGGTGTTGTTTGTGGAGTATGTATCACTTCTTTGCTCTAGGCTCCCACATCTTACACTGTAGATGCCTGTCGTACTTGATTACAAAATGCTTGTAAGTTATTCTGGTATTGTAGTACATATGTACACTATAATGGTGGGAGTTTTTGCAGGCAAGGGCTCTGGACCATCTCAAAAGGAAAAGTAATGTGAATCTGTTGTGTAAAGTTGAAAAGGAATGACTTGGTTTAATTACAATGTACCTTATGGGTATAATTTTGTTGTTTCTCCATTCTCTAATTATTTCCCTCCAGGGATTTGTAGGAACTCTAGGAGTCCATGCTGTCATGCTGGTGTGGGATCAGTGCTTCATGTCTAACTGGCAGCCCTCTGTGATGGAGCACACTTGTCTTGTATTACTACAACTCTTAAGAGGTGATATACTACATGCTGAGGGCTATTCAGGTATCCGACGAGTGTTGTTGGATAAACCAAGCGAGCTGTTTACTGTGGATATTCAACAGGGTCTGTCATATCTGAGTAATGGAGGTGCTCTTTTGGATGTTGGGTCCTTGAGACCGTGAGTATGGATGTAACTATATTGCTTTGTTTTGTAACGGAAATGAAAATTTTTCTTTTACTTCCGTTAAATCGGTCAACTTTTGAAAAGATTTTCTCTTAAATGCGAAGGTATATTCAAAAGAGAAAACCAGATATGCATATTACATCATCTGAACTTACTGTAGAAAGAATTTGAGGGCAAAATAAAATGTTGAAAATTTGTCGTTGCAGATACTTTAAAGAAAGTTAAATATTGTCACAGCAGTCTTTGGATCAATGAAATATTTTCTGCTTTTTTTTATCTCAGTTCTTTAAGTGACAGTATCAGACCCAGTCCTTGAGCACCTGTCAGTCTTTTAGGGCGTAGCTGAAGGAGGAACTCTGAACAATTTTCTGGATGAAAACGTTCAGGAATGAGGAAAGTCGAAAACCTGACTGACTATCTGTGCATAGTAAAGATGTCAAAGCCAAAAACCCTTCCGAACACTCTAAAAATATATATATTGTTGTATTAGCAAAGAAAGAGTTACCTTATCCTGTCATAATGATATTCAAAGTATGCTAGATTAGGATTCTTGTTTTTTATTTCCTTTCAGTCCTACACAGCTTCCCTCGTTATCAGAACATGAAGGAGTTATACCAAGTCCGGCACCCTCTGTACCAGACTCTCATCATTCAGTAGTGTCAAGGCCCGCCAGTAGAAGGACTGCTGCTCTTAGCACCCCAATGCAGACTGATCCTGAAGAGTTGTGGGTAGAGAGAATTGAGAACTCACCTGCCATAGAAGCAACGACCAATCGTGAGCCATTTGATGTGTACATAGATGAAGTCCGGTTTATACCTGATGCTGCCACTGTTATCAAGGTGCGTAGGAAAACTCTTTTTTTACTGTCGTTCAATAGGCCCTCTCAATTTTTTTCAACTTTTTTTAAAGAGCAATAAGCGAACATTCATCATCCATCGACACGGCTGGAAAGACGGCCTTAAAATAAAGTAACTTACCAAGTTTAAAGGAGATACGTCTAAAGAGAGCGAAGATATACATGCAGCTCTGCAAAGGTGCAAAATTTTGCAGACATTTGTATGGTGAGGGGCATGAATCCCACCATACAGACGCCTGTAAAATTTCCTGACATTGCAGAGCTACATCTTCGTTAATTTACAACAAATCACTTTAAACTTGGAAATTTTACTGAATTTAAGGCGTCCTTTCCAGTCGTGTTGACGGATTTTCGCAAACTGGTCCTAGTCAAAAGTTGAAAAAACCGTGGAAGGGTCTACAGTAACCTGATATACTCTCCCTAACAAGACGGAATATCTAGTATGCTTGCTAGGGAAATGGTCTGTAGTGCAGGCAGACTACTACATAATTCAAATATATTGAAATTCAGACCTCTTGAACCAGCGTGAAATTAATTCAAAATTTACTAGTTAACTCATGTGAAGTTAGGAATAAATCCTGTGATACCTTAAACAGTCTCTGTCTCCGCTAATGGGTTTTGTTTCCCTGAACCTTAACATCAGGTTACTGGTCGAATCTTAGGACCTTTTTGGAAGAAACCTTCCACACTGGACGTTCCTGATATTGAGGCCTTTCCTCTATTGGAGTCCTGGGCACGATGTCCTAAGTTTCAATTTAGGTACAGTGTCAATGTACCTCCAGAAGGCATCACTGGGGAGGCTGTGCTGTTACTGAGAATCTACACCCTAGATGTTAATACTGGAGAACTTCTTGTTGTCGGTAACAGTGTTATCAGGCTCTTCAAAGAAAATGAGAATGACGAGGTACGTGCTTGATTAAGATGTACTTTGCTTTCGTCATGGGGCTTACGTGTACTTCATCAGCAAAGGCTTGTTTCCATACAGTTGTCATGATTGCTACGTTCGCCATGTTGGTTACAGATCATTTCGATACAAGTTGATTCAGTTTAGCTGTGAATAGTATCACGTACTTGGCTTAAAGAGCGAGGAATATTCCTTGTTCCCTATAGAAGTAATTGAGCCATCCTAACGACTTCGATTCTCGGCTAGTTTTGCTGTAATTGATTTCCACTGTTGCGTAATTTTAACGTGCGTACGTATGTAAATTTTACGCGCGTAGATAAAATAGAGTCAATGCATGAAAGGTCACGCGTAAACTCAAAAATTGAACCTCACTCAACTTTTACGTATACGCGCAGCCTGTCATCATAGTTAATTGAGTGGAATGGTTATGAAACCCGCCAGACTCCTTTGTTATATGTTTTTGTGGACCTGAAAGTGCACAACGTTCAAAAGAATTCCTATCATTTTGATTGTATTGACCAATAAAAACGTTGCATTAATTTATTCCGTAACAATTTGCCAACAGAAAACAAAGGATTGTGCACTTTCACGGTGCTTTGAACATAAACTGCAGCACTGTTGTTTTTTCATTGATGTTTGCCGCTTTTCATAACCAGTCTCCTCTGATAACTATGCTGTCATACATCACCTCTATTTTATTTACGCGCGTACGCACGTGAAAATTACGCGACAGTGGAAATCCACCCTTAGGGACCTAAAGAAAAGGCGTTTTGAGTGACGAACAGTAACCGAAAGGGCTATTATGATTCTTGATAGTTAAAGACGAAAAATCCATGGTGCTGTTCCTTTACCGAACAACTTTAAAGGTTTTCTTTTTCTTTCCTTAGTGGCGTTTAAATGCTGGAGGACATCAGCTACCAATGAAGCATCTTCTTCCATCCACTGTAGCTAAATTAACGGAACAAGCTTTTGATGGTATAACAAAAGTACCGGTCTGCTCGATTCTCATCAGGCTTTTGCCACACTCGGAGGTTTGCGCCGTTTCTTCTGTTAAGCATAACTTGAAACCTATCTTTCTCAGTTGTTTTTCCATTTGTCACTATTGTTGTCATTAATGATTTTTCGTCTGCCATGTCTTCTCGATCTTTTCCATCGTTAAGTAGCGGGGCCTTTAAATAACTTCGTTTTGAATATGACCAAAATATTTGTGTTCTCTCCTTTCTTGTTCCTTATTTTGTTTGGAATCATATGGCTAGTGCGATAATCAGTGTAGTTTTAGTGGCATTTTTTAGACTACGTATACGCGGGTCCGGACCTATTTTAGAACGTACGAATTTTTTTCCTGTGCAACCCGTTTACACGGAACCTTGCAAATTTTTGTTACAGATTACAGTACTGCTTACCGTTCAACAACTTGTACTTTTTTTTCGGGTCCCGTTTAAACGAAAGGTGATCCGTGCAAGTTGTTGTCTGTTCCGCCAAAACTTTGTCCGGACCCGTGTAAACGGGGTCTTAAGGTGATGTTACACGAGACGATTCGCAACGACGATTTTTAGCGCAACACAGCATTGTTGCGACATTGTTTCGAATAGTTACAACATTGTTCCAACATTGCAACGCTGTGTTGCGCTAAAAATCGTCGTTGCGAATCGTCCCTTGTAACATCAACTTTACTCACAGCTGATGTTGCCGATCAGTATGTCGTTTTTTTTAAATATAATGTACTTCTAGAATTGGTATACCTCGTTCAAAACATTTTAGTTAATCATTGTTTGTTTATTATTTTGTTTTCAAGGAATACGTTGAATCCCCAGGTTACTCTAGTGGATATTATTTTAGTGAACAGTGTAAACCGAATGATTCTGAATGGCGCATATTCAGAAGATTCAAGAACCACCATGTTTATCCACCTACAGTAAGAGAGGCTCTGCGAGACATCAAAGAAGGAGAAGCTGAACAAGAGGAAGGTACAAACGGTTAGTATGATGTATTTGCGTGCTGAACGTAGCAAAATTTTTCAGTTCATTGCATTTTGGAAAAAAGCGTTGGTGCAAGTCCCCTCCATCAGGACTTAGGGCCACAGAAATGGCTCTGGTTTCGGAGTTAATTTTGTTTGTTTTTGTTTTTGAATATGGTCGGTCGAAGGCGCCCTTCTTTGGGAGGGCATGTTTGTTTCCTATCTTTATAAAAATACATGTACACCCAAAAGATACCATAAATATATCATTTTGGGAAGTGCATTAGAAACCATCAGCTTGTCATTGCTGCCCCGTCGTAAACAAAACACAGTCGTTGTTGCTTCTTACAAGTTCGCGTTTAAAGTTACTGGACTAATTGTCAATTTCGACAGTTAAAAACTAAAAACGTGTATCTTTTGTCGCATTTCAATCGAAGCAGTAAAGATTACAAGTACATGCTTTATATAATTTTGTCTTTGATAACATGGTTTGTTTCTCCAGGATTTGACTTTACAAATGATCAAGCTGTTACCGCTTGGTATCAGCGGAGAACAAGCAAGCACTTGTTAATGAGACAAGCAGCCAAACCAATGGATCTCGTGAAAGTTGTTCAATATGACCAGAAACAGGCAAGTGTATTGTTTGTCTCTTATAAACGGTTGATATGTATATGTAGGCAAGCCTTAAGGTGGAGTTCCTGTTCATGTAGAAATGGCATTAGAAAATAATCAAACGTAACAATGGACTCGGTGAAGTAACATTCTTCCTTGGCTCCCAGGCTTGAGGAATAAAACAAAAGTAATGTATTACTTGTCCTTGAAACTCCAGGTGATTTCTTTTGTTTTGTTCCCCCAAGCCTCGAAGCCGAGTGTGAATCTAAATATATCGAAATCTTGTCTTATGGTATGAGTTAACAAACAAAGACACAAGATCGTGGCGGTTTTTAGTGCAGTGAGTTTTGCCACCTTGGGTGCCCTGTGCTGCCGTTTCTGTCTGGGGCTGTCCTCCATTATGGTTGGCTTACTGTATTCTTAGTTAAGTGTGTTTATGTGCACGGCGGACTTTTCGCTATATAGAAGATAAAGGACACATGATAAATTCGTAGATTTAGGGGAATAACTGCTTTGTTTTTGTTTCTAGGGTTTAGAGTTTGATGAAATAATTCCTTTACAGGAAGATTTTATCAGTATGTCTTGAATAAGTTAAATGAATTGGTAATCCTTACCCAAAAAGCTCACTGTTAAAAAGACTTTATTTACCCAAAAATATTCCGATTCCTTCCAGGATAAGGTACAATGATGTCCTGTAATGGTCGAGTAAACAAACAATATGCTTTAAACGGACCGCGCTGTTTTCATATGGGTCAATATGATGGGACTATTAAGGCAAATATTGCTTTTTCATTCTTTCCAACGCCTTCACTTAAGGGTCTGGCGTTAACGGTAGAGCAAGCATTTGGCCTTCCTGGAAACACATCGTTTGTAAATGTACTGGTTTTCGTGTCTCCTGGACAAGATGTGCAAAGAACAGAAGCAACAGAAGAGGGACACGGTGGAGAAGAGAAGGCACTTATAAAAACACGTGACTTCAACAGTTACCTGAAATCCCCCAAGTGGATAGACTCACCGACTGTAAGTAATAAAAAAAAAACCTGCTGTATTTTCCTGTCTGTAGTTATCAGACCAAAGATTTAGTGAACTACAAGCTCTTCACTCCTCGAGTTAATAGAGACCTTTAGATTCTAAGACGAGAACGACTACGAGTACGAGATTTTTGTTACCCTCTGACGTCACAGATTTTGCAATGTTGTTGACTTTTGGCGGGAAACAGTATAATTATTAGATGTCATGTGACCTCGAAGTATCCTATGAGAGCGCGCGCTATCGGGGAATTAAGTCCAACTAATTTTTTGTAACAAGGCAGAAAATTACATCATTGACATTACAGTCCATTTTGTCATATAGTAAACTCAGTAATTTGATTGTTTATTTTCCCCTTGGTAGGTATTTCACCCTCACATATCAGACCTGACCACCCTTGTAATCAGGCTGTGCTCACTTGACGCTCAATACACACCACGTGCTGACAGAGCCGCACCAGGTTCAGTCACGGCTAGTAGAGGCAAAGTTATGTCTGTAGTACCCTTTGGATGGACTGTGCTTCAACTCTTTTCAAAGTAAGAAACAAAGTAGATGTGAATAATTCCTTAAGTGTCTTTCCAGGCAGTCATCCAGACCTTATACATTTCAAAACTCTTGTGCTTCCAAATACAAAGCTTAAATTAATTCTTAACTGCCCTTTTAAGTCAAATTGGGCTGGTGTAGACGCGTTTTATTAAAAGCTTTCTTGGTAATAGTCAACCCGAAGACTTTCCCAGTGAGATTCATTTCAAACAAACTTTATTTATGAACATGACGTATACTATTGAGATAAGCCCTTTGAAATCGGATTGATGGATATTTTTAGTTTGGTTTGGTTGGCTTACGCCCAGAAAAAAGCGGTTGATCTATAAGGGTCGTGTACGTAATTCTAAGTGCTGTCGCAAATCCTTGCCGTCCACAAATCAACCATCACGTATGTAGCTGCTTGACGTGAGCGCTTTATTTTGTTTTTTTTTTAGTGCTTGGAATTTGTATGCAACACCTAGGTTTCACCCTTTGTACCAAAAATTTAACTAGTGAATCTGTTCTATCAGCAGTTATAGCGTTGTAATAAGATTATGGTCATTTTTCGAGAGAAAAACCTACCAGGATTTCGGAATCATTTCCTTTGTTCCGCGCTTTTGATAATGATGATTGCATCTTGTCTGACAGTCTCACTTTTCAGTTCACTGATTAGATTTCCAACCGACTTTCCTCAAGCCCGTCGTTGTGTCTGAACTGAAGTTTACTGTATTTCTTTTCTCATTCGTTAAACAAGGGAGTACGTGAATTCAGGAGTACATTACCTACCAATCTTTGAAGGATCTCCAAGTCCCGTAAGTTACGTAAAGTTTATCATTTAATTTGTTAACGAAGTCTTCACTGAACTGGTGTATCTGATTTGCCTTGGACGCTTTTTACCCTGAGTATTAGGCTTTTCTTGGGGATAAGAAGAGAGAAGCGAAAAAGCAAAGGGAGAGAAACCTTCTTCTCTCTTCCCCCACCCCCCCCCCCCCCCGACTCTAAAACCTCCTCTCCCCTAACCCCTAAGGAAGGCCTGTTTCTCAGGCTAGACGCTTTGTGCTGGATTTCGCTTATAGTAGCTTACAGTCCTCGGAATGGTTCGTTGGATTGTCAGTCATTGCAGAATGTTCGTTTGTGGTGCTGCCCTAACACCGTTCTATGTGTCCATTATCGCAAGCTGTATTTTACCGTGGCTCATAGGGACAAAACACCTCCCAGAATTCAAAACACGTCCCAGAATCCAAAAACACTTCCCAGAATCCAAAACACTTCCCAGAATCCAAAACACTTCCCAGAATCCAAGTGTTTTGGATCCTGGGAAGTATGTTGGAATCTTTGACGTGTTTTTGGTTTTTAAGACGTGTTTTGAATTCGTGGAAGTGTTTTTTGATTCTGGGAAGTGTTTTCGATTCTGGGACTTGTTTTGTCCCTACGAGCCACCGTAGTATTCCCGAAAGGCGCTGCAGTCTTAAATTTTTTAATACCTTTTAACTCAACTCTGACTACTGACATGCAACTCTTTGACTTTTCAGACTTTCTTGGAGTTTTTATCCAGTCACACGGTGGATGTAAGTTTGAAAGAAGCAGTCAATCAACGCATACACGCTCTGCTAGTAAGTTTGTGAATTACATAAGAAACAACTTCTTAAATCGAGAATTGGAGTTGAGCATAGGAATTAAGGTTTCCTTTAGACAGAGTACCGTGAAATTCCGAAAATAACCCCCGGGGCTAATATTTTTCAAAGGCCCTTTTTGAGGGTTAGGTTATGTTGAAAAAAAAGGCCTTATCACAAACATAGACCGCACACCGCCAAAATTCACACCCCCTGTTCAAGGCTTCCGGTCCAAAAGGACACCCTGTAAGACTCAAGAGCCTGAAAACCATACCCTGTTCAGCGGCACATACCCATATAGGCCAAATGAGGGAGTGCCCCCCCGGGCTTTACCCATAACAATGAAAAGAGTTTGTTTCTCCCTGCCACCTTCCCCCAACCTGCACACACACTCTGCTTGTAAGATTGTCTATTGAATAAGAAACAACTGCTTTCATCAGGAATCTTCGCTCTGAGCAGCAAAGTGAGTTGTGCTCGGGAGAACAAGGGATTGAGGACATGTGTTATTACCTTTCCCTTGACATTACGAAATTCACCACTTTAGAAACGAGAGCTGAACTAGAGCCGAAATACATCCCACAATTTTCTAGAAAAGCCTTGAAACTTGCCCAACAAATAACGAATGAAGATTTATGAAGGACAACTTTGTACGATTTCAGGGCACTAGCTGTGTGGCTGCATGTCTGTGGGATGCACATTATTCCCAAGAGGATTGTATTCCATTACCTGTGAGTAAAAGATGTCGCTGTATTTTATCAAAAGGTCAACCAATGTTTTTAAGGCACAACCTTTAGATGACCCTAGTAATATTATGTTTAGTTTGGGCTAAATGACCTTTTCCTCATTTCGCTACAGTGAGCACATAGAAGGTCTATAGCGAACACGTTTATTATAGGTATAAGTTCAAGATATAGCGATAATTTTTCACTTGCGAACTTTCATCCAAAATCTACGAGGAAAGGATACGGATACTTGAAATACTGTATCTTCCACCTTGCACAGGTCAATGAAGAGCTTTTATCTGTTGGAAAGTTAGAAAGATATAAGAAGACAATCCAGACGGCCTCGGCGGGAAAATTAATTTCCGATGTAGTGCTTCAGACCCTGAACAAAGCGGAGCGAAAACAGGGAATGACAGGTGACGCTTACTTGATGGAAGAACAACACTACGAGGAGGCTATGAACACTGTGTTTCACAACCTGATGGTAGGATGCATCTATTACACCATGAAACCTATATTAGTACCAGGGAGGGGGCCTGGTCACCCAGACCCTTAGAAAAGGGGGGAGGGGCCGTCTCAAAAAAAATTTTTTTTCTGCCCTTCGGGCCTCAGTTTGGTCTAAAAATGAGGGGGGGGGGGGGTGGCGCCCCCCCGGGCCCCTCCCCTGGATCCGCCACTGAGTACTACTATTTTGGTTTGACTTGACCTCTTTTTTTCGTTTACCTCTTTTTTTTTGGTTAAGTGAGGTTAGTTCAAGTAGAAAACGGTAAACGCGTGAGCGTGTTGCTCAGTAGTACACCAGTTTGACGGGTTAGGAACGAAGACTAGTGTATGTGTGGTCTAGATAGATTGCCAATCTTTCAAGTATGATCGTTCAGGCTCATGAAGGTCTGATATGCTATGCATGCATTGGTACAAAATTTTACATAATGTAACGTCCATCGTCATCATCGGCATCATACGATTTAGTTCTTCCACGTTATTCGTCCTTTGGTAGAGGTGGAATCTATCCTCTCTTCCTAGTTCGAAATCCCGTGGACTGTCAGTCACGTGCATGTTTTTCGTTAGTCCACACTTTTTTGGTCACGGCTGTTGTATTTTTCTGCGGGCACGTTTCCATTGTTTGAACCCTTCTTCTCCATCAATAGGTCTGTTCGTGTACACTGTATTTTCATAATCCCGTGCGTTTTTCTTACAAGTCAAGTCCATCTGTCTCTATTGGTTCCCACTCCTGTTCTTCCCTGCGGGCACATTTCCATTGTTTTAATCCTTCTTCTCCATCGATAGGTCTGTTCGTGCACACTGTATCTTCTCCCTAGTTTTTTGTTACTGTCCTTCGTTGGTTTATAAAATATTTTTCATTTCGAAAACTGGATATTCACACTCCTCAGACCCATAATTTTTCTTGGTTCAAACCGGTTACACTGAGTTATTTTTCTAACTAGGACGATGTTCTTTTGGAGAGTGGCATGGGACCAATGATGTGAAGCAAAAGGAATCATTAGTAAATCAGTGGAGAATAAAACAGCGTACCAAATCAGTTATTCCACTGTTGTGAAGTCCATTGGATTCAACCCCCCACTAACTTTGGCTCTGTCTTCGTTGAAGTGGTTGTAACGATCGCTTGATACAGTACTAGACCTAGTAGCAGAATTAGAGGACCTAAACTGTGCCACCTAGCATTAACATTGGCGACTCAGCTTCTTCAACGTCCGTTATTTATATTATTGTTAGTTACACTGTATAGTATGGTGTTAGTTAGGTACTACAATAGTAAAATGACACCAGTTATAGTCAGTTACTAGAGCTGAGGATGCCCCAATAAACCAGTTTATTTGCCTGTTAACGTGCGGGAAACGTGTGCGAAAATGTCACACGTGGTGTTGATCACTCACAAAGTGAGGCGATGGAAAGTCCAAGCAAAATCGTGTCAAGGATCCAATGAAATTGTGCAAATAATGAAAATTTGCGGGGACGTTTTTGAAGCTGTTGAAAGCACTCATAGCACGTGGCTTTCACTGGCTCTTTAACCAGTGTTAAATTACTGCTTTTCGTGATACAAGCAGAGTTAGAAAAGTTTTTGTATTTGCTGTTATGAAACTTTTGTATTTATCAGTGTAAATATTATACAGTTTTCACAAAGACAATGTATTAAGTAACAAAGTAATCCTGATATTACATCATAAATGTGGATATCTGTGTCTTTCTTTCAGTCTTTTAAAACTCTAGAGCAAACTTTATAAACCCCATTTTACCCAAAGCTAACTAGCATTCTATAAATTGAATAGATACAAAGATGATCATCGCAGTTAAAGACCAACTTATGTAGTTGCAAAAAGATATCCTTAAAAAAATCCAGGCTTGCCGGGATTCGAACCCTGACGTTCGTAATATACTCGGGAAAGATGAGTATGAAATGTTGTATCCATGAATTTCATAAATTTGAACTTTGGAACGAAGAAATAGATGCAAAGATCATCGCAGTTAAAGAGACAAACTTATGTAGTTGCGAAAAAAAGCGTGAAAAAAAATCAGGCTTGTTTGCTTGCTTAAATATATCCACTATAATAAGAAACTCGTAAAGCAATATAATCAGACAATTCAATTGCAAGCCACCCGTATAAAACACGATCCAATCCCACTAAAACACTAACCTATCGACAGAGATTCAAAGTAGTTCCTCCCGATCCACTTCGTTTCATCCCAACAAAACCACTTTATAACCTTGACACGACACAATCGTCTGTATCGAGTTTAACAAGCATGAAATATGTAACTGTATTGGATCAAATTGAGTAGGGTAAAACTGGTCAACAGTATTAGAAAAGATTGCATTGGGTATTGCATTGAGTGTCTGACTTCCAAAGCCTTCATCCACACAGTGGTACGCTTGGGCTGCCTGTGGCTTAAAAAGAGCAGAGCGGCACAAGGTACTTTCTGAAGGCTCTATGTTACTGGTATACTATCCGCCAAAAGAGAAGTATACTTTAGTCACTAAAAATGCAAAAATAATTCCTCGAAGACACCCATTTAACAGAGCTTTTAATTTTTTCGCTTCACGATCCCTTGGAGACCTTTCACATTCATGTTTTTCAAATACGTACTAGTCCCAGTCTTTTTCAAAAAAATCAAAATGGCGTCCTTGGAATTCACTGTGAGTTCGGTGTCGTCACTTGACTCCATCCACTAAACTGACATCCTCCTCTCACAAGACATTTCACTTTTCTTATATGAAAGTTCTTGATGAAATGTTCATAAAAGTCAAAGTGTCTTCAATTTTTAAGGAAAAAAACAACTCAGGATAGAATGAGTAGGATTCGAACTCGGACCATCCGATCTGGAGCGCATCACTCTAATCCTTACACCACCGAGGATTTGGTGATGAATACTATTTTGATTTAAATATATAACCCTAACCCTAACCCTAACCCTAACCCTACTTTGTGTACGAATCATTAATGTGTCAACGTCAGTTTGGCGGCGAGTTCGGTTGTGTGTTATCCTGATGCACGCCGTTATTGACAGTCATTTTGAACGATGTACAGTTAAATAGAATGAAGTTGACTACAGAAATATTGAAGAGGAACTTCTGAAACATGGATGGAAAGAAAAAGAGAAAAAGAAGACACGAGGATAATGCGAGTGAGTCGAGCTCAAGCGACGGAGGACACGAAGCGAAATCGCGAAAAACCGAGTTAAGAAACTCAGAATCGCAACAAACTGCGAAAAAGAGGAGGAAAAAGAAAAAAAGAGATGATAAAAAGTATAGGTCTAGCAGCAGCACTTCGTCTAGTGACAGCGGTAGCGAGCGTTCTCCTAGCAAAGATGTTGGGACAAGTAAAAAGAAGAGAAAACATGCTCATAGAGAGAAACTGAAAAGAAGGAAAGAAAAGCGGAGAAGAAAACGGGACAGGAAGGAAAAGAAAAGTAAACGACGTAAGGAGAAAGAGTTAAAAGAGACGCCTGCTGAGAATAAGGAAAAAGAGATCTCGAAGAACTCTCCACCTCAAGGTCTGAAAATATTTGCTAATAAGCAAAATATGTATGACTCTGGACTAGTAGAATATAACCTCCCACTTAATTTGGCCGCTCTTCCATTTTGCTCCCCACCAAAAAAAATCCCATTGGGGAGCTCATAAAGGAGGTACGTTAGTTTAAGTTCTCCAATACCAGATCACACCATGCTTTTGTATGAAACTGTGTGTTAACAGTTTAGAAAATCTCAGTAAAATCGGCCTTAGCTTGTAGGGCCTTCTAAATTTTTGCACACAGATGCTGTCAGAGTTATTTTACTAATACATAAATAGTATTTATAGAGCAAGCAAGTCTCATCCCGCCTCTTTGCTAGGTGTTTTTAATCGAGGGATCCTCCTCTCTCCATTTTTCCTTTGTCAGGGGAGGCTGCACAAAGGGTAATTTCCAGTCTGAGAATGATTGCAAAAATACAAATACAAAATGCCTCTGATGGTGCTTGATTGGATGGACATGTAAAAATTTATTAAAACCAAAGAAACAAAAAAATGGAATGCAATGAAGACTATACCTGGAGTAGCTGCTTATTCAAAAATGAAAATAATGTGTTAAGGTTAAGCTGGTCTTCTCTGTGTTGTTTGCCAAATAGCATCGTCATGTTCAAAATATTTGAACCATATACTCCTCAAGATTATTGCTTGTTATCGATGACTACTAATTACTGTTGATTGTTTAAAATCAATTTTTTAATTGATAAATAATTTTTCGGTGACTTTGATGGCTATCGGTTGATATCAATATTATATTGATTGATTTCCGATATCGATTTCTATTGATTAACTATGCCTGGTTCTTTCTGCTTGGATTCACCTTGCTGTAGATTACTGAACGTAAACATACAAGTGGCAAATGGATCTAATTCCATTCATGGCAAGCATTCCTGAAAGAAGGTTTATTCTTTCAGAGCTCAAAAGAGATGGGCGACTCAGACATTTTAGTGAATCTTCATTGCGTGTGGATAATCTTACACAAGAGATGCAAATAGCCATTTAATGTTTTGGTTCTTATTCCAGATGCCGATAAATTGAAGAAAAAACCCACTTCACCTGATTCTGGAAGTGACACTGCACCCAAAAAGAGGTAGCTATAGAAAAACCTTGTAACTTTCAGTAAACATCTGATGGAATATTACTCATACATAGGGAGTGATTCATTACTTGAAACCGGCTTTGTTGCATCTAAAAATAACTTTAGTGTCAATGGTTCTAGCAGAAACGTGCTTATTAAGGTGACCATCATCAATTTCCACATGGTCATCCCAGCCACACAATGGTCATCTGTGCAGGGCAAAGGCAGTAACACCTACTGACCCAGTTAGTTTAAAAGCAATTGCCTTACTAAGTATATTAAATATACTTATAAATTTTATAAACTAGTGACAATCTTGATGTCAATCTAGTTTGTTGGTCACAAGATGTTACATGTAGCATGCTATTGTTTAGTTTCCTTAACATCTGTGGGTGGGGGCAGGGAGGTAACAAAGTTTTATATAGGGAGGCTCTGTCTCAAGGTCCAACCCCTTACACTGTTATAAACCATTTTAGACAGAGAAGGTACCCCTTTTGTATGTTGTGGTTCAATTTTATCCCTGGTTTAATTTTTTATTTCCCTTTGTCTCAAACTCATTATCATACTTTACCATATCCCAAAAAAAGGAAAATAAAATTTAAACCAGGGAAAAAAATGAAACCACAACAGATACCTTCCATTGACAAATGGTACCCCTTTCACATTATATAACTACTGTAGTTGCATCCCTTTTAACTGCTGTAAATGAACTGTCTTTTAAAATGAATAAATCACAAACCCAGGAAATTTTCTGGACCTTTTTACAGCCAGTAGACCTTTTTACAGATGGAAATGACAAATTTCCCTGCCTTTTTATATGCTACAGCTAGTGAAATTCCTACCCGTTCATATACCTGAGGCCCTTTTGGGTGGAGCCTTCCCGGATAGGCTGTTATAGGGAGTACCCCCCCCCCCCCCCCCCTCCTGGGCCCAAGCAGTGCAACCATGTAATACTAGTGAACACAACATTACTAGATTCAGATCTTTAAGACCCTAGGATAAGAAGGGGGCGTAGCCTTGGAAATAATAATATTTTTCTTGGCCCTGTGGCTTCAGTGTGGCCTGTGTTTTCAAAATGACCAGTCCCACTGACCAGTTCTGACTTTTCGAAAGCACCCTGGAAGTGTCAAGCTTTTATGTGGTTGATTATTACGTTAAACTAACACATTCAATTTGTGGTTTAAAGATCTATGGTTCCTATGACAAAGGAAGAATATGAGAAACAGCAAGCCCAGATTAGGAGAGTGTATGACCCAGAGACTGGCCGACACAGGTAAAAATGTTAGAAATGTGTTTTAAAAAAGGGCTTTTTAAATCATTGACCAATGTGCAAGTGTCTCAATCACTCCTTGTGGAAAAAAGCCCAACAACAGTTCTTCAGAGGGCAATATACTCACAGTCAATGCATTACTGATGCTTTTGATAGAGTTCATAATTATTATTTTTCACATTAGCACATGTGCGCACAAATAATCATTTAAATATTTTTCAACAGGCTTGTCAAAGGCACTGGTGAGATTTTGGAAGAGATTGTAAGTAGGGAGAGACATAAAGCCATTAACAAGGTTAGTTTAAAACTCCTCTTAAAAAGTAAATTGTCTTTGCATACATGCAGATTATAATGGACATTTGATAGCTTTCAGGTTTACTTGGGTGTATTCTCATCAGGGGATGTGTGGCACCTTTCAGTGGGGAGGTAAATCATAATCATGTTATAATCCTGAAGCGATTGAGGACTTTGTGGGTATCATATGGTAAATGGTAGGGTTTTGGTTTGTTATCTGGGCATAATTATAATATACTCCTTTTTTCTATAAGAATATATTTTATAAGAATATCGCGGCTGAAATTTGCGAAATTTTAAGAATAAACCCCAGGCTGAGATTTTGAAAAGGATATAATTTTGTGTGTTCAAAAACTTAAATACAATACAATTATATGTTTTCAACATATTTCATTCTCTAAACGGCAAAACTTGTCAACAAAACGAAAAAACTTACCTTTACTATAATTTATACCCCAATATTATTGTAAAACGGAAATGTCATAAGCTATAATTTAGGAATAATACGAGAATATTTTCAGCCTAAAATCAGCAGAAAAATGAGAAGATTCAGCCTGGGCCGGAGAAACAACTTTGTTATAAAAAAAACGAGTGTAGCTAATTTTCTTGTGCAGCATTTCTAGTGGAGACAGTAGGACAGGTGTTGGAGAGAACTTGTTTCAGACAAAATTATTCAGAGAAGCTGACTAAATTAGTTGCAAATAATCTAAATCGAGGATTTGTTGTTTTTCTGTGTTTTGATTTTCCTCCTAAATATTATCACAGAGATTCAGCTCACAATTTTGCTTAACCCTTTAAACCCTAAGATCAAAAATTGAATTCTCATTTGTTGGCCCTATATCATTTCCTACAGAAGTAGTGGGAAGAAGTCGATAAAATATCAAGCAAATTCATCTTGTTTGATGATGTCTATAATTCTCATGGCCACTATGTTTAACAAAGCATTGATATTACAAGGAGAAATTTGATGCTGATCACTCTCAGGGCTTAAAGGGTTAAGGAAAATGAAAGTGTCTACAGTAAATGTGCACGCTCTTTTATAACTGTAGATGCAGTTTCATTTGATCCAAGATATTTTTAGAGTTCAATTATATTCAAAAACGAAGACGTTGCTCTTTCTGTTATTTCAGTCTGCTACTCAAGGAGATGGAGCATTTTTCCAAGCAAATCTTGGTTTGAAGGATAGATAATTCATTGAAATATGGCTAGGATGACCATCTTTTGAACAATCGCTGTTAGAAAACATTTGTACTTGCGGCTGTAAAACTGTGACGGAGCCTAGTTCTGCTAGTTGGCTTTAACCAGGTTAGAATTACATGGGAGTGAGTCAAGTTTTAATACGGGACCGTTAATATGGTTACAGGTCGTTTCGCCCGAAAGTCGAGTGGCCCGAAGTTGTTCCGCCCGGACTTACGTTGATTCGCCCGATGTTAGTTCGTCGTTCTTAAAGCCTGAAAAAAGGAATAAGCGTGAAAAGGCATTGACCGCACGCATACATGTGGATCATCAACCTTTTTTTTCAGTGAAAACTTAAAAAATATCATGAACCTCGTTCCCAGGTTCTCTCTCCTAACTCTCGTCTCTCTCCGGCTCTCTCTCGCTCCGTAGGGACGGGTAGGAGAGAACCCTGGGAACGAGGTTAAGGTACATGTAGACTTCAGTTTTAAGTTCAGTCTTTCAGTATTTCGAATGCGATTATCGAGATCGTTCAGGTCGCTGACCCTTTTTTTAGCAATCGCAGCAATAGTATCGAAGCTTAACCAAAACTCGCCCCTGATAAGCCGTCATAGTGTAGATCCGGGCGAAATAACCACAATTCTTTCAATGAATTGCACACTCTTAAGAGTAATTTTTTAACTTGTGTAAGCTGCATTTATACTCCGGCATAGAGTCAACGTAGAGTTATTCAGTCCTGTATAGGAGCCTCTTACGGTTATATCTGAGAGGCGAAATACAAAACGGTGTTATTTTTCTGAATTAATTTCACTGAGTTGGCGAGTTTGATTCATAGGAGTGCAAAAGCACAATTTAAGAGAGTTGCGTATGACTTGGAAATGATGAAGTATTTAAAAAACACAAATTATTGTTAACCATAACTGTATTGGACCCTAACTTCACTCTTTGCGCAGTTACTTCCTTTAACACAAACACTGTTGGGAGCGGCTCGTAGTGCTCATCTTTGACAGCCTTCTGTCAGAGTTAAACTATGTCAGTGACCGCACGGGATTGTATAAAAGTAAGAACTGAAGGGATGCTGGGTGTGTCTGTCCGTCGAACAAGAGGTCACTATACGCAATATTTTTGACAGTACAACACTTATCATTTTATGACAAATATAACGGTTTTTTTCATTACAGTCAAAGCCCGTTAATACTAGCCTGCGTTGTAGCCGGCCCACGCACTCGTCTATATAGAAGGTTTAGAGCGTCTGCGACGAAGGCTAGTTAATTCGGACACTGAAGGAGCCATCGAAAGTGTCCGTATAAACGGGGTGTCTGTGTTAAGCGGGTCATGTTATTTAAGTCAAAAAACACCTTTTATTAAAACAAATATTATAAAGGAAATAAAAGAGGATATAAGCATAGTCAAGTTGAACATCTCTAACCTTCAAATGCAAATCCGTCATTCCGCGAACCAAATCGACGAAAATAATCAGAAATCGCTCATGTTTATATTTAACTTTAGATAACTTATCAAAACTGTTCTCTCCATAATTCGTTTGATGGTAAAATAGACCGAAAATGACGTATACAAATAATCCTATCCGGTGTACTGTAGCAGGCGCGGATCTAGAATGAATACTGACTGATTTCCAAAACGAGCGCCGAAGGTACAAGCTTCCTAGGGGGGTCTGTAAGTATACTCCACGGGGAAATTTTTGAATTTCAACTCTCAAAAGTCCCCTTTCCTTGGTTTCTGAGTCATTCATACGGGATATTGGCCAGTTCATTATCCTTGGATAAAGTCTTGCAAATCGGCGGATTCTTTCATCAAGGTTAATTTCCATGTTGTATCAGATATGGAGCAAAATTTCAACGTGGAAAGTTTTTTATTATAAAAAAGATATTTGTTATGAAAAATCTGACCGATTTCCGTAAAACCGTGGAAACCGGTGTCGATCCGTGCCTGTGTAGCGCTGGGAATATCGACATGCTGTCAACTGAAGGTTTTTTACCTTGAAAAAGGAAAGGTTTATTACAGCACACAGTTGATAATGAAATACCCGCATTAGCGAGGTTGACTTGCTATGAGAATCTGTTTTGATTGAGTAAGAAACAAGTGTCCGTTGTCCGCAGTAATGGATGTCCGTATTAAGCGGGTTGAATTTAGAGAAAATTTAAGGGGTTTCTCTCCCTAGGGACACAGAAAACTCTCCGTAATATCGTGGTGTCCATATTAAGCGGGTGTCCGTAAAGAGGAGTTCGACTGTTTCCCAACTGTATGTTTTTTTGTTTCATTTGATTGCAATTTTCGGGATCCAAACACTATTCGAAGGACCGGTCAGCCAATAATGCGACCTGCTGGACTTTCACGGAATGAAAATCTATTTAGTTTAAGCCCCTTGACTGATCCATGTCTCGTAAGATGACTCATAACTCATCCACAAAACAGACAATTCAACGAACATCTCATCTAGAAATCCTCAAGTGTTTCCAACTATTTTCTGTAGGTGCTTGCACATAATCTGTGATAATCAGGGAAAAAAATTCCCTACTGAATTAAGTGCTTGTTCAGTATATATCAAAACAATCGAAATGACACCTCCAAATATCATACGGACGGATGTTCTCCATCGTTCTGAGGCTGGATGTCCTGTTCTTGTTGCGGTGAAACCTCTATAGACCTTACAGCTATCCTACGTTGTTTTCGTTTTCTACAAAAAAGCCCGTGTTGTCTCATTTGAAGAAACAAGTCTAAAGTGAATAAAATCCATGACAGAAAACCAAACACCTGAAAGAAAAAGAACAGTTGTTTTGTTAGCCATTATAGAAACGTGAAAAAGTAAGTAACTCGTTAGCTAGTCCTCCAGGCCTCTTTAATGTGCGCCACCTGTGCGTTCGAGTCACCTGGTCGGAAGTTTACTGAGCACTCAAGAAGCTTGTATCTATAATATTACGCCTTTTTGACACTAAGCTAACCTCTCTCGTGCATCCTAAGTCAACATGGAAAGCTGAGCAGTTTATCATTTGTTAATCACCGTAACAAATTCTGATCTTACCGCGGCGACGTTTATCTTGCCACATGTGTCACACTTTGCGTCATTTGTTGGTTGAGAATGATAGGAATCACCGAACTTAACAGCCTCGTGCACAAGAAGACTCGATGACGTTAATAATAGAATAGCGGCTATCAGTGGATAAATGAGCATCTGAGAGTGGAATTAGAAAAAAAAACATTGTAATTCACTGAACTTGTATTTCCCCCAACCTCTCGCTCCTTCCTCTGTTGCCGTGTTCTTGAGGCAACATTGCTCAAAATTTCGCGCGGCCAAAGCGTCTCGGTTCACGTGGCCCAAGCGAAAATGTGAGGCCGTTTCCCGCCCGTCTCGGATACGTCACCGAAGTGAATTGGCCGAGAGGGACTGGGAAAACGCTGTACAAGGACTACGTAAGAGGCAAGAGACAGATGCCAAGGAACGAGGTTGGTATTCCCCCTAGCTAATATTTGCCTGTATCTACTTAATCAAGTGGGTTCATGGAGTACATAAACGGGAGACGGGAAGAGCAAAAAGTGATGTAAAGTACAGAATTATGCGTATGATTAACTCAAGGAGTTGTGGGTTCACACCATACAAATAAGCTATTAGTTTCCCGAGAATACAGCTCGTGATTTCAGCCTTTGAATACCATTATATTTACTTGAAGTTATCTACTCATTTAAGGGGCTATGTCTCAAGGAGATCGCTGTTTCTGCTGAAGTCGTTTTTATAGTGCCTTCACCCACCCACAAACAGATTCTCCTGTACAGCTGCGTAGAATCTAACAAACACTTTTGATCACTAACCATAACATTTGGCCCAACCTTTTCAAGTTGTCTTTATCCTTGCCATCCATATGAGTTTCGCGTCGGCGCAAGAGCTATCCGTTTTGGCTTACGCGTGATCAAGAACGCTTATATATGCGCATTCGCGATAAACATATTTACTTCTTTTTTTGATAACCTCTCTCGAACACCGTAGAGGGCATTTGCTTGGCATACCCGATGCCCGAGAGTAAGCGCCTAGAAGTCGATGGTCGCGCTAGCTAGCGAGCCACTCCGCGTGACCCTTCGCCTTTCGAAATTCAAGTGGAGAGCTGTCAAAAGGCCGAACTCACATAACAACAGTTACCCCATCGTCATGTGGTGGTGAAGGCCTTTGTTAGTGTTAATTATTTACTTTATGGGCATTTCTTATTTGAATTCCTTCTGTGTTGTTCGCCACTTTAAAAACGACAAGGAAACTGGGTCGAGTTAACTTTCGCCAAGTTCTGGGACTGTTACTCGGGACAAGGAAAAAATGGCCAATAACTGACAAGTGCGTACCCAGTCAGTAGCCTACAGTGCTGGCGTTTTCTTCGGGCGAGCGAATGTTTTGCTGGCGAATGCGCCATGTTGAAACTCGAAAAGAGAGGATAAAGTGGGGCGAGTCAAAAGGAGCCGGGTAGGGGGCGGGGAGCACCTACCTAGCAGCTACCCTAAGGGTTACTATTTTTACTCTCCCTAATCCGTCCTCCATCATAACATCAAAGATGGCGGTTACAACAGTACGAAGGTAAACAAGCAGCATTCGCCCGCCCAAAATACGCGTGCGCTGCAGGCTACCAGTCATAGGCGGCGGAGCGTTTTGACACGTGGTGGGGCTCATCTTCCACTCAGCCAACGCATACCCTTACTCAAATTTTCCAAAATGCCTTTGCGTTGTTCGTTGGCACAAGCAATCTTCACAGTGTCTAGTGTGTCCGTAATCGATTTGTGACAATGCATCAGTTGGCAGTTGTTCAGGCGGTCCTACTTCATTGTGCTTCTTAGGTAGTTCTAGAGTCGTCTGAGGGCAGAAAATGTGCGCTCTGAAGTCGCTGATGTCACAGGTATTGTCATATACATCGGTAAAAGTGTTTTTTCGTTGCCAAAACGTAGGGAGACTCTATCAACCCCCCACCCCTGCGCCTCCTACTCCACCGCCTATGCCAGTAACAATCCCAGAAACACTTATGGGATACTTTTAGGCTCCAGTCAGTTCCCAGTTCCCTTCTCGTTTCTAAAGTGGCGGATTGTTACCATACTTACAAACAAATTGCCATTTTTGGTGGAAGTTGTAATTTTCTGCTGAAGGTTGAGGACTAATGTAACGATTAGAATCAGTGTGAAGAAGGTGGACACACCCGTAATAACAAAATACAGAATGTCTATTGACGATGTCTCGTCAACCAATTTCACGTAGTGTAGTAATGAGCCAAAGCCGGTCCCAAGGCTTACCTGCCAATAGAGAGACAGCCAACTCTTAAAAATTATATACCTTGTAAAACAAACTTCCTCTAAAGAAGATAAACCAACCCTCCGGTAACAAAGGGAGAACATAAATAACAGGGACAGCGACTAATGACTTGAGGCTGAGCTGGGGACGAGGTTGTAAGTTTTTACTTTTTTTCTGAAAAATATTGGGGGTGTATAGGCCCCTCCCACCCCTCCCAGCTCCACCGTCGTTGAACAAAAGAACTGCGACATGTAGGGGTCCAATGAAATAAGGTATTTAAAAGAGCAGCATCGACTATTTTTCGCAAACGAGAGATTTCAGATAGTGTAAGGAATTCCATCCGTAAAATCAAGCCACTACACAATTGGTAGATGAGTGGGTCAAGACTTTGGTCTGGTCGATCTCAACTAACCATCTCAGAAACTTTCAAGGCACCCGTGAATGATCGTAGAAATTCCTTGTTGATGCTCTGTTGTGAAATCCATCGCTGCGTCCTTGGTACCAAAGACGTCGGTTTGTTTTCCATGTCTTAAAATAAAATCAAAATAAAAAATAATAATCTTAGAGGCGCAGTATCAGAAACAATGCATTATGGAAATTAGGGCTGCTCCGATAGGGTCGAAACTTTCGCTATTACGCGCTTTGTTATGCATCTAAAACTAGGCAGTGAACAGAGTACTCGATGAACGAGACTTCGCCTTTGTGTGATCTCTGTATTCCTTCACTTTTCGGAAAAGACTGGGAACGAAGCAGTTCACGTATCCCAATATCCACCGCGGTTAAACGTCAAAAGGGTGTTTTTCTTTCGCTCAGTGTGATTTCGTTTTCTATTTCGTGAAAACATGGGCAAGGATGTAAAAAATGGTTAGTTCACGGCATAGTTTTCTTTGCATTTTTCTAAAGTTAATAGTGAACGTACGCAACAGGACGGGAGAGGAAAGAAGACGGAAAACCTTGTTTGACAAGGGTGACAATAATTTTGTTTGAAATAACTTTACGTCAAATTTCACTTTCCTTTAAACAGATGTGTTTGCAAATACCAGAGAACATTAATGTTAAGTGAGCATCACAACATAACACATAAGTAATAGCCCTGTCACGTTTGTCACACACAAGCGTTTTGCCGTCCTCTTCTTTCTGTCGTCCTGTTGAGTAAAATCACTAGTAACTTCTTTCCGCTGAAAATGCTTCGTGCCAGAGTACAATTATTTTAACAAGTCAGGGGCGTAGCCAGCCCATAGGCCTGTAGGCCCGGGCCTGCAAATTTTTGGTTTGATCACTCTACCGCTTGTAATGAATTATGCGTAGTTGAGGTGATTAATTAAGAGGTCAAAGTGTTGGTGTGGTCAGACTAGTCATGCGTGCAATTTTCAGGGTATGTGGAAATGAAAGTCAGCCACGCCTACAAAGCCAGCTTTTCGACTATTGAATAGTCGAAAAGCTGGCTACGCCCCTGTAAGTGGCGCCGACAGTTAAACCAATTTCAGTTTTCAAACACTCAGAACTTTTTGACATAAAATGTCAAAAAGTTTACTTAATGAACGGCGTATTGGTCATTTATTATATACATACTGAGAAATACTCACCAAAAAGCTATGTCGTAAATTTTTAGACGAAAATGAGTTCTAGCCAGTCAGAGGAGCGAACAATGTTTTTCACACGTGAAAAAAAACGTCTGATCAGAAGTCACAGAGGTGTGTGTTTCGTGCCAAAATTCCCGCATTTTAGCGCTTGCAGCTTGCAGTGACAGTGCTTCGCAGACATTCAACGAGAAAAGTTTTTCTCCGAGAGTTTTTTCTCGTAAACAAGTGAAAAACATCTGCGACATTGGAGTGGAATAGTTTCGTGTATTGATGGTTTTCACAGTGACGTCATCAGATTGCAAAGTCAAAAAATCGAGGTTTTACGAATTCTTCTTTACACTAGGTTAAAGATAAATAGAAAATAAATCTTTGTACAAGTTTCCAGCGCTGAAGCATGTTTCATTTCGAAAATACAGCAATTTGAGCTTCCGAGTTTTCACCGTGCGTGACACCAAAATAGGAATGCTGTCTCATTGAAAGAAGTCGACTCTCCTATTGATTTTCAGCAGTTTAACTATTTCAGGTATTAAAAGATGTGTTTAGGCGCACGTATGCTAGCTCTCGAGTGAAAAGGAAGAGCTTTTACAGAAAAAGTGAACTCCAGATGTTTTTGTTGATTTCCGGCGGCCAAACTGTCCACCAATACGGCGTCTCTCTCCATACAAAGTCACCGATACTGAAAGCTCTATAAAGGTGCGTGAAATGTTTCGACAAATAACTCAGAAACTGGGGGCCACAACGACCTGAGATTTGGACAAATTGTTTATATGTTAGCCTTTTATAATATTTCATTTTCTTGGCTTCTTACAGTGGACGGTTTCCCATTTATTTTCTTGTGCCGTGTTTATTTTTTTATTGCGTGTCGGTGAAAACCAAGAATTTCTCTGTCGATGAAGAGAATTGTAGAGAGCCGGCTAAACAACTTAGAGCGGAAGGGGAAAAACAGAACGAGACGTAAGCAAGTTGTGCTTTTTATAGGAGCTTATATTCAAATCGGCCTTTTACTTAAATCCATTCATTTTCAATTGTGAATTCAGAACAAAACGTTAACATTACTTGTAAATTCTTGGATTACCTCATATCCTAACCCTCATTATTAACTAATAGGCTGATACTTCGTGGTTTTTTTTTTGTCATCTCGCGGTGTGTAGCGGCAAATTTTAGTATTTAGAAAGATTTATAATAATAATTAATAATAATTTATGAACATATTGTGCGCAACTTAACATGAGAATGATCAGCTGCGCATTACAACTACATTACTTTACAAGGAACAAACAAAAGAATTAAAAAGGCTGCCACAATGACGAATGTCTCAGTATGTATATAATAAACACAATACCACATGGAAAGTGCTTTGTACGGTATATACGCACTCGTTTTTGTATCAGAAATCCTGATACGTCAACAACGCGTGCGAAATACCGTGCGCCCGCACTTTCCGTGAAGTATTCTTTATATATTAGACTCAAAGTATAATAACCTTTACTTAAAGTATTTTTCTTAGCTTTGCAATTTCCTCTCGTTTAGTTTGACTGTAGTGAAATCCTAACATAGCAGGCATTTGAAGGAAACGCTGGGAAAAGGGGGGGGGGGGGGGATAAAGGCGCTCGAATTAATCTCCGTCCCTTTACGTAAATCACTCATGCAAGTTCAATATATGATAAAGTAGATTTTCAAACCTGGCAAAATCCTGAGAATTTAAGGGTTTTTTTCTCGAGCGCAGCGAGATATTTGGGGGTCAGCTGCGTGGCCGAAGTCTCGGAGAAGAAACCTCTGGTACAGAGCACAACAATTTTGTTATTTGGCTGTTCCAGATAAACTTTGATCTCTTTTTATCGAACTACTTTGAAACCAATCATATCCAACGTCTCCAACTGTGATCACATGGAATGGCACGTGAAGATATGCCATAACTAAGTGGGTAACTTCTTGTTAGAAGTATTGTTAATTTTTGGTGTTTTGCAAATACAAGGCAGTTAGAAGGTAAACGTTCCATTTCGTGAATTAAGTTTCTTAATCTGTCGAACATAAGCTGATTCGCCAAATTAGAAGGAAATTATCAGTTGCTGTTGAAGTGACTTGAAGTACACAATCCACGAATAATTTCAACTAACCATCTACAATACGTAACGTTCAGTAAAACATACATATACAAAATCACTATAAAACCACTCATGAAAAGTCTCTGGCATCCTGGGTATCGTCAAGCCAGAGCTTTCATTTCAAATTATCTAGACAACCTAAATGAAAGGAAATTAGTTATGTAATGGTTTTTATAAGAAAGAAGCCTTGAGGCTGTATTAGTTTCCATTAACTTAAGAGAATATTCTGTTTATTCAGACGCGGAGAATAGACCAATTAGTAATATCGTGAGGGATATAAGTTTATGTATTCCGTTAACATGAAAAATAGGGATGCTCAAAAGAAGTAGTGCGAACCGAACTATTTTCGTAGTCAGTTGCCAGAATTGTGTCGCTAAAATTACACTCACCACGTTGACTGTAAAACTTAATATAGTACCTGGTAAATGGCATTTTACGACACTTTTGATAGCCAGCTTCCTTTCTTTCGTTTACCAAAAATGTGGCAGGTGCTTACATCATAGTAACGAAATATTTTGCCATCACAAGTAAACTAAACAAAGTCGAAGCTTCCGCGGCAGTTGCACTTTACACCCTTACTTTTTCAAGTATATTATCGGGAATGAAATGTGTGCAAGTGAGACCGTACAGTTATAACGGTGAGAAAATCAGCTTTAAAATTCAAACAAAGGGCAACCAGGGGTTCTTGGAAAATTCTCTCTTAACGCATCCGGCGATATAACTATTAAAGCAATATAAGTTTTTCACGTCACGCCCTTTTTCTAGTGCAATATTGTACAAAAAATGCCAGCTGCAACCCAACCAGCATATCAGCAAATCTATACTGCTTTTTCCTACTTGTCAAACCTCGCTCTTGACAGGAGGCGATATAGTTGCTTTATGCAAAAACGTAATCCGGCTACTGATTTCATCACTGAAACCAGACGAAAGGGAATTGTTAAAATTTCTTTATCGAAAATACGTATTTCGTTTTAGAATTACCTCTGTTCACAAAGAGAGATTCGTCACTCGCCGTAAAAGATGCAAATTTCAATAGCATTTTCGACTTCCAAATCTGTTGGCTATGCGGGTTTATTTAGGTGTATGTATTTTAGACATGAACGATAAAATTAAAATAATAAACCACTAACCACGGACACCGTTTACCGGGCGATCTAATTTTGATCGAAAAAAGTATTAAAGCTAAGAGCTCCAAAAACTTCGGTAAATTGGTAAATGTCGTATGAGGTAATCATATGTGTGAAATATATGAAATATGAATCATATTGAGACTTAAGTCAGTTGACGACGTTTTCGCCTTTTATCGATGATTCATTTGCTAGACCAGAGGAGTGTTTAAATTAATTCAGGATCACAACAAATCATTGATTAAAACTGAACGCTTTCACAAGGATTGAGTGAGATCAAAGACTTCATCCTCCGGCACTTGACTAAGTTAGTCAGCGATTTCAGACAGCAATAATTTACAGTCATTGTAAACCCTTGTATTATTTTATAGGGACGAGATTCTAGAAAAGAACAATTGTAAGAGTACTGTGAGTTCTGTTACTTTACCTGAGAAATCTTCTCGTCATTGTAGACTGTAAATATTCCGTTCATTTCATGATTTCAACTGAGTTCGGGTTTTTGTTTCCCGGCTCTGAAGCGAAATATTGACTATTTTTGTCTCCCGTCTTACAATAGTTATCACCTGCCTTATGAATTGTTGATCGATTTACCGGCAAGACTTGTAAACAGTCGATGATGTTGGCGGCGTTGCTGAGAAATATAAAAGCTAAACAGTCCGTAATTCCGTTCAGGAAAACAATGCTACTGACGTGACCGTGTAAGTCAGCATAAATAAATTGATTAAGTTAAGCCGCAGTAAACGACATTGTTACATATCCTATCCAACAGTAAGGAAACTGATAATAATGCAAATGAAAGTGAGGCATATTCGTGGAATGCTGAAATGAAATCGCACCCACTCAAGGAAACTCAAGTAAAGTTAACGGAAAAATACTCGTTACGTAATTCTGAATGCCGGTAATTTTTCGTTTTCAATAACGCATGGGGAGTGATTTTTCCCTTGACACGGGGTATTTAATTGCAGTTGCTATGCTTTATGAAAACAACCACGTTGCGATAAGTTCCGTCGATTGAAGTAAAACCTGTAAAACGTATCATTCAACTGGTCCAAAAAAGGGCCATGGATGCGGTACTACAAATATATCCAGTTGTACTGTATAGCTGCAAGTCACGGAATATCGCGTAAAAAGGGGTCTCAAAAACAGAGGATAGAGATTTTACATAGCTAGTGTTATTCATTGGAAACTTATTGGTTAACTCAGTTTTGACGGCCCTTACGGGTAACATCTTTAGTTGGTTGCTGAAAGCTGTACATGTTTGGACGAAATAGCTTAAAAGCTATCTCGTCAAAACAGCTTTACTCTGAAACCAATATTGACTGAGTCAATATTAATTTCAGAGTATTATTATAACGACACCAATTTTTTGACAGCAAGACACACACAGTCTGTCATTATTTTTACGCACTATATGCAAAATTCGGTCCATTTGTGAGAGAAGGTAATAGTAATTATCCCTTTCCTTACAAATCAGCTCAAACACTACGATAGTAAAAGCTACAGTTTCAGACAGAAATAGTTGGGACACTTCCGCCCGTCTCCTCGTCCTCCCAATGTTGGGTATCGCAGTTAACCACCAAATCTTGCACACCAACATTGGGAGGGTAACAAGACAGCAAAGTGTCCCAACAAATGAGTAAGAAAGAAAGCGAAATATGCGAGTTGGAAATGGATTTTAAGAAATCTTTTTGTTGCCGTACTAATCTAAGTAATGATGACATAATTTAGATGCCAGGTCTGAAAACAGGTGCCAAAAATGACATTTTTTTAGTCTGAAATAGGGTCAGGATTTTGAGGACCGGTCGGCACAACCCCACCAATGATTTCCAGGAGTACCCTCGCTCCCCGCGACCCATATATGGTATCAAACGAAGTAAAAACCTGTGCTTACAGGGGCAGAAAGTATGCTCAAGGTGAACACGGTTCACCATAGTAAATTCAATTACTGGTTCGCAAGTTTCTTTAAGCGAACAACCGCTTCAACATGATCCAAGTCTGAATAACTTGTCCACCGCCGTAGCCAGTATGAGGCGAACCGAGGCACTCGCCTCGGTAAAATTTTATCAAATACTGTCGATTTTTATTTTTTTTATCAGACTGATAATTTTAGAAGATTTCATACGGCTGATTTCGTACAACGGACCGTGTGTTCGCCTCGGTTGTAGTTTCTTCCTGGCTACGGCCCTGTTGTCTGTCATGTATCAAAGCGTATTGAACATAGGTTATTTCAAATACCTGTTAAACATCCGTTTCCTTTTCTTTCTTTTCCCGCTATATATACTATATATACTCATGAAGGTATGGTGAACCGTTGCGGAGAACCGTTACGGTGAACCGTTGATTCGTGTCATCATCGCTACAGGTCCTACACTATAAATACGGGCCGAAGATAAATTAATTTATTACATAGACACGAGTGTTTTACTAGAAAATACATGTATAACACTCGTAAAATTCATAAAAACTACATCCGGGACCCGAGTGGTTTATTTTCCATAATCTCACACGTGAGTTTATCGGTGACGTAATTTCTGTAATTCTAAAATAAAATTCATATCTTCGCGCCACTGTGTAATATCCTCTATGTAAACTAACGCAGATAACGAGCGCATTTGGAACTGATCTGTTGATATCACTAACACCCAATACGTATCATACGAATAGAGCTTTCTTAGAGCCTTGGAATGTTGTAAAGTGAAGGAAAAATGATTAATTTCCTGTATTAGTTTTCTTTCTTCTTGAAATCCTTAATTTTCACCGGCCAAAATCACTTTCGATTTCGCGCCACTAGAGACACTACAGATACCGAGATTAAGTAGTAATTCGGTCACAAAATGTCTAGTGGGAACATTGCGAATGTGGCGAATTTGTGTAAAATCTAAGATAATTATTGCTGTGTCAACTATGCTGCAGTGTGATTAACTCTAAATCTTGTAAAAAGTTTGTTGACTATGATATGACGTTTTTCGGCATCCAGTAAATGCAGTCCCCAAAAGTGGAAATAAGATAAAATAAGTAAAATACATCTTAAAATGTTGGACATAAAGTAAGAGCAAGCTTTATCCTCTCTTGGTTAGAGCCATTCATTGATCTGTGAAAAAGGAACTTTGTACAGGTCAGTTCTCTCACGAAATAGAACGGCCTTTTCAGGCGCTGATTTTAGTAATCATCGGCCTAACACGCGACAAGATAAGTTTATTTGTGAACTTCTGCGGTGGTTCTCGTGATTTTTGTTTCGTTGTTGTTTTTGTTTCTGTTTTATTGTTTTTGTTATTTCTCTCTTACATGACAGAAAATTTCAATATTAGAAATTTGTCATTTAGTTAGGGAAGTTAGTTAACCTCCTCAGGAAATGATTTCTTCGTTTACACCTGTTATTACTGATAAGAAATTTCTAAAAATGATGAATCATCAAAGGCGCGCATACTTGATTTCCTGCCGAAATAAATTATAAGCTGTAGCCTTTTTCAAACACAGTTATTAGAGGGAGCTTTAGCAACGACGACGGCGACGGCAAAGAGGACGTCAAAAAAGCAATAGGTTTATTACGCAAAACAACAACTTTGCACGTGTATCACGCTTTCTTGTACATTTCTTTACCGTCCTTGCGCGACTACGACGTGAAAATGCCTAATTGCAAGTTTTATGGAGGGCGTAAACAAGCGACAACGAATCTCTTTTTCTCTCTCTAAACTTGAGTGCGGTCCTCACGAAATCATTTCCAGGGAAATTCGCCTACACTTGCCATTTTCAGCAAATTGGAATAAACGCGACAAAGATTGAAAAAACGGGACTTCATTTTAAAACTGACGTTTTCGCTGCAGTTGCCGTCGTCGATGCTAAAGCTGCCTATGAATTCGAATGCAAAAACACTTTTCTCTTTTCTATAACTAGAATACAGTAGTTTCTCAGTTTTCTAGTTAATATTTTAAATATACTTTTTGCTTGTTCCGGATTATCTAGAAATTTTTTGAAAATTTTAGATTGTTTGAAGTTGAGAACACTAGGATCACAAATTTTAATTTTCATTGACAAAGTTGAAAATGACATCCTTGCAAAACACTGCCTGACCAAAATCGTGAAATTAAGTAATTATAGTAATAACTAAAGTAAGTAATAGTAATACATGAAAAGCGGATTGGTAATATGAACAGAAAGCTACCTTGAGGGAGTATGTGGTATTCAGTATCCAATCTTCTCTTGCTTTTATAACAAAAATTAACCTTCTGACATCTACTACTGAACAACAAATGACAACCTTTTGGCAGTCATAAGCTTCATTTGATAATAACGTTATATTTATTACATTTATGGTCAAAATTTATTACATTTATTACATTTATGATCAAAATTTATTACATTTACGGTTAAAATTTTATTACTTTTATGGTTAGTAATTTATTACGTTTACGGTTAAAATTTTATCACATTTATGGTTAGTAATTTATTACATTTATGGTTGATATTTATTGCAGTTATGGTTAGTATTACATTTATGGTTGATTATTACATTTATGGGTGATACAGCTGTAGGCAAACCAGTCGGATATCTGACAGGTGAGATCGAGATCTGAACTGGGGACAACAGGAACTGAAAAATCTAGCTAGAGGCAATTAAGGGTGGTACTCTAACTCAGAGCTGCACGCTGCTTAATTGCTCTTTCACAGCAATCATAATCCTTACGTCTCTCCATTTTCTGGTTGGCAGGTGCAATGAGTGAGAGTTCTGAGGATAAAAGGGCTCAAAATTCTGAAGTCGTTCACGTCTCGGTCTCGCGCTTCTGGTCAAATCGTATTCGCATCCTTCGCTTGTTCAGCATTGCGTGTAAGTACTGATTACGTAATAATTAATTTGACAACTGTCGAGTTTTATCGCCTCTACATTAACTTGTACTTAACGCTTCTAAGCCAAACCATTGAAATGAAAACAAAGCAGTTTTAACCCTTATGTTGTACAAGAGTATGTTTACAAATCCCTTAATTAGAGTTCGACACCTTTGGTCCTATCGTTTATTGTCGTCAGTGTTAATTTTTTGCAACAAATATAGACAGTTTTGAGGCAATTTGCCCTTCGATCTTCTTGTCAACGGGGAGGGTTTTATCTCTAGATGGTACCTTTTCAAACATTTCTTAGAACAAAAATGTACTTATTTAAATTCGGCTGACCTATTTACATTTTGCGCGCCTTAGCACATGAGCGGTCTTGAGTTATTTATTTGTTTATTTCATCATTGCAGGGCCAGTGATTGTTTTAACAAGTTTAGCTTATATTGATGTATCTCTTTACCCTCTTTATTGTCCTCATAATTATACTTCCGCGCTTCAACGCAGTTCCCGCCAAAAGTTGAGCACTATGTAACACATTTTCTGTTTGTTGTATTCCAGAAGCTTTTTTAATATGGTTGACTAGTACAGCTGCGAGAGTTTTTTTCTTTTTTTTTAGTTCAAATTTTTTCACGCAGTTCCATATGCTAAAGCCTCTGACATGAAAGGGTGAACTACTATTTATGCTCACATTTCCATATTTATATGTACTCCACTTTTAGTGCTTAATGCCTTGGGAAACAATCCACCAATTAGACTTGGAGGCAAAGAGAAAAACTATTGTGGTCTTTAAAAACCGTGGTGGTCTTAAGTCACGTTTAAGTCGTATTCATCTTTACCGCCATTAAAGAGGTCACTGATCCTTGTTGATCAGATTTTAAACTGAGGGGAGAAAAGGATGGTAAAAATATCTGGATAAGGTTTAGAAAGTTTTATAAAGAAATAAATAAGGGAGGTTGCAGAATTTTGTGTCTCCCTCATGCAAAGATGGTCTTTTTAGAAGTCACACACTCAAAATACGTATACGCCATGAAATGAATATCCTTTTGTCAAAAGTAACAAAGTTAAAAGTTATGGTCAGCACACATTTAGGAGAGTGTATTAACAATAAAGTAAGCAGGGGAGGGGCGGGGGGGTCAGGAGTTCTAGCTTGAATATGATATATCTTGTTTTGCAACCCCTCCCCCTTCTTCTTTTGGATGGCCGGCCTCCAACCAAGATTATTTTTTTCTGACGTGACAACATTCTTTATAATCCTTTAATTGTTCTTAAAATAAATAGATCATGACGCAAATGACTTGTATAACATTTATAAGCGATCATCCAAGTTCCGTTTGATTCATATCAATACAGTCTTCAGAGTGAGCAATACTGTGCCTTTCCGAGCAAACTCTTCTCAACCGAAGTTTTGAAGAATCGTCGAAGGTGAGTGGCATGAACCGCATTTTTTTCTCCAACAACTTTTGTCAAGGAAAAAAAATTTTCGTTGAACCTTCTTTTCTTCCCTTGTGTCTTTTTCTTCTTAGATCACGAAATTTTTACGTGAGTACGCATGTAAATTTTACGCGCGTAAATAAAGTAGAGACAATGTATGGAAGGTCACGCTAAACGTAAGAGTTGAACCTCGCTCAACTTTCACCTTTACGCGTGGTCTTTCATACTTATTGCCTCTTTTTCATTTACGCACGTAAATTTTACGTGCGTTCGCATGGAAAAATTACGTGACAGTGGAAATCCAGTCCTTGTAGACCTAACTCAACTACTAGTAGTTCCCGCCAAATTTAATAAACAGAAGATGTTTCAAAATGACTAAAAATCGAACTAAATTAAGTGTGTGCTATAACCTTCGTTCAAAAATGTTCTAACAGTGATTTCATGTCTTTCACCAAAATGCTTAGCTTAAGTTAATCTACGGACTGCGCGCGCAAAGTAGGTTCCGCCAAAATTAACAGGAACAAATCTGTAGCTAGTTAACGGTTGTCTGAATCACACCCCGAGATTCACCTCGAGAGAATTTGAGATTTGTTTTATCAGCTAAGGTATACTTAAATCGTATATTAAAATAATGACGCCTTTCATTTAGTTACTATAATTATGTTAAACAAAGTTTTCGTTTACTCAGCGCGCAGACTCTGGATTTCCGCCTAAACACGAGGAAAAATGAAAAGCGAAGTATCAAGAATCAAAGCTGATAGACAACCATGACAATCCTTGTCAACGTTTTGTTCTAAATCTAACGCTTCTGATTTCTTTTTTTGAATGTTTTTTTTTCATACATTTGTTAAACCATTGTAGCTGTAAACCTGATGCATTTCATTGAAACTTCATCATGATGATGATGAAATACGGGTCACTTTGTACTGACCTCTAAATTATTTTTGGCGTTAATTTTTTTAATCGAAAGACGGGCTAATTGGTTTGAGGGAAAAAAACTTATGAATCGCCTCAGTCAGGAGCTCCTGCCTCAGTGTAATAAACATAACAAGCGGTTATTAAAAGACAGGGTCTTTTATCCTAATCGTTTTGCCCGCGCAAAAATTATTTTGCATAAATTATGCCTAAAAGTGAATGCGTTGCTGGGTGAACAAAAACTGAGTCCCTACCAGGAGCCCACCCCTATCTAAACCCTCTTCCCAACCCCACCCCCGCCGCCGAAGCCAAAGTTGGCATGTTTGTTGTTCAGGAAACTTCAGAAGTGTTTACGGGGAGATGGGAGGGAAAAGCTTGGTTTTTTTTCCTTTTTCAAGTCGATGTTATTGGACAAACGTTGGAGCTGTTGTAGGGGACAAAGTGACTCGACCAATTATGACGCCGATTTTTGTAAGGGAAACAGGATGTTTCAAAAATTCGCTTAATACCATGACGTGCGGTACAGCAAGGGAAATTAATTCTAATTTATGTGGATTCTTTTATTGAACATACTATTAGTGACTTCACATTTTTGCGTTGTTGTTTGATAACTATTATTACTTGTTTTCATTAGTAGTTGCCGACTCTTGACAAAAACATGTATTGAATAATTATTTGTTCTCTTAGGTCAAGTGAAGCAGGTCTCCTTCGTTTCCATTACACAATCAAAGAATTCCACAGCTAATTAAACGGGGAAAATGCCAACTATTTATCAGAGGCTTAAATACTTCTGTATTTGGAAGTATTAATTAAACTCGCCCTAAGCCATCTCGCCTGAGTGACTTTGTTAAGCTAACGCAAGAGCCATAATGACTCTTGGCTAACGATAGTGCTATTGGCAACAGGCACCTGTTACAATTGTGATACCGCTTTGCAGTTGATAGAGTTAGCGACCACGATGAAAATAGACCTCTATGCAAGTGAATAATATTTTATGTTTGATTGTTGTTGTAATGGCACAAGTTACAGTCAAAATGAAAGACTCATATAAACCCCATTCACACCAACGAAACCTCTTTAATTAAGCGGCTTTTAGTAGATGAAATTCAGTACGTCTCCAGCGGCGAGGAGCGAGGAGAAACGGCTCTTTTTGCAGGCTAAATTCATTTGCTCTAACGACAAAACTCAAAACGTTTTTAGTTTGATGTTAATAACGCATTGCCAAAAAAACACACATCGCAACGTTTGAGGAGAATAGCTTGGCTTGTTTCAAACCTTCGATTAATAAAAAGAAAATAAAAGGGCCAAGCCGCACCCAAAACGCAGCCCAGCGGGTACAACTACGTGCCAAGAATAAGATGTGGTGCAGACGTCGAGCAGGCAGGATAAGTTCCTCTCTCCCTAGTCCCTTTCTTATCCGCCGTGACTCTTTAAGAATTTAACATGACACTTTTCCTCTTCCGCTTCAACGTCCCGAGATAACACCTACAGAAAGCAAGAGCAGAAAGCTAAAGGCATTTGTTGTACATTAGGCTTCATCTTTAGAATAGAGAATTTTAATCACTGAATAACAACAAAAAACAGCTGGAAAACGTTTGGTTAAATCATATGTTAATTTTAAGTTTCTCTTAATTGACAGCTACTTTGGCAGTGATTTTAGTGCAACGCTTCGATCCCTTAATGAGGTTATCTGTTGTCCATTCTTCATGGCTTGATGAAGACTAAATTGACTTCTTTTAGTCAACTGATAAACTAACCAGCCGTGGGGCAAACCACAAAGAATAGTATGTTTCACTTCATTTTACAGTATTTTCCCTTAGGGCCTGTTTACATGGAGTGGGGGACCCCGGTCCAGTGGGGTTGGTTTCTTTTGTTTTCACGCTCTGGAGGACACAAAACAAAAGAAACCTACCCCATTAGACCGGGGTCCCCCACTCCATGTAAACAGGGTCTTAAAATCATTTTTCTGTTTCAACGTCTCACAGGTATTGAGAAAACACAATGCGAAGCCTTCCAGTTGGTCTTTTTCTTGTCGCCTTTTTGACCATCTGTTCCGGTGCCCCTTCTTTTAACCGTGTTGGACGTCCGCGATTTTTCCTGAGAGACGAAAAAAGAAGTGAGTGTTCAATCATAGTTGATTAAAGCGAAATGGTTGGGAAACCCTTTGTTATAGGTTTTTGTTAACGTTTTTGGACCTGACCGTGCACAACGTTCAATAGCATTCCTATCATTTTGAAGTTATTGACCAATAGAAACATTGCATTAATTTATTCAGTCATAATTTATGAACAGAAAACAAAGGATTGTCCACGGTCAGGGAGCTTCCAACATAACCTAAAGTACCGTTGTTTTCAACTTTGGTGTTTGCCGGGTTTCCCTACCAGTCTCCTCCACTAACTCAGGGTTTTCTTTAAGGTTTTAAGTAGCCGGACTTTTTTGAAAAGTAGACGGTTGTGGGTCCGGAGGACACATACAATGGGCTTTAGCCCATCGTTTCTAGGGGGTCCGGGGGCATGCTCCCCCGGAAAATTTTTGAAAACTGAACGCTGGAAAACGCATTTCCTGGCATTTTAGGCCATGAAAGTCAGACATTAGAGGGATGAACTAAGCTGCAATTATACGGAGCGACATTTCAATAATACAGCCGTATAAACAAAAAGTGGAATTATATTTTTTGTATCTTTTTAGTAACCATGGTTCAATCTATTCTGTAGTTCTTTCTTACTCGTTTGGTTGGTTCCACTGACTAACCTGACTTACGGTGATCGTAAAATATCTCGGCATATCTAACAAAGGTATTCAGCTCAAAGTTCGTACCACAGTTATCTAACCAAAGGTAACCCTCGGCGGTTTTCCCTAAAATAAAAGGACTGTAATGAACACATACTACATCAACTACAGCAACTACAGCAAACATCAACTTTATCATAGTACACTAAGTCATCACTAAACACGTCTCTATATTCGTGACGGTTATCATGAATCTATTACCTGTAATGACACTTTGCTCATTTTCTGTGCATTTTGTCTACCCAACCTCCCCCCTAGGGCCCAGGGCTTTTCCCTCCCATTTTTTAACCAACATCAATTTTCTCCCAGCAATATCCATATGTTGCCAAGAAAAATGGTTATGAGAGTTAAATAAAATGATCACTGAAGAGAAAATGCTTTGATCTATTATCACATTCTCTCAACTAATTCTTTAAGGAAATGTCTAGAGATCACTTTGGAGAATTTGTTAGTGGATATCGGGGGGTTAAAGGGAAAAACCATAGGGCCGAGGTTGTTGTCTACCTTATTTATCACAAAGATAGAAATAACAGGAATGTGACAGTAGAAAGCCAGGTTCTTCCAAAAAGCTAATGTATTTTAAAATTTTAATATTTTCTGAACGTTTGATAATTTGACAATCTGTTTGAATCTTTACTTTAAGCCGCCGGCAACGTGGACATGGAAGCTTGTTTAAAAGCTCATAATCAGCTGCGTGCCAAACACAATGCCCCACCCTTATCTTGGGATACGAAACTCGCTAATGATGCGCAGGAATGGGCCAATCATCTCGTCAATCTAGGAAAAATGATGCACGCAACGGGTACTGGTGAAGGCGAAAATCTCTACTGGTCTGCGAGTACTTCGAAAGTCGCCACTTGCGTAGATGCAGTAGAAGCATGGTAAATGATAACTTATGCTTAAATCCAGATGTTTGAACAAACCTAGCTTGCCCGTGGATCGCTGCTTACCGTTTCTCTTCTTAATTATAGGGCTTCAGAAGAGAAAGACTACCCATTTGACCATCCACCGCAAACATTTGCAGAATTCGCAAATAATGGTAAAGCCATTGGTCACTATACACAGGTTAGACATGTCTTCCTTATATTCCCTTGATAGCCTGCAGTGCAGTCGTCTTCTTCGGGTGCTCATGTTTTGCTAGCGAAAGCGCCATGTTGAAACTCCAAAAGAGCCGTGAGAAGAACTAAGGGCTACTATTTTTACTCTCCCTAATCTTCCTCCGTCATAACATCCAAGATGGCGGTTACAATAGTGCGAACATAAACAAGCAGATTGCTCAAAATAATTCGTTTTAGCTTAGGGAGAGTTAGCTACATAATTCCGGAATTTTTGGAGGAATTTTAGACATCAAAAAAAATTTTAGAAAATCTCGGGAATTTTAGAGCAAATTGAACATTCAACAGAAATTTTGTCAACATTTCACTGGCAAAAACGTTGACAAAACGTTTTTTTTTTTTGGTATTCCCACCAACCAAGAGAGGGCTCAATACGCTCACATGCTTCAGCGGTGTCTAGAACATTATCTACTGAGCACAAGAAATCAGCCGTTTTGCGTCATAGTCAACTACACTATACAACTTATCAGCGGTTATTCACCAAAAGGGGCCCTCGCTATAAAAAAAAAAATGTTTTAGAATTTTGGGGAATTTTAGGGAGTTTTTGGAGAATTTTAGACATTTCTAAAAGAATTTTAGATCTTTTTTGGGGGAAATTTTGAAAGAATTTTAGGCCACATTTCGGGAATTATGTAGCCAAGCCTATTTTGGTTTCTTTTTTCCCTTTCCTTTGCCTGTCCGCAACTTACGCTCCGGGTTTACGCTCTCCCCCGAAAATAAAACTGAAGAACTCCTTGCAGCTTAAATCAGATCAAGCTTTGAGAAAAACGATTGCATTGAAGTTTCCCAAAGTGTTCACTCAGTCAATGATGATAGGTTGAGCAGGGATAAACAGAAGAAATCAGAAGTATTATATAACACCTAGCTTTTTCTCTTATTTGTCCCCATTCCGCAGGAAGTTTGGAAGGCAACTAAAAAAGTGGGTGTAGCCATTGCGACAAAGAAAGATGGCGTTTTCACCAACACATACATCGTGGCACGATATTATCCGCCTGGAAACATGCTCGGAAATTTTGGAAGCAACGTTGAGTAGCCTGAAACTGATAATATTTTTCTAGTGAGTATTAATAATGCCGTAGTCTAAACTACATAAATTGTAGGAGTGTTACTTGGTCTTGGGTAACAAGGGTGACACAGTGGTGAGAGCACTTGCCTCCCACCAATGTGGCCTGGGTTCAAATCCCTGCGTCGAAAGCTTACGTGGGTTGAGTTTGTTGTTGGTTCTCTTCTATGCTCCTAGAGGTTTTTTTCCGGGTACTCCGGTTTTCCCCTCTCCTCAGAAACCAACATTTTCAAATTCCAACTCGACCAGGAGTGGTAAACGAAGAACCACTATGTGGATGTGCTATAACTAAGTCTAAGTCTTTGTTTAGAGAAACTATAAGCTTTAAACTGCAAATCAAATAAGTGAAAGAAACGCCTTTTGTTGAAAAAAATCTTTGTTCCCCCTTCGTACATATTAGGGCCATTTATACGAGGAAAAATAAGACGCGTCTTAAATATAGACTGCAAAACAGTCCGTATTTTTGCGTATTCACGTACGCGCGAGCAGTCAAACAAAAGGTCTCGAACAAGGCTGAAAAAAGAGAGCGAGACTGGGGAAAGACGCTAAAAATACTCTCGCCTCACAAGCCCTACGGGCGTGTGAGGCTCGCGCGCGCTTCGCGCGCGTAAGACTCTCACGCCACGCTTTACCGATTTCTTTACTGATTTGGAAAAAAAAAAACCGACTGTTAATTTTTGGCGGGAAAATTTTCGCGCCTTGTTGGTTGCCGTTGCTACGGGCAACATTCACATGAAAACGAGTCAAGAACAGAAATAAGACACGAACCATTTATACGAGCTGTTCTCGTCTTAGATAAGACATGCTCGTATAAATGGTACAGTTCGCGTCTTATTCAAGACGCGTCTTATGTAAGACGCGTCTTATTTTTCCTCGTATAAATGCCCCTAATGAGATAAACTTCAAAAAAGCAGGCCGCATACGGTTTTTCAAGTTTATCCGAATGCGCGATTCGTTTTATTCCCCTTCTACAGTCAGTTATAGTTTGGGAAGGGCAGATTTTGCCCAAATAGCTTGAACCTCTCTTAATGTCCTTTTCTTCTGAAATATGCCATCTTCAGATTGCTATTTGATTTGGTTCTCTTTGTAAATCAGATAATTTCCCTTCATACTTTAAAACCAATGAACATAGAAGCAACTAATTTGGGAATTCATGCAGGTTATAAAGTTGGCGACTCTTTAAGTGATGCATTACAACTAACGACGACAAAATAACTTTTTCCTTTCTTTTTTTTTCCCTTAGAACCTAGAGCAAGAAGCTTTCAAAGACTATTATTATCTTATTACTTTAGGAATTGTATCAAGATCGTCCATTATATTCAGCATTCGAAGCCATAAATGCAAAGAAGTTAAAATGCAGTTGCAAATTAGAAAGCCTGCTAAAAAATAGAGCTTGACGGGAAACGAACCCTGACCTCCACCTAATGCTGGTGCAGCGCTCTAACCAATTGAGCGTTATTGGATTATTTAGGCTTTCTTGTTTCGCATATAAGATGCCTCTTAACCGCGATCATCTTCTTTGCATTTTATATATAGCATCTTCTTTGCCATTTATATATATTCGTCATGATATGCAACGTAATATTAGTAAGTCTTGTTATCTTAGCTGCTCAGCAAAAAGCTGGTAAGCACTATTTATGCTGTAATCGTGACGGCAACTTACAAGTTTTTGCCATTAAAGTGGAGTCTGATTTTTCTTCGTGTTTACGAGTTCTTTTAATCACACGGATAAAGGGATGATGTACTGCCGCCATTAAACTTCCGGCTTTGCAAGGAGTGTTTTATCAAGTTTGAAATTCTGATCTGACCCATCGGCAACTGAACCGCGCCCAGTTGCGGCCAAGCAATAAAAGTTTAAGTTGACCGAAACAGTTGTAGTGGTTTGCAACTTCAGTATAAATAACTGAACAATGACCGCGCTAAGAAACAGGCAATTTTATTCTGGTATATATAACTGAACAATTAAATACACCTCTCTCGGCTTTCGGGTTGAACTGAATCCTAGTTAATTCTATTGTGTACAGTTGATGTGAATTCTTGGAACATAAAATACTTTTTATTACATATCTTTAAAGCTTTATGGATTAACTGCATGGAAGCACTGCTGACAGGCCCAAACGCCGTGGTTTCCACACCTCCAGACTGTAAAATCGCCCTGAAATAGAACAGTAGAATATTTAGGAAGTAAAACTTGCAAGGATATGGGAATTGTCCACCAACCCCTACCCTAAGGCAACATTTTACCCTTAAAGAGCAGCTAGTGTCAACGTGGGGTAGCGTTGGGTTAGGGGAGGAACTGGTGGGAAGTTGCTCACTCACCCCCCCTCCCCCTTCACCCCCCTACCCCTTCACCCCCCACCCCCAACCCAACATTATGCCCTTAGTGAGAAGCGAGTTTGACTTCTATTGTCTCTCTCCACAAATCACATTTTATTTTTGTATTATTTTAAATTTTGTAACCGTTTATTCTTTTCTCACTTAGCTTTTCTAGCCCCCGGTGCAGGTTAGTTTTGACTATTCTAAATATTGGACAAATAATTACCCATCCATAGCTGTCCGATCAGCCTTGCCTTCAGGTTTAAGGGTCAGGGGAGGAATTGGTGGGGAGTTGCTTACCCACCCCTTCCTAACCCAACCGTTTGCCCTCAGTGAGAAGCTACCGTTCACGTTGGGTTAGGAGAGAAGTCGGTGGGACGGTTTCCCTGGAATCTTCTAATGATTCGAAAGATTATTATTTGACAATCTAAAGAAGCTTTGACGCCAAAACTTACATGTGATTGCATGCGTCATTCGGGTACGAGATGAGGATCACTATGATGTGACTCAACAACTAGCTGAAAGGAGATAGACTACTCGAGATAAAAAAGGAGGCATTTTTGAAAATTCTCCGTTGTCGTTCGTGTTACTGATTGGGCTGTTTGTAAAATACATGAGTGCTTTATTTCTTGTTTTCATAAAAAAAGAAGCTATTTACAGCCCTTCCTGATCAAAATATAGGAAAATAAATTTGTCAAGTTGTGCCTTTACGCTAAGGCTGGAGTCAGAATATAAGAAGAACGGCTTGAAAGTCTGTATTTTTTCCTTTAGCTTTGAGACACTTCTTGAAGCTCTAACCACAGTATACGTTGGTTTTGTAAAGACGAAAAGCAAACTTACTGGCTGAGAAGTCGAGTACATTTCATTTTTGAAAGGGCATTTTTCATCTCCATATGGAAGAGCCACAGCAACAAAGCTGTTCAGTTCAGCAAGCGGTGATACTTGACAAGAATGGATCTTCTGGGTGGACTGGTAAGTAGTCTGTGATACACAAGGTAGCTGCTTATCATCAGTTGCAGTAGTTGTCGCATTTGCTCCAGGCTTAACAGTCACTGTCTTATAACATGGGGGAGGCGCTGGGGCTGAACTGCTTAGCGCAAGAAGTGCATAAGCCGCATCGATTTCGTCTGGGGAATATTTCTGTTTGAAATGCGAAACAATCTCATATTGAGTGATTACGGGTACAATAAAGCACAGCTGGCCCAAAGGTAACGTAAGAGTTTGTATGGGAAATAAAACTTAGACAAAATAGGTAAACAAAAAGGGATAAAAGTCATCAATTAACTCATTCGCCCCTGAACCGCCCGTAACCGCCCGCGCGGATCCAGGTCCTGTCTACCCTTTGTGACGTCATCAGTTTTAACGTTCAAGGACAACTTTCTTCGGTAACTTGTGTAGAGTGAAGAGATCTTTCAAACCATACCAGAATGAGCACAATTCAGTCAAGGACACCGGAGAAAGAAGCAAAAAACCACGTGACATTGACCTGAAAATCTCCATGAAAATCTTGTTCCATTGCTCACCTACCTTTGCTTTCACCTAATCCTAAGATCCTAACAGCTTTCCTAAAAACTCTTCACACTGAAATGAAGCCTACTAAATGCCCAGCAAGAGAAAATAAAAATTAGGTAACAAAAGCGAAAAAAGAAGGGAGGAGAGAAAGCGAAAAGTAAAAGTCAAGACTGCTGTGTCACTTTTAAACCCAAAAACTATTCGAAAAACTCGAAATTTTTGCTTTCTGCGCATGCCCGAACTTTGCAAGCTGATATTTTGCATCTGGAGCAGAAGGCCGCGAAGTGTACGACCTGTAAACCGGTTTGTGGTAAGTTTTATCTCTTTATAGCACGACAGTGACCAGAAAACCACTCGACTAAGCTTCAAAACGCGTTTTTCGGCAAAATCTCCAGGAGCGAATGGGTTAAGTATAAATTAATATTGTTTCCAAATAACTGACAAACTGGTAACAATATCCAAACTCCTTCAGGTCATATCCTACACCACTTCTGTGTAAAAAGTAACCCCCGGAATATACTCCCCATGGCCAATACAGGGGAGGCTCCACCCAAAAGGGGTACCTTTTCCGGGCTTCAGGTTTTTAAAGAGTAGGGATTTCACTGGTTGAAGTATATCAAAGGGCTGGGAAATCTGTCATTGCGATCTGTCAAAAGAACCTAAAAGGGCTAACAAGAGCATAATGGCTGTTTCGCTGAGAAAAAGAAAAGAAAACTTTCTGGATGAGTGATTTAATCATTTTTTTTTTAAAAAAGACGGGGCGTAGTGAGTGGGCAGAGCAGTTAAAAGGGATGCATTGTTCTAAACTAGGTATGTGAAAGGGGTACCATTTGTGAATAAAAGGTGCAAGAAAGGGGTACCTTTTCCATTACAAATGGTATACGGAATTATAGGATAAGGGGCGTAGCCTCCCGTATGAAATTTTGTTGAGTAACCCCCACCCCCCTCCCCGGGAAAGTATTCTATAAAGTACAATCTATCAAGTACACCGGGAAGTACAGTGCTCCTCACCTCTTCAATAGCAGGCCGATTATCCTGTTTGAACTGCAGATTACTGCGCCCTTTACTTCTTGAACTATTAACACTTGTAGGTGCCATCTCCATTATCTTGCAAAAACGAAATTTTTTGTTGGTAATTATGAATTTCTTGAGATAATTTAGAAATAATTTTAGTTCCTTGTGATTGATAAACTATATATTTTTATTTTTTAATGGCTTTTATACTCTTCTCTTTTCCTATTTACAGCTTTAATAGCAATAGTACCAATTTGTAATTACAATCGATTTCGATAAACATTAACGATAAGAGGGTTTCGTGTAGTTTATCATAAGAGTCATACATACACCTCAGTAACATGGATAAACTTCGTTGTGTCATGTAAAAATGAAAAATGGAAAAAAAAAAACAAATAGATAATTATATATTTGCTTGGCTTAACAAGAGAGATTAATGGCTTTCAGCACTGCATCAGAACCCAACCGCAATACTGGGTGTCTCCGGTTTCATCTATCAACGATGACAAGTTGAAGCTGAAAGAAAGTTAATTGTCAGACGCACTTACCTTAAAACAGTTATCTTCGAAAGAAAAATAATGGGTATTTCTCGCAACTATGACAACTATGACGTCAACAATGGCGCAACTTCCATTTAAAGCTTAGCTCGCGCGCACTTTAGAGAGAACGAGTTCTGCGAAACGTACACTGGACGAATGGCACTTCTGTTAGCGCCGCGTTTCTCCTCCTAGTTAATGCGGACTATTTTTCAATTACAAGTTTTTAGCAATCTGTCACCTTTGCTACATCGGAAGGAATGCAATAAAGGTCGCTTTTATATTTTAAAATTTTCAAGAGCGGCGCGATAATGTTACATACTGTTGATCTTGAAATTCGCCCCAGTCCAATCAAGCACGTCTAAATATGCATGATCATTTTAAAAAAGACTAAATTGTCCCTTCGTCATGTTGCTGCAAAGAAAGGGACATGAAGATCCCACATCCCATATAGTTTTATATCTTATTTGTTCTTAATGCATACATGAGAAACATAGGTTAACATGAAACTGAACTGGGGTAGTAGGAGTTGTATTATTTATTTACAAATGTCGTGGAGAGCCACGGAGGCTAGTATAAAATGATGACGTAGCAGTTCTATTTTCTTAGAGTTTTTACAAGATCATCAGGGTAATTGAAATCATCCTACCAAATTCAAACGGGTTCTAGGTTTCATAGACTCACTCATCAGTCCCCATCGAGTCACCCATAGCCGTACCCTGGGTGCCAGAGGCTTTTCATGCCCGGTTTCCGAAAGTCTTTCTCGCGGCTTCGCCGCTCGTGTCTTCGGCGTGTTGGCCGCTGCGGCCGACGAAGCTCCTCGTCGGACTCGAAAAAAAACCTCTAGTGCCCAGGGTACCACGGCCGGAAACTGAGCCTATAGGTTTCAGTAATATTCATAGTTTTTGCTTTATAATAACAATGTTTGACGGTTCAATTTCCAAAGATTTCACGCGCAAATCAACAAAAAATCTTTTAGAACTGACAACGGGTATGGCGGGCGAAAACAAGCACCCTGAGACCTATTTTCTTACTGCATTCGGTTTCAATCAATGTCCCTTGTTACAGTAACCTTTTTAAACAACCTTGATCGTGCTAACCTCTTTCATAGCGCTTAATTCACTGGACAAATGTATTAATTGTTTTCTAGGGCTAAAATTCATGCTTTTTAGGCATTTAACAACTGAATTGCTGCAAAATAAAGAGCGTACAGAAGCAGCTGAGGTGATAGACAGTTAAAGAAGGAACTCCCAGCGGCGATGATCTTCCCGGCAACACTCTGGTACTTATACTCCGTCGGAAATAACAATTAAAGGCATAATTTCACACAACATCCTTTTATTTGAATTTCATTTTCCATACGTTTATAGAGTCACTTTCATACAGTACACGTTTTACACTCTCTGGGCTTCGGTAGTTCTAGGGCTGAGCCCGCGGCAAGTTTCCATGTGTGTCGGCCAGTGATTTCTCTGGCATTCTTCTCCACAGTAGCAGGCTGACCAACATCCACTGCACATAAACAGACGCGACGTATTCACGTTACAACTGGTGCACACCTATGAGAGAAAGAAACAAGTCCTAATTTCAGCTTGATGGATACAAGACCCAGATCAAACGGAATAACGTTACATTACACGCAAAAATGGGCGAGGTTACACGCAACACCAAACTATTCCCCAGTTCATCGTTCATCTTATCATCTCTTGGTTCACTCGAGGTATCAAACTTTAGAACGCATTACTGAAGGCACAGATTTTAAATTTCAGTCCTTAAAGACTTATTTTGTAAACAGAGGTTTCTTTTCATCGTGGTTTTTAGGAAGTATGAAGTCGTTCGCGTCGCTGACATTCGTGTAGTATTTCATTAGAAATAATTTGTTTACAAAACCGTGTTGGAAAGAAACCTCTGGTACCTGGTATGTAAGCCTCGAGAGGAGTGGATTATAATTAGAAGAGGACAGGCGGCAAATTGTTGTTACAGGAAATATCTGCATGTCGTAACTGTTCATCGGCAGGATGCCTGGGATGTATGCAATTCCTCATTTGGTTTCGGCTCCATAAACTGCACCCAAATGTAGAAAATTTTAGGGGGACCCATCCTTAATCTGAACACAGTTACTGACTTAAGGTATTTTAGTTTGGAAAACAACGCAAAGTAAAAGTAATACGTTACATAACGAGCTAAACGCGCACGTTAAATAAGAAAATAAAGGAAACGCGCAGATTGAAATTGCGCGCGCACACAACCTAAATCAGCTGAAAGGATGAAGGATACTGCAGTATTCAACCATTGACTTCTGGTCTCATCCCCAATCTCTAAGTTATTGACAATGTTCAGTTTACGAGTAACAATATTATTGTACCATATTCCTTTGTAAAAGATGTCTTTGGCGTCGCATTCCCTCCTGGATTCCCTCTCTGCGCGCTCGCTCCAATTCCTTTTTATGCTCCCGACGCGTGTCCTCCATCGTCTTTTTGAAGTATTCCTTCACCGTTTTCGCCATGTGAAGTACAAGATTCTGGCAAGTCAAGCGCACAGCCTGTATTTTCCTTGCACCTCTTTCTTTCTCCTGTTTCAGCTGAGTCTCTGCAAGTTAAGATAAATACTTCTTAACAAAACGAGACTGACAAACTGCAAGCTTAGAGTTGATGTTCGGGCAATATGTATTCCCATGAATATTCATAGTTTATAATCAAAGAACATACATTTAAATCAATATCACCGACCTTGTTTGTATATCAAGGCTGGAATGTATTTGTTCGATTCAGCAGATTATTAAGTTTTTTGTCGTTTTCAAAGTGTTATTAGAATGATCATTACTACTATCTGAATAATCTTGTAATCAAGTAAAGTCAGGATCACTCCTGGTAGCCTGAGTATCTAGCCTGCGTAGCTGGCGGTATTGTGTAGTAGTCGAGTGAGATTTGGCGGCGGAACCGTTGTAATATAGTCGAGTGAGATTTGACGGTGGAGCCGTCACGAGCGGCGAAGCCGCGAGAAATACCGCCTCGTCCCTACACCCTTTTTTTGGAACACGGCTCCGCTGCCAAAACTTTCTCGCACCCACACAATACCGCCAGCAACGCAGGCTACTGAGTATCAGGCGTTTCTGGGGGAAAAGGGGAAAGACGCTCCCCTCCCCCGTCTAAAATCTCCTCTCCCGTAGCCCCTTAGGAAGGCCTGATACTCAGGCTACACTCCTGGTGAAGTAAACTCACCCAGTGATTCCAGTTGTTGCTCTAACTGCTGCTTAGGTTCAGCAGCTTTTGCCACTGCTGCTGTCTCAGCGCCTAAATTGCCAGCCACTTGAACGGTCACGTCTCTCATCTCACTTAAAAGGCTTTGACAATTTTCAAATAATAGTTCAAGCTGGAGATATTAAAATAAAGCTAAGGGAAGGTTCATTTAATATGACAAGGGGGGGGGATGAAGATATTGAGGGGGGGCTCCGAAAATTTTTAGACACCCGAAGGGGGGGGCTCTGAAAAAATTGTTGCGCTAGAAGGGTGAGCTCCGAAAATTTGTATACTTCAAAACCAACACATGACATCATCATACAGATCGGATGGTTTTCAACTCAACAATTTAATGACCTGTGCAACTCAGCTATATCACGTGGTTTACAGATATAACAAATGTAGTCTCAGTAATTATTACACTCTTGTTCATCCCAAAAATGCTTTAGAAAATTGTATCACAACTGTATCTCAAGTTTGTCATAGTATAAACCATTGAAGATAATAACGGTAAATATATTTAATACAGTCTAGCGATTTAAAAATTTTTTCGACTACCAAGGAGGGGGCTCCTAAAAAATTGAACCGCTAGCGAAGAGGGCTGCTAAAATTTCAAGCTTCGAGTTTCAATATCTTCATTCCACCCCCCCCCCCCCCCCCCCCCACCCCTTGTCATATTAAATGAACTTTCCCTAAGGTAACGTCTTTCAAGGGCGTACGAAAGATTTTTCAATGGAGTAAATGGGGGGCGGGAGTTTCTAGGCCAGCGTCACTACTGTCGTCGCTACTTCCCAGGGCATGAAATTTTTATCACAGAATATCCAAGCTGATTTTTTGGAACGCTTGCAAAAATTCGCAACGTGATATTCTTCTTTCGCGTTGTTCGGTTCTTTTTATTACTCTCGAGGTGTCTTTTCTTTTTCCTTAAAAATTGGGGGAAGGTTCAGCTGGAGCCATAGAACCTTCCTTGCCACGCCCTTTCCATGGCTGCCTCTTCCCGGGTGATATGGCTGTGCGCATGCGTCAGGAACTGGCCAGGCCGGGGGTGGTGTAGGTGTACCCCCGGCTTTAAGTTTTTCCTTTGGGTACCGTTTCAAAATAATAATAATAATAACAATAATAATAATAAGAAGAAGAAGAAGAAGAATAAGATTCGCTTTTCCTGATAGTGGACTTCTGGTAGTTAGGGATAAGACTGAAAGCAGTTTCGCTCATTAGAATTAGTTTCTGGTATTGGTAAGGAGACTGGAACACATTGCCAAGAGAAATGCGCAAAACGTTGTGGGAATATAGCAAGGAAGAGTTTGAACGCAGCCCTATTTGGAGCATATAACATCTTTTTTTAAAGGTGATGGAGGACACCTTTGGAACATGTCCCACTACGTACAGTGAGCTGATAATAACTGAATCATTAATCAGATTAGTTGAGAAACAAGATTAGCTTTTTTAGGGAGAAAAAGGTTTCTTAATCCTGTCATAGTGATATAATAAACGACGATTCAATTTACAGGATAGGAAAAAACGTTTTACACACGAGGTTTCTATTCCATCGCAGAATCTTTTTCAAGTGATGGATTTGGGCGTTTTGTCACGTAATTTACACTGTGAATCCTCGCTAGGGAGGAGGACATGTTCAAGAGAAGAGTTAGGGAAGCCATCGAAATATTTTGTCTGACTCCAACTTTAAACAGAGACGCTGCGCTGGTTACGAGCTCCCCGCGATCTATCGAGAAGTTTTGTCACGAGATTCACAGTATGATCACGTGACCAAGCGCCCAAATCCATCACTTGAAAAACATTCCTCTAGGAAACCGAGAGCTTGTGTGTAAAAAGTTTCTTCTTATCCTGTAAATTGAATCGTCGTTTATTAAACTTAGTTGTTTTATTGACAAAAGAGGTAATCACCATTACAGAGATTGACTAGACCATTTGAGTGTAATATTCACATGTAATAATTACTAACTTGTTTAAACTGTGTTAAACCCTCTTTAGTCATCGTCCTCGGGTCTAACTCAATTTGATTCATGTCCTCTATGGCACAAAAAAGAAAAAACTTTAGTGAGAAAAACAATTCAACGGAAGAAGAAGTCAATACATAGACAAATAAAAATAAATGAAACATATATCTGTAGCAGCAAACTCTCTCAAATGAAACATCAGGAAACATATCTTGCTTTTTAATAGTTTGCAGGAATTGAAACTGAATGTACCAAGAGATAGCTCATTCTCTCTTTAATGCACTAAGTTTTTGATACGTCGGCCGGATTTAATTTAAATAGTAAGACTCTGGCACCAACAAGAAATGAAATGAAATGAAATGAAATGAATGAATGAATGAAATGAAAAACTTTATTCATGTGTCAAAAGATCTAGCGTACGGAAATCCATACGCTAATCGGAACACCTAATTTTAAAGAGAGGATAGCAATCATTAGCAGCTTTAGTCGCGTTCCTAATCAGGGCCGCTTATTTTTTCTTAACATTTTTAATATTCCAGTGGTTTATTTTTGGATTCACAGCCTTGATTGCTTTTCTGAGGGCTGCACGCTCAAAGCGTCTTGTTGTTGTTAGTAATTTGTTAGTTTACCGTATATTCACTTCTTGATCTTTCATATGTCGAATACTTCTATGTTTTGACGGAAAAAGGTGCGGTTTGTTTAATACAGTAAGTTAAATTATTGATACCCGTTTTCGTCGAATTATTTTCGGGGAATCGAGGGGCTCTCTCCTCTGGGGAAGCCATGGATTTGAGCAGAAATTACTCCTTTACCATTTTGCTAAAAAAAAAAAATCGTTAACTGAGATTCCGTTACACCCGCTCACGCGACGACACGCGTCTCGCGCGTGCTGTTGACCACCACACCAAGCACTCAGCAGTCAGCGGTTAACTGTAGGAGTTTTCAAGATGGCGGTTTTAGGAATGAAACGGAAGAAAAGTTTAAAGAGTTTTATTTGTTTTGCCTTGTGAAAAGAAAGGTTCTTTCTTTAAGAGTGATAACAATGAAAACAAGTGGGTTTATACTTGCATTTGCGCTGATGTGGAGGTATTTTGTTCGCAGAACCAATGGAGGTAAGAGTAGCTAATAGTACTAGCTTTTTACACTTAAGTTTATTTCACATAGTTTTTCATTCTTCATCCCTATGATCAATTACAATAGTCGTAAGAAAACGAGAAACGTGTACTGGCTACTTTTTTTTCACTTCCTCTCTTTGCTTGATACCATTGGAGTGAAGCTTTAGTAAAGGTACATTTTACATAGGGCCGTGTGAGATGTTGTTGTTAAGGGCAGTCTACAATGTAGCTAAAAGCTAAGCCGACAGCTTGGTTGTCTTGTACCCTTAAACCTGTCTTGCAACGATGGAAAAACATTATCGCAAGAAAATTACAGAAATTAGTGCAAAAAGACCCATACAAAGTGTGTGCAACTTGACTGTAACTTTGAAATGATGTTTCTATTGTAGCTGTTTCTACATGCCATTTCTGTCATTTTTAATTGATTATACTGACCAGGAATGTCACTAAGATTTCAAGTTGCTGGGTAACTACAACAAATAGGTGGGGAATAAACCAGCCAGGGATTTCTTTTGGTTCTATTTTTCTTCTATTTTCCGATGAAAGTAGCCGAGGACCACATTCATGGTAGCCGGTGGAAATCCTCCGTCCTCACCTCTTAATGCATTTATACCTACTCTCCCAGATTATCCTGGAGTCTCCCAGATACAGCACTGATCTCCTGCTGTCCCATACGGGTCCCCAAATCTCCCGCATAAAATGGTCTTTTGAGCTTTTCTGTGCTTTAATGTGAAATTTAGCCCATTTTTTTCGCAAAATGCAATTTTTTTTAACTCTTTGTACGGTTTCAGGGACATTTACACATATTTAGACACTGACAAAGATTATTTCATCATTATAATTATGAAAGCAAATTTTGAGAGCACCTACTTCATGTAAGACTTCATATTATAATGTCCTAAGCCATGGTGGCTGGGTCAATTTGTGGAAAGGTTGTGGGGTGGGGGGTGGTGAAGCTGTTGACATTTGGGAGGGAGAGGGGAGGGGGGTGTTAGTGCAAAATAAAGAGTCTACCGATTTTAGATGTCCGCAGGTTGGCATCTCTGTTAATAACAGTCCTGACGTGACTACTTTGATTCTTGATAAAATGTTGTTTTAATTTAGCGGTGGTGAATATCAACTTAGCTGGATTCCAGGATGGTGTACTTAATGTGCCCCAAAACAATGAGTTTGGAGAAATACAAGTAGATTTAACAGAGGCAGTGACATCAGTACAGGTTAGCTCATAATGTTGAGTAAAATTCTTTCACTTGCTGGGGAAGAGGAAGGCACCTTTTTGCCTGTATTCTTAACAATGTTATTATTGGATGAGGCTGAGGATGAAACCAAGAATTTAATAGATTGAGGAGGGTGTTATCTGCCTAGGCCAAAGGCAGATAGCACCCTTCAGGACTTTGCCTAAGTAGTGATAAAATTTATCAAGTGTAAACAAGATTAATTCATTGACCCATGTATTTGCTACTTAACAACCAGGCCACAGTTGTTTGCAGCTCTTTGGAAACAGGTCCTGGAATAACAGCTGTAGAGTTTACGAATGTCTCAGCTCCAGTTGGTACAACACAAGTGGATGTTTCATTTAGGTATGCAATTTCTGTCCACTCCTAAGTGGACAGAAAACCCTACACATACATGATTTTGTTTCAACAATACTGGTATATTGGGCAGTTTGTGCTAAATACAGTGACGTGAACACATACACTCATACCTTCTATGCGACAGTTGCTCTTACATGTACGAGCTGTTTTTTAAAAGTTTGATTCTTACCACCATGCTGTGGTAATATTAATATAAAAAAGTAGTTTACCCTGTGTAATTTGTAAGTTCATTAGCCTTACTTGCCAAGCTTTGGTTGACAGTTGGCCATAAATAATTTTGTTTGAAATAAAATGTAATTCAGGATTGTACCATTTATCTTCGAATGTCAAAAAACTGATTCAAAAATACGGTCAACTCTCTCTAAGACGGACATCTTTGGGACCGGCATTAAGTGTCCGTCTTAGAGAGGTGTCCGTCTTATAGGGAGTCAAAGAAAAGGAGCAAAGAAAGGCAGGGACCAACTCTTAAGTGTCCGTTTTACAGAGGTGTTCGTCTTATAGAGGTGTCCGTCAAGAGAGAGTCGACTATACTGTACACACTCTAAGACAGACACCTATGAAACTGGCACTCTGTGTCCAGCTGAGCGAGATGTCCTTCTCACAAATTGTCAATAAAAAGAGTATAGAAAGACAGGGACCAATTCTAGATGTCCATTTTAGCAAGGTGTCTCCCTCATAAAGATTCAACTAAAAGGTCTAAACAAAGTAAAGATTTAGGCTGGGACCATCTCCAGGTGTCTGTTTTAGCAAGGGGTGTATTTAAAAAGAGTCAACTAAATGGAGTAAAGAGAGGCAGGGACCCACTCTAAGTGTTCGGTTAAGCAGTTTGTCCATCTTACAGAGGTGTGCCTTTAGAAAGAGTTGGCTGTAATAGCTACTGATTCAGGACAAATTTCTAAAGTTAAGGTGGTGGCTCACTTATTGCTTAGAACATTACTGTATGCACAGGCTGCTTTACATTAATTATTAACCCCCGTCATCCTCCTCTTCATGGCTAAAGTGATTTCCCTTGGATGCCCTATGCGTTTTTTAAAAGGTAACTTGACATAATTTATTTTGTACTTTTTACACGTACAGGATCATATCCCCAGGTAGACCTGTTGCAATCCAGTGTTCAGCCCAGAGTGCAGGAAGCAATCCACAGTTTACATTACCAGGATCTAAAGGAAACAATGGGTGATTAAGACACTAAATATAGTTTCCCTAAAATATGTCCTTAACCCTTTAACCACTGTGAATATCAAAATCAAAATTCTCATTTGGTGCCCCTGTACATTTTTACTGAAGAAGTGGGGAGAAGTTGTTGAAGTATCAACTTATTATTTTTGTTGTGATCATGTCCTTAACTCTTGTCACCATTCCATTTAAAAAGGGTTGATTTTACAAGGAGAAATTTGATGCTGATCACTCTTAGAGCTTATGTACATGCAAGGTTGAGATCAGCTTTACCCGCAGCCATGTTAAAATATATCAGAGAGCGTGATGTGACTTTGATATACATGTACATGATGTAATGAGCCTCACCATGGCTTCATTATACGTATATGTAACTTCTACTCTATTGTTTTTAACTCATTGATTCCAGAAGGCTATCAATGAATTTTTGCAGGTGTTAAGGTCAAATTGGATTTCAGGTTAAAATTTTTTAACCTAGGTTGACTCTCAATTTCCTTTGTTCACTCTGGCTAGAAGAAAATGGAAATTGAGAATCAAACTACATGTAGGTTAAAACCAAAGATATTATTCAGGTTAAAGATATAATTTGAAATCAAATTTGATGTGTAAGATAAGCACTTCGATATGCAATTGTGTGACTCAGTCACAACATAGACGTATACACTGTATTTTAGTCATAATTAGTCAGCTCCAAAAGAGAGGGTCCGATTGGAAAAGTCTGTAGAAGATCCATTGAATGCTCACCAAAACTTTTCATCTCATTTTTATGTTGTGATTGGAGACAATATCATGAGACAAAATGGAATTTGTGTGTTCTCTGTGACTGTAATGTGGTATTTGAATGGTCATGTCATGAAGTGAACCCAAATAACTTTTGCCCATGGATACACTAAGACTGTTTTGCTTTAATTTAAGCATTAAAGTTCACAGTCAATGAGTTGCCCCAAAATAAATGCCTGTCTTACTCAGTAACCTTATAGTGCAAATGTCAGTCAGGAATATTTTAAGTGGAAGTACATGTTAGAGTCAAGACTTGACCATCCACTTCTCATTTATGTTCCTTCTTACTTATTTGCTATCAATGGATTTGATTATTGGTAATAATGCATTTTGTTTAGCAGCTCACTTCACCCTGTTACATGTACATGTATCTCAAGATGCCTGATGTGAAGTACATGTACTTGTAAGAGGGCTTTTATGACATTTAAATTACTATTAATATCTGTACATGATGAGCTTTTATAGGTTTATGAACTCTGCTTACAATGTTTATTATTTTTAAAGTATGACTTTTCTTTAAGTGTTTAATTCTTTCTCAGGTCCTTGCGTGTCATTAAAGCACCAACAGTTCACATTTGTCCTGATGTCATCTTAGTTCACAAGTATCTACTTAAGTCAACTGTTCAAGTGCTGTTCAGGTGCTGTTGTTTATAAATATAAGCTACTTGATTTATTTTTGATAAAAGTTAAGGTTAAGGGTTTTCTTATTGGGGAAATGGCACTTAGCTTTAATACCAAGCTATAGCTTACAGGCAGTTCTCTCAAATACTTAGAAACAAGTAATTCAGATATAACATAACAGGATTAAAAATCCCAACTGGCAGGAGGAAACCAGTTCGCTATTACATGCGTGGCTGAGGATTTGAACTCGAGAGGATGGCAAGTGGAGACCCGGCAAGTGACCAGAGTTGGACTCAACTCTGGGACCACTGGATTGTGAGTCCGACTTGCTGACCACTCAGCCACACTGGCTCCATTTTAAACCAAACACTTAACATGGCATTTTAAGAAGGTTTATCACAAGTTATTATTATTTTCTTTTCAAAAGAAGTAATTAATAATATTATGATTTAGGTAGGATCACTTCTCAGGTTACAGTCAAGCCAGGTCAAATGTACAGTGTGCCCCCCAAGATTCCATGAATGGATTTATTTTCTAAAGGTTGAAACCATTGTTAGTTGAAGATCTTAGATTCATCTCTGCATTCCTACATGCATGATAAGCAATGAATTCACATGCGAGGTAGTTATGAAACTTCTACCAGCTCAATTTCCATGGATTTGGTGGAAATGTCTTCAAAGCAATTTTGTCCATTCAAAGATTATTCAATCTCACCGACTACAGAGAAGTTATTGTAAAAACATTCACTGCTCATCATGCATGCAGAATTTGAAACTGGTTTCGGCAACAACTAATGGATTCATTTTTCAAATAATTCATTAATGGAATATTGGGGGAGGGGAGGGGGGGGTGGGTAATTGCGTGACCTGTCTTGACTGTACTGTAAACCAGTACTCAACCTAGTTTGTTCTGGTATTTTCTTTGTTGTGTTTTCTGGCCCTAATTATACAATGAAGGCAAGGGAAATTCTGCTATAATCTTAGATTGGAATTTACCTGCAACATGTATCATTCAATATTAAAGTCTATTGTCGTTATTTGTTGCACAGTGAAAGGATACAACAGTTTGTGGTCAAAGTGAAATGTTCTGTAGTTGAACCAGAGCCTGGTTAGTCCATCATATCATTTAATAATAACAAAATCTTTACCTAGATCCTCTGCATAATTATGTGAACAATGTAAAAGTATCATAATTACAGATTAGTTCTCATTTAGTTCAGGATGGCATGTATAATATATGCAGCATGTTATCTGACATGTTGATGGTCGTGGAGTTGTGGTTGCCATTGATCAATAGCTGACAGATACTGGGCTAACGCCCTGGATGATATATGTATCTGAACAGATTTTAAGCAAGGAAAGAAGGTCAATGGCTCACTCAAGGGACTAGATCATGGTCAGTCCAATACTGTATGCTTTTGTACAGTAATCCATGGGCCCCTGATTGGGCCATTTAAGCTGAGACTCTGCCATTACTTGTCTCTCAGTTCTTTGTAAACACTTGGTTACTGTGTAATTCACATGCTTGGCCTAAGATGGACCCTTCTTAGTTTCCCACATTCCCAGTTGAGTGCTGACTGTCAGGAAAAAAAATGAACAGAGAGGAGAACTAGCCAAATTAACATTTATAACTAGCCAGTAGTAGTACGCCAATATTAATAGGGCAAATCAACTTAACAGAACAAATATTAGATCTAAGCTTCTTTCTCAAAGAAAGAGGTACAGTTTCTGCTTTGCTTTACTGACTAAGATGTAATGGTACAATTTAAATTGTACCATTAAACTTTTTTTTAAAAAAGGTATATTTTGATCCTTTTATTATGATTCTGTATGTCTAGGTGGTCCAGCAGTGTTGCAGTTAAGATTTACAGAAACTAATGTGACTCCTGATGTCATTGAAACCCAGGTACCACTTGTTTTATGGTGGCTCACAATGACTGCTGAATTTTTTTAGCAATTCCCTGATATGTGGATAAATACTTCCCCTCTTTTAACCGCAGTAGGATTCAGTGCTCAGTCGGTAAAGCACTGGACTGCAAAGTGGGAGGTCATGGGTTCGATTCCCAGGGCTGCACCACTACCCAGGGTCTTAAAAAAATTGAGAAATTAAATTGCTGCTTTTGCCTAGCAAATGGTTAGACCTTTGTTTGGCTCAGATAGCCATGTAAAATGGTGGTCCTGTCTCTGGAAGGAGACATTATGATAATAATAGTGTGCCCAATTAGTACTTTTGTGTTAAATACATTGACACTCAGTGATGAAGGTGCATCTTTTTTTCCAAATGACGTAACAACAACTGCATCAAACAAATGCCCAGTCACTAGTAGACATGACACCGTCACATTCTTGGTGCACAAAATTCCCATGGCAGTGGTAAACTTAAAAATGCTGCTAACTCAAAATCGAAAATGGGTTTGCTAAGGATGTCTATGACAAACTGTTCTTGTTCTGGCAACCTAAAAAATGTCAACAAACTTTACATGATATTTGTTCACCAATAAAGGGGCGGAATCCTGATGCAATGAGGCACCCGGAGACTGGGGAAATGTGTTCCTTGGTGTGTTATATCAAGGTCCTCTTCCTTACATTTTACCGTAGCTGGGGCAAAGAAAATCATTGTATACTGGGAGTTCGTTTTATTTTCTAGGGCTTCATTTTATCAAGGTTCCACCTTGAGGGGGTAATTTTGAAACATATCATTGATTTACCATTAAAGTGAAAGTACTAAAAGATGCTCAAAAGGGAGATATAAATACTTGAGGAAATAAGGTCTTTGGTTTTGTATCCCAGCAATTAAATTTTCCTTCTTTCCTGTCTGATTCAAGTAACCGATCAACTGGCTTTTTCGTTCAACTGTTGTAGGTTTCGTATGAGATTGTTGCACTTGGTGCTCCTGTGCAAGTGGTCTGTAGTGCACAGTCGACCAACCTTACTGCAATCCCAACACCACTGAACGCTCCAATTCCAACACCCTCAACTCATCAGCTATCAAGCAGTGTGAATCAGACATCTGTATCAGCCACAAGTGTAAATGCATCTGCATCAGTTATTGGAGGTAGTTCGAAGAGGAGGCGGAGAAGAAGCATCCTTTCTAGTAACAGGACAGTACTTCAGTATCAGTTTAGCACTTCAGCAGGTAATGCAAGTAACTCAAACTGAATCCTGTCAGGTTGCCACCAGACTATCTCGCCACCAACTAAATCGCTAACAAGAGGTCGATTCACTGCCAACCAACTCGCCACCAAGACTAGTAACTCTAAATACCAAGGATTATACCTTAAATCCTCTATTTAAGCCCCTCGGGGAGATTATTTATTTCAAGTCCATTTGAGGGGGGCTTAATAGAGATGGGGGGCTTACTTGAGAGGGGTGGGGTTTTTTTTACAATTTAGAAATGACAATGGTATCAGTTCTCCATAAAGAACTAGAATCAAGTACAAGAAGTTTTAGGTCATACAGCCGAGGATCAGAATCAAATGCGATCTTCCAGTTGGTGAATAAATCATCCCAGATCAGTCCAAACGAAGTTTTACAGTCGTGGTTGATTAATATAGGCTATCAATTATTAGTGAAGAATAAATGTGGGAGGGGAGGGGGGGGCTTAATAGAGAGGGGAGGCTTATTAACTTTCTTCCCCTTAAAAGGGGAAGGCTTATTTGAGAGGCGGGGGGTGGGGGAGGCGTAATAGAGGATTTACGGTAAGACAGTACGGACCGGTTTCCATTTAATAACATGTTTAGTTCTTTCTTAAGTTAAGTTGACCCTAATTGAAACATGCGTCGAACTTCCCATGTTCTTACTGACATAATGCAATACTGACATGATAGATTCAACTTTTAAGATGTGAGGTGAAAGTATCAAACATCGCGGCGGATGTGCTTAACGAAGGTATAAAAATATTAAATGGAAACCGATTATATGGATTTCGCGTTATATCAGCTTAAGTCCTTGGTAAGTGGGTCAGTTATAGGGGGTATTAGTCTTGGTGGCGAGTTGGTTGAAAGCCAGTCCACTTCTTGTGGCGATTTCGTCGGTGACGGAATGGGGGCGAGATGACCGTAAATCATATCATAAGTGACCCAGGTGACACCCAGAAGGGTACTTAAGGCAACTTTTGCTGGGTAATACCACTACTTTGTGGCCTTATAATGTTCCACCTCCATTACACTCTATGGAGAGCTTGCTCGCAGGTTATAGCCTTTACTACCTCGTTCCCCTGGTCCCACGGACCCCTGCACCGAGAGAGAGGGAGACAAGGAGAGGACCCTGGGAACGAAGTTGTAGCCAATAAAATTGTAGACCCTGTCTAAGTCCGGTTTTTGCAGATTGTTGATCTCAGCTTTGTTTTCAAAATGTGCGACGCCAGCTTTAGACAAAGAAGTATTTTTTTCCTTTTTTCTACAGGGCCTCCTGTAACGTTCGCTCTGGACGTGTCTCCTCTGCGGATTATACCACGAGCTGGCTTTCTCCGGGCACCTAACGGCAGTTTCAGCGGAGTCCTGGCACTAGACCAACCAGCTGACAACACTGTGGACATCACGTGTTCTCTAGACACGGTGTCGCCTGGGGCCGACTTAAGTAATACTTCAGGGCTGTGTTCCAATGCGCCAACAGATAAATTGACATTTGCAAACAGTACTGTGGAGATAAAACTCGACACTGTTACAATTGAGTTCCAGGTCAGATTGACTGTAGAGATTTGAAAAATTACATCTTTGTTGACTATTATACTTTGTTAACTTCGAATTTTAACAGGACGAAGCGCAATTAGTTTTCGTTTTTTAAACTATACTAACAAAGTGTAGATTGCGAGCCATTTCTTACAATAAGCCCTACTAGGGAGTTTTTGCAACAATGAGACAGCAGCAGAAACGTCAGTATAAAAAATTAGTTCGCGTTTTGTGAATCTTGGTGATTCTGATTTAAAAGTGACAAACCTAGGTGAATTTTCCGAGAGTTGAATTCTCGGGACCACTCCCTAGTTAAGAAAGAGAAAAAAATATTCTTCGTTTTGTGTTTACATACGTCCTCTACAAGACCTCTCACAAGGCGGTATTTTCACGTCTTCGTTGTGCAGTGAGCAAAATTATGTGATGCATGTGCCAAATTGTTATTTGTCCATTTCATTTACGGTATTGCCGCTTTGTCGTGATTGCTAGAACCAACTAATTTTGTAAGGGGGCGGTGAAACTATCGGCATAGTCTACATGCAGCTCCACCCTCCCCCTGAAAAAAGAAAAATGGTGAGAGTTCCCGATTGTAGTTTTGCTTATTCGGATGCACCTTAGGGAGGTGGGGAGAGGGCACGGAGGCTGGGTGCGGCTACTTGTAGGCTTTATTTCGTAGAAGTGGCAGAACATGTGGGCATCGCCGCTTTTAGTGAGCACAGTATGGGTGATAATTCCTTCAGCACCTTGCTAACCGTTTAGGCAAAAAAATTGGACAATTTTTTTTTTCTTATCAACGGAAGAGAACGCTATTACATATCTGTAGTTTAAAGAACTTCCGAAACAATATCAGTAACCAGTGGTTCCGAGTGGAGAGCGTTATCCAGTGAATGAATATATTTCAAATCCACTGGATAACGCTTTGATCTTGCCAAATAGATAGTGTTTCATCACAGGCATCCCAAATTCACGTTACGAGGGTGGAATGTAATTTCTGTTGACGCGAACGAGCTGTTTTTACGTTACAAGCGATCGTTGAGACGTTGTATGAGAACTAAAATACTGAGATCTGCGAAATACAACAAAGATAAATCTTCTTTATGTAGTTTATTGATCAAAAGGTAAAATACAGCGATATTTATTGTTTGCAGTCCATAGTATTTTACGTCTCAAAGATCGCTTGTAACGCAAAACCAACGCGCTCACGTCAACAGAAGTTGCATTCCACCCTCGTAACGCGAGTTGAGGATGCCTGTGGTTTTATTCATTTTAAATACAGTAGAACCTCGATAACTCGAACTCGGATAACTCGAATTCCCCGCTAACTCGAACTGATATAAATTTCCTTTCCCTTGATCAAAATTTCACTGAAATTTACCCCGATAACTCGAATTCCCCGCTAACTCGAACTGTTTTACGTTTCCCTTCAGAGTTCGAGTTACCAGGATTCTACTGTTAACCATTAGCAACTGTGGCTTGGAGAATCTCTCTCATTATAAATTTAGGATGTTGCAATAGGCCATTTTCACGATGACGATATTTGCCTACAACTAACAGAATTCATTTCGTTTTTGCTTTGTTATTTAAATTTGTCAATCCCGCTGAGGATTAAAGAACAATAGTCCTAATTTGCACAAGAAAACAACAAACTGAAGGATTCTGGTAGTTGTAGTGAAATGACGTCATCGTGCAATTGTCCTATTGTTGTTTTCTAACTTATGCTTATCGTGACGAACTTCCTTTAGATTAATGAGTTGTTTAAGAACATAAAGCTGACGTTGAGTGGAAGCCCTGCTTGGCGCACAGAGGACGTGGTGCGAGTCTCTTGTTGTGGTCGGGATACAAGTTTGAGTCTTCGATACGTCAACGAGACAGCGGTAGCTATCATCTGGGTTGAAATTCGAAAGTTACAACCAGTGGACTGGAACAGTATCACAAGTAAGAAATGGGAGCGCCGCGAAGAAAGAAAGAAAACTGTTTTTAGCTTTATTGGCAAACTTGGCTCAACTATTTTAACGTGAATCTGGAACTTGTAAATAGATGAATAGACGGTTTGCAGTTTTGTGTTTTAGACAGCTTACATCCCAAAATGTTTCCTCTAAAGTGCAGTTTGAGCTATTGTTTGTTAATTCTCTAAACGCACGTCAGAAAGAAAACAAAATAACCGAACGTAGCATAAAAGTAAACATGAGATCCTTTAGACAGAAAAAATAACTTTGGAGTATGCACCAGGGTAACATCAGGCATATTTCCTCGGTGTACTGTGAATAATTTTGAAACAAACATGGTTTTATTTTTGCCTAGGTGGTCAAAGGAAGGGTACACTTGTGTCTGATATAGATTTGTCGTGTCCCTGCAACTTAAAGGAGAACTCCTGCGATACAGGCTGTTGTTGTGATCAGGTATAAGTGCTTCACATTGTCGTCTAGAATAACAAATAACTACAGGTAGAAACAACAGGGAAAGGCAACCATAGGAGCACTGCTAAAGGGTGACCGGGGGCGCTTAATGGAGGTGGCAGTTCTAATACCTTAAATGCAGTGTTTTTATGGGCTGAAAATCAGGACTGTGAAAACTGCCTATTGAATAAACAGCCTTAATAGGTCATATTACAGTTGTGGGCTTAGCGTCCCAGTGGGATCGCGAGGCTGAGATTGACCTTGTTTTGATACAAACCTTCTTCCTTTTTTAATGGAGTTAGCCTAAGAATAACATGATACACATAATAAAGCAGGAAGGGTTGTACCAAAGCAAGGTCAACTGCAACCTCATTTCCACCTGTGACCATAAATAGTGGTAATAGGACAGAGTGGAGTCCAATTCGCTCTGTAATCATAGAAGTGATTAACAAAATCGGACGACCGTGTAGCGGGAGTCCGATTTGTTTAATCACGAGTATGATTACAGACCGAATTGAACGACACGAAGTTCTGTTACCAATTAATCATAACTATAACAAAATTTGTTATATTTCAGGCTTTTTTCTAATTGAAACACAAGAAATTCCGAGAGTTTTTTTGCTAGCAGTGAAAAAAAGCCATTTAAGCGCGCGCGTGGTGGCGCGTACTCTCCAATTACTTAGGCATGATGCTTACTATCCTATTACACTGTCCTATTAGTGCTGAAATCAGGACAGTTTGATAGCCAATCAGATTTGAGAATTTTGTTACAGATATGATTAATTGGGATATTGGCCATTTGGAGATTGAGCTTGAGACTGGGTCGATGTCATGTTGAATTACATCATGGGACTGTTTTAGGGACCAACAGCCCACGTTCGATATATTAAAATGATTCTAACATGACTCCGAGGCTTTCTTGTCTTTTTTTCTACATTTGGTTTGATTTTCTTTTTGCTCAAGTCTCTTATAGGAATTATGAGACAATGGAGTTGTCAACTATTTGTAATTTTGTCTCTAAAGGCTCGGAGTCATATTAGAAGTTTAATATATCGAACGTGGGCTGTTTAATACTAACATTCGTAATAGCCAATGATAGAAGCGCTCATGCGCAACCTCTAGCTAGGGCTCGAAAAAAATCCTGTCCGGTAGTCTTGTACAAGTTGAATTTCCTTGCTGGACAACTTACTTTTAAATCTTGCTTGCCCAATGGGAAAGGTCCAGGCAAGTCATGAACAAAGACGAGCAAGAGGTGATCCCAGGCAAGCCAAATGTGAGAGCCGCTTGCCCAAAGGACAAGCTGGACTTTAATTTATTTTCGAGCCTTCCTAGGTGGTTCATGTTCAGGTTCCACTGTACTTTCTTTATTTCACCTGTCTTTTCTTTGTTTGCTATGGCACCGTACCTGATCATTGTCCAGTTAATAAATTGTTTACCAATTCGAAATGTCGCATGCTTATTGCTTTTTACGTCGTGGCCAGAGGGCTTTGTTATATAACTTCAAATAGCATTTGCTACTTATTTAAGTGATTGCTTGAATGTGTATTCTCTCTTAAGGATTGTAGGGACTTTGAAAACGAGAGGGCCAATTGCATCCCAGGATTCTTTGGTGGTGCTACCTCAGAGAGACCTTTCGAATTTAGTTGCCAAGCCTCCTGGCCTGACGCAAGGGACTGGCAACCATTCCTCTGTGTTGCCATTAACAACAGTCCATTTACTGGCTATTTTTACAATCTCACCAGTCCTTCTCTAGCTCAGGACCCGGCATCGTTTAACGCGCTTGCGAGGAATAAGAAAAGGGAAAGTTTTACGTTTGCGGAGAGCGAAGAACGTCGAACCACAATCTCGAGTGGGTTGTACACAGTGGGAACAAGTGTGAAAACAGCTGCTAACGCTGAAGATGTAAACTATGTTAGAGCCACAGTGGGCGTGTTGAGTCTACCGCAGACTGTATTCAATGGTTTGTGCTCCCAGGACGTACCCGTTAGATTTCTGGAACAAGTTTCCTCTCGCTGTGTTCTTGAGTTGGAAGAGTCTCTTTGTAACTCGCAGTCGCCGTGGAGTGCTTTGAATTATTTGATGCCCATTCAACTCAATCGCCCCACGTGCGTACGACCACCCTCTGTTCTGGCACAAGGACGGCTCAACGAAACAGGAGGGCCTCCTGAGCTTGCCACAACAGACGTACGATATTATTGTACGGATATCGCGGCTTTTGTTTCCGCGGCAGCTAAGGAATCGGAAAACTCGCTTACTAATAATTCTTCTTCGTTATTTGAGAGCAGCGCGCAGGAAAGAGCAGATCCCACGAGGTGCGCGTTTGATGATGGAGAAACTCTACCACCAGCACCGGTCTTTAACAAAACAACGAGGTTATGCTCAAATGTAGTGGTCAAAGTTGAATACGAGTTTGAATGGCGTGACAGGAGAATTGACGCGGTGAAAGCAAGAGTCACGCTTGGAAACGTTCAAATTCCTGCAGTTAAAACAAATACCGGTCTTGTCACTTCTACCGATGCTATCAACACCCTAAGCCAGAGCTTTTCTGTAAATTTCACCCATTCACCGCTACTTAATTCTTCAAACGTCCGCGAGGCTCCTTTTCAGCGGTCGGGGAATCCAGGCTACCTGCTCGGTCGCCCGGTGTTGAGTCGCCTGGAAAACAATTGGGGACAAGTGAGTTGTAGAACGTTTTGTTGCTTTCGCTCTGTTATACATTAAGGAATAATAGTGACAGTATTGCTGTCGAAGATGGTGATGATGATGATGGTGGGAATTACTGACAGTAATGATCATATCAGTAATATAAGAGGCGGATGGAATATAGTTCTACCCTTTAATTTTGTTTGACCATTGAAGTAAAACTTCCTCTGTTGTACTTTACTGAGCACGATACCCTGTGTTTTATTTCCCCTTGAATTTGGACTTTTGTTAACTCTCGGAATGAAAGGGTTAAATGTTGTTGCTCATTTTTGAGAGTTTCTTGGAAGAATAGGGCAAAACTACTTTGCTAGGTCAATGTCACAACGATTGGGCAGAATGGCCCTCCTCTGATTGGATAGGAACGAAAGAAGTTAAATGAGAGATCAATGTAGCCTGAAAAACAGCCGACATTTCGGGGCCCCCTCCACTGGTTTCCCAAACGTCTGAAAAATACCTCAGAAATTTTCCATACTGACGACGCGTCATTACCCAGATATAGGTAATGTTTCTGACTGGTTGAAAATTTGCTTCATCCAGTCAGAAGAACTACCGAGATCTGGGTAGTGACCCGTCATCAGTATGGAATTTGTGCACTCGTTTCTCAGTCGTCTGGGAAACCAGTGTTGGCGTAAGCGCGAAATGTAGGCTGTTTTCTCAGGCTAAGATCAATGTTGCGTATCAAATAACCAGTTTCTGATATTGATGAGTTTTTTTTATCTTGTTTAACTTGTTGAAGCACTTTAACGTCTTGTTCACCTTTTTAGGTTATCGCTGGCAAACTTCAACTTTGGTCACCAGGCCATGATAGTCTATGTGCGGGATCCACGCTTACCCCTATCCTTTATGGCGAAGATGCGCTTTCCGGCTGTTTATTGCGGTTATCGTTTGAGGACATGCGCAACTGCTCCTATTTAAGAGAAATGGTTCTAATTAACCAGAATCGCCTGATCCAAGCCACACATGTTGGTCGCAGTGGTAATGCAAACCTTAGCGTCCTCGCTGATTGGCTGCCAGTAATAAGGTAAGGTATTTAAGAATCCGTAACTTTTTTAAGTCTTTGAACCAACCGCAGTTAACCCTTTAAGGCCAGATAGTGACCAACATCAATTTTCTCCTAACAATATCCATACATTGTCAAGAGATAAAGCTATGAGAATCAATAAAATGATCATCAAAGAGAAAATGCTTTGATCATTTATGAAATTCTCTCAACACATTTTTTATGGAAAAGTATTGAGATCAGTTTGGAGAATTTGTATGTGGATATTGGGGCTTAAAGGGTTAACAGACCATTTCCGAGTTGCCCCAAGCCTCTGTTTCAAAGCGAGACTAAGTGCGAAGCTGTTGATATGGAATGAACTCATTTTCTCAAGATAGATTTTGCACTCAGCCTCCCTTTAAAAGTGAGAGTTTTTGGAGCTCGGAAATGGCGAATTGTCTAAACATGCTGAAGAGAAGTCAAAATTATGTCACCGTCGTCCAGTCGTTACTCCAGAGAATCTACACAAATTTATTTTGAGCTTCAGAAAGTATCTTTGAGCCAAGTTTTGTTTCATTTTGTGATTGTGGCCTAAGCAAATTCTCTGTGAGGCAACTAAGCGCCAAACAGTATTGTCTAAATGTTGTATTGTTGAAGTCAGTTCCGAAAGCTTTTAAATGTAGTTCGCTGGACTTGAATTGGTAAAACTACAATTAAGGCTCTTTTATTGAAGAAAATTTTGTTAATGCGGTTTGATACGTTTATAAATAATGATGAAAGTTATTGAAATCTTTTTATTTTTTGTTTTCCTTTGTTGTATTTAGAGAGCCAGTAAGCAATAATCCCGAATCCTCCTCGGAAGAGGGAACTTGTCCCGGAATTCCTAGCGGAGTAATAATTGAGATGCTGGTGACGGATGCTGGGAAATACGGCGGCGTACCTCAGATGGAAATAGTGGGAACGAGAATCAAGTAAGAATTAGTGTGATTATTCGTCGCCCGTTCAGTATCTGTAATACCAACAAAGAGAAGGGAAAATAAAGAAATTCTCTTACGAAGACACGTATTTTACGTTTCAACACGCCACAAGTAGTCTCATTCTTCTTGACAGTTGAAAGGCGAACTCGAGATTTCTATTTCTTTCAAGCGATCACAAGAGCTCTTCGAGATGCCTCCAGAACGCTCCTCTTCGGTGAAAAGAATTTTCAGCTGAGTTACTTTTTTTGTACGCATCCCGCGTTACCTTTCGGTCTCACCAAATTGTTTCAGAAAAACAAAGGTTGCACGTAGTTAAACGAAACTGTATTGTAGGAATAGTACTTTTACCTGAACCATGCAGTCTCTTTTAGTTCCACAAATTTGCGTGAAGTGGTTTGTAACTGGGCCGCCGCACTTGCTCATTTGCCCTTCTCGGATGATATGTATAATATAGCAGCGAAATGTGCAAACGACGAGAATGTTCGAAAATACTTTTGATATTTTGTCTCAGTTGAGCACGTTCATCGGCAGCTAAATTTCCCGCGTTGTCGTCTTACTTTCACTTATTGCACCTAATTTTTCTTGTTAGATTCCAGTTTAGCACGTGGCAGTTCAAGTGTGTCAGTGGTGTAAGTTGTTCAGCCCCCAGTGATACTGATACAGACTTAACTCAGTTGGTACCCAGTCCCTCAGCTACTCCAGCAACCGCAGCTTCATCCACCGTCCTTGACACGTCACAAGCAACTATGTCACCCGTGGCTTTGAGTTCAGTACTTAACTCTAACTTGGTACATCCATCCCTCTTATCAGCAACTTCATCAACCAGTGGCTCAACAAACATCACAGATATCAACCCCAACTCTGTACTCCCTTCCCTCCGGCCAGCTACATCATCCAATGATAACGTAACAAACATGAAAGTGAGTTCTGGATCGAGCCCTACTGCCGCTCACTCATCTCTCCCGTCACCAACGGCGTCTTCATTATCTAGCCATCTCACTGTAAGTTCATCCGTCAGTCCTCCCGCAAGTGGTACGGAGAACACTAGGAACTACCCGCCTCACTTCCAATACTTTATGGTGACAAGCTCAGTTGTTTTCATTAAAGTGCCCGCCGTCAAATCACAGAGAGTTAAAAGGTCAGTCTATGCGCATGCGTTGAAACGACAGTCATGTTTCGTTTTTGTGTTCCATTTTTCATGGATTTAGTCCCCGTCAACGTTCCTTTGGTTCTGTGTTTGTCTGCACTAACCCTATTCGGCGCCTGTTGAGCGGTTCTTGTGCGCAACAAGTCGAAACAGGGGTCCTCTTATATTCAATCAACTCCCT
>OZ037785.1:16796303-16828803 GCA_964035525.1 Porites cylindrica
TCGAAAGGTGACTGCAGAAAGAGCTTGCCAGATACACATTAATTTTCCAAGGTTGTCCTTAGGCTGACCACCTACTATATCTATTATCATCAGTATCTGCAAGACTTTGCGTGTTGTTTAAATGCGATGACTGCTTGCGACTTGGCTTGCAACTGCTACGACTGCTACCACTAAAAACTCCAGTAAAACTATTTACTGTACAGGATCCAATGAAATAGGCCAATTACAGGTATTTTTAGGTGACAATCACCAAATGAGGATGAACAAGCTTGAGAAAAATTATGAGAAACACCAGTCATAGAATTTGAATTTTTTGCATGTCTTGTCAACCAAATAAGGTGACTGTTATCTTCAGAATGTGTAAATATCATGGTTGCTATGGTTACATTATAAAACATGCCTTTCACACCGAAAAAAATGTTAGTGGTTTGGCATTTTAGTGGTGTTTACATAATAAATTGAACATTACATGACCACTTGGAGATACAAAATTTCTCTTCTGGCGTTGAAAAATTAATGTTTCATGAGGTAGTGATATTTGAAGAGAAAATTTTGTATCTCTGTGCTGAGATAAAAGGAAAAGCAAGAGATATCTGTGGAAACCTTGTAAAAAGCCATTCACTTAAGGCACCACACTGAAGCTGTCTGTAAAATACTGAAGACATCTTATATTGTGTACTTCCAGAAAATATCCATACCTTACCTTGAAGGGAACGAATGTTGTTGATAATATTTTTGGCAATGTTTGCTGTATGGCATCTGATAACCTCCAGGACACCATTAGCTAATTAATTAACCATGGAGGTGTTGCCTCACACTACTGACTACAGGAGTTATGTCATCTGCGAAAGAACCAGCTACATTCAAACTAAACACCACGTGAACTTTAATTACTTCAATTTAGTTAGAACATGTTACAACAAAGCTTAGAACACAATCAAATTTAATAGATTGGATCAAATGTGTAATAAAGCAACAGCTAGATAGCCGGAAGTATACTCACAAGCTGATGACAATTGTATTACACTGTAAGGAAAACTATGACGTAAGCCATGAAGAAAAGCATTTAGCCCACTGTAGATAAAAGATGGTCAACACAAACAATAATACCGGTACTTGTTTTGAAGACCGGTAGCAGTGAAACAGTTGATAGCTTGCTCAACAGAGAAGCTGACATTTGATATTTATATTTTAATATTTGTATTTTCCCCTGGAAAAAAACTCTGTAAGCAACCCTTAACTCCCTCGGAAATTGCCTCGTTTTAGACTCCCTCCCCCCGGAATTTCCGTTGCCCTTTGTGGGGATTATGGATATTTTCTGGAACTATTCACTACATTTAGCAAAGGGAGGCCATAGATGAGAAAAAGAGTTTTAAAATTTCTCCAGCAAATCAACCTTCTTACAGGACAGAAATACAAATACAGCTACTGCAAATGCAAACTACAAATATACAACTACTACAAATGTCTCCCTTCAGAGTGCTTATTGGCTACTGATTCAGATAAATTCATTTTTTGTAAACATTATTTCTCCAGAATAATTTCATGTTTTACATCTTTGTCTTTTTTGTAGGAATAAAATGGTGGGAATGATGCTACATGTCCAGTTGAACGATGCATCAGATTTCAACATGTCCATATGAGAAAGTTTGACAGGGACAGAAGGAACTAATAACTTTTCAACTTCTGGTAGGTTTAACCAGTAAAACCCTAATGAGCGTTAGTCTAAATAAAGGAAATTTGGGGACCAAACAAGGCAACTCGGTATGATTCGCACCCACGTACGACCTTCAAGTTAGATCTGCTGTTGTTCTACTGATTAATGCTGTGAACCCTGCATAGAGCAAGTCGTGGGCAATATTGTGTGGCGGACCGCGTAGAGGGCAGAACGTGTAACCCTTCAAACCGTAAGATCAAAATCTGAATTCTCATTTGTTGCCCTTATTCATTTCCTGTAGATGTAGTGAGCAGAGGTTGATAAAATGTCAAGCAAATTTATCTTATAGGTGATCATGTGCGTAATTCTCATGACCACTCTGTTTTACAAAGCATTGATATCAGTTACAAACAGAAATTTCATACTGACCACTCTTAGGGCTTAAAGGGGAAAACGTTCATATCTCATAATCTATTATCTGCCACAGCACTGTGTAGCAAATGATGAAACATACAATTATCTCTGGAGCTACGAAAAATCCTTTAAACCCCAAGCAGCGTTATGGCTACCTTATGTATGTACCCAACCATAATAAAAAAAGAATACTAAAATCTATATTTTAACGTTTTGTTATCCTTTCTTTTAGAGTTCCTATCGCTGCCTAACTGCGGCGGAATTGATGTATAAGCTGCTGCACGTTCGGAGGTACATTCTTAGCGGGAGTGAATTTCGTTCTCGGCATCGACAAGTGAGTGCTTTGAGTTTGCAAGTCTTCCCCTTCCTAGATTTCCGCCATTTTCACCTTTAATGTCTTCTCCTTTTCTGTTCCATTACAGAGCACATCAACATTTTTTACCCCAATCTAAAATTATTAACGTGGGCAACGGGAATGCTGGTTTGTCTGGGAACTGATTTTTTGTGTAAAATCGACGGGGTGTATAGGCGTTGAGACGTATCTTGCGTAAACCGCTGACACTCACAACCGATATTACACAAAAAATCAGGGAACAGAGAAACGTAGGGATACCAATCTAAAATTATTAACGCGGGCAACGGGAATCCTGGTTTGTTTGGGAACTGATTTTTTGTGTAAAATCGGCGGGGTGTATAGGCGTTGAGACGTATCTTGCGTAAACCGCTGACACTCAAAACCGATATTACACAAAAAATCAGGGAACAGAGAAACGTAGGGATACCAATCTAAAATTATTAACGGGGGCAACGGGAATCCTGGTTTGTTTGGGAACTGATTTTTTGTGTAAAATTGACAGGGTGTATAGGCGTTGAGACGTATCTTGCGTAAACCGCTGACACTCAAAACCGATATTACACAAAAAATCAGGGAACAGAGAAACGTAGGGATACCAATCTAAAATTATTAACGCGGGCAACGGGAATCCTGGTTTGTTTGGGAACTGATTTTTTGTGTAAAATCGACGGGGTGTATAGGCGTTGAGACGTATCTTGCGTAAACCGCTGACACTCAAAACCGATATGACACAAAAATTCAGGGAACGGAGAAACGTAGGGATACCACTCTAACTCGGGTACTTTTCAAATTGGAAACTTATGCTAACTTCTTAGTTTCTTCCTATCTCTACAGGCGATGGTAGCACGCTTTGGGATTGCCAAGCAAACTCTGTTGATCATGATGATTTCTTCCGCTTTCTTTTTTAAAGATAGGGCGGTCCACACTACTACAATCTAAAATTATCAACGCGGACAACGGGAATCCTGGTTTGTTTGGGAACTGATTTTTGTGGAAATTCGACGGAATGTATAGGCGTTGAAACGTATTTTGGGTAAACCGCTGACACTCAGACCGAGAACACAATAAATCAGGGAACAGAGAAACGTAGGGATACCAATATTGGAAACTTATGCTAACTTCTTACTTTCTTCCATCTCTACAGGTGAGGGTAGCACGCTTTGGGATCGCCAAGTATACTTTATTAATCTTGATTCTTTTTTTTCCTCTTTCCTAGATTTCTAACGTTTTCCTTTTTATCTCTAGTATTTTTGTTTTAGATCGTCCACAACACTGGACTTTGTAGGCTTTGACTTTTATTCAGTCTTTCAGGGTCAAAGCAAAGATGTGCATAATTCTAGCTTAAAATTATTGGGATAGAGGTTAGAATCCTGGACCCTGACTGACCACACACTGCTGCTTTTGCTTCAAGTTTGGCTGGTGAGTATATCACGTTATGAATTTCTTTTAGTTTTCCTTTTTAATATCTAGTCATTTTGAAGAAGCGACTTTGTAAAACATTTAGCTTTAAAAATTGCGAAAAACTTTTCTTAAAAACATTTAATACATTCTAAAAAAGGTAAAAAATACACGACTTTTCGACGTTACCGGATGTCATTATCAAGTGAAAACAGATGCAATATCAATGTTCTATAAATACAAGAAAAACAGTAGTTCATTAAAAGGAAAGTAGTGTAAAAATATGTTACAAGTCAAACAAAGAGGTTAAAACTGATGTAGTCACTCTGAGTGTTAAGGCTAGGCCTCAGTTCTTTGATGAATAGCATTTCGTAAACGAGGCAGTCAAATTTCTCGTGGCATTTGTTGAGAACGCGAAATTGGCCCTCATTGAGAAGATTTTTGCAGTCACTGTGCGCTTCTAATAAATGTTTACCGATAGCTGAATACTTGTGTTCGGCAATGCTTTGATGAAGGTGTCGGGCTGTGTAGCCAACATAATCTGCATCACACAGATCACGTGCAAATTTGCAAACAACGCATTGCTGACTTACAAAACTCGGCTTAATTTCTTTAGGCTTAAGATCTTGCTCCAATTTTTTGCTCACAAAAATAAGCTCATAAATTCTACCGTTAACATGTTTATTCAGAATATTGCAACTAAGCCAGAAAAGAAAACCGACGATGGCAACACGATCAGGGTGCCCACGATCAGCATAGTTCTTCCATTCAAAGATCAGATAGCCGCTAACGCAGTGCGTAGGCAATTGCGTGATCTCAGCAATAAGATTGCCATCACTTTACAGCCCCCTCTTAGGAAAAAATGCGGAAGAGGAGCGTCCGTAAACAGCCTACACAATTTTCCCTTGCACTTAACTTGTGGAAGAATTATGCGATATCAGCCAGGACCCATAAAACTGTTATTCTTATCTTAGAATTCTCCTTTTTATTGCCAATACAGCTAATCAAATCAATTGTAGTGGTTAGTGTCCAATTGCTATTTTAAATCTGAGACTAAGGGGGCAGTTTACAGAGTTTTAAAAGCTAATTTATAATGCTTCCTTGTTTTATAAGGATCTGCCAAAGCAAAACGACAAGAGTGAGAAAGTGGAAGAGGAAGATTAGTAAACTGGACAAGGACATCAGGGATAAAACATCGGCCACACTGAATCGAAGTAAGCTTACAAGTCTTTCGCCAAGAAAAATAACGGAAAAACCTTACTCAGTAAAATGTCTATCAAAAGGCCCAGGAGAAGCTTTTTCCAGCCATTGCTGGTTTGCACGTGAGGTCACGGCGGCCATATTGGAGGTCAAGAACAAAAGCATTTCTCTCCTCTGGTAACTTAACTCTGTTTTCATGTAAATGCTTCAAGAAAAATTCTATTGTATTGACCCTCAACATGGCCGCCTTGTCACGTGGTTGCAAACCAAGAATTGGAGAGGGTTGCTTGATACATTCTGTCGAAGGGGGTGAAAAGATTACACCAAAGTTTCAATTTAGCGGCCCTGCAGACCAAAGTCTGATTCAGCCTTTCATGGAGCCATTTGAACTCAATTTCAACCAAAAAGAGCCCTTTAAAAAGCCTATTCCAGCCGACGCTGGGACGTATTTCAATCCTTGGGTCCAAATTAGCCCTAGGTAATCGTATTGTATTGTTGTTGATAATTCATGTTAACATAACGCTTACCACATAACCTATACCAACTACCAACAGATGTGGTTAACACTGGATACTCATATACGGCATTTACATTCCTAACATCCGATAATTAATGGACAATTTTAATTTTATTTCTCATAATTAACAGCTAAACAAGGAAAGAGAACCTTGAGCCCCAATATAGTGTCGCATCTAACAGAGAAGCGGAACTTACCAGAATTGTTGTTCTGTGAAATAAAACTGGATTGTAAGAACAAGGCACTGAATGTGGAACAGAAGGATTGGTTAAATGCTGCAGGAATTTATGTCCTCTTCAAAACCATATCAGCAGATGAGATCAAGATTAAGTCACTTTTACGGGAAACATTTCGATGAAAATAGGATGCTTTAAAACTAACCTTCGTTTTAGGCGGCCGTTTCTTTTTACTAAGTAAAAGTCCCGTAGGAAGGACTATGGAGCTTGAGCCTTGGTTCCTACCCAGATTTCCTGCCCGCATTTTTTCCCCTCGGGGTTTTTTGCAATGGGGCAGGTTTTTTGTGGCCTCCGTCTGACCGCTTTTATTTCAGTTGTAAGCGGTAGCTCAACTCTGCCAGATTTCAGTCTTGCTTCGTTTTTTAGCAATATCTTTCAATTTACTCTTAGGTCAGTTGACCCAGAATAGGACATAAATTAAGATTGACTTTAGAATGTACACCTCCAGCCAGGGATGTGAACTGTGTAATATACCCTTGGCTAAGAGCCTGTGAGCTTGGTTGGGTACATGAGTAATAGCAGTGCTTTGGGAAAGACTGACAAAACATGAATTATTCGCAGATTACACGTACACTAGTTGGCTATATCGTATAACAGGGATGCTCCTTGCCAAGCCCTCCAAAAATAAACTTATATGCTTAGACACTAACCATTATTTAACAGTTGGAACTTTGTACATTAGTTCAAGAAATTGAAATTAAAAATGTTTTTCTTCATTATAGTCAGAGAAAACAACCGACATTTGGCGACGCTACCACTGGTTTCCCTGCCAAATGACCTCTGAAAAATGGGCGCAGAAATTCCATACTGATGACGCGTCACTACCCAGATCTGGGTAGTGCTGATGATTGGTCGTGCCACGTGGGAAATTTGATTCAACCAATGAGAAGCACTACCCAGATCTGGGTAGTTACGCGTCATCAGTGTGGACGTTCTGTGCTCGTTTCTCAGACGTCATTTGGCGGGGAAACCAGTGATAGCGTCGCCAAATGTCGGATGTTTTCTCGGGCTATTTTCATTGGTGTATATTTGTTGTTTACTTCACGTATACGCATACTCGAGCGAGTGCTATCTTCAAAGACATTGCAATTTTTCTCAAACGCTAGGTTTACGATCAGTGCATCTTACTAACAGTCAACTACGGATATGTGACCTGGAATCTTAGGAAACAACAAATCTTGAAACTCAGAACTACGCAGAGAGCGCATGTGAGAATCATGGCGAGATCGTAAAACAGCTCATTGGATCCGAGAAGAAACCAAAGTAACAGATATCATGGAAATAATAAGCAAACTCAAATGGAACTGGGCTGGTTATTTGGCGAGAAGAACGGACAACCGTTGGACAATCAGCATTACGTTCAGGACGCGCCAGGGACACACAAGGAACCGAGGAAGACCAAGGACGAGATAAAGGGAAGACTTGCATGGTTTCCAAAACCTGTAACCGTGTCGCGCAAAAAGTAGTTCAGTAGAGGTCAGTGGAGAAGGCCTACGTCTATCAACCGACGTTCAACGGCTGAAACTGAACTGAACAAAACCGTAAGTTAACATAAGCACGTCTCATGCTCCTTGAACAAGCATTCGACAAACGGCACAGTCCTTTTCAAGTAAAATATGGCACATCTGGTGTGGTCATGATAACACCTACACAACATACAAATATTCTACCACCTCAAATTCAACAGATTCTTGAACTTTTGCTCAAGTTTCTCTTTAATAGTTCTTAGTCTGGATGGATCTGTGCAACCTCAGTAGGCACCCAAGATATGTTGAGGAACAGGAGATTAAAGAGTTTCAGGCATATTAGACGGAAAATATTTCTGATAGTGCAAACGTCCGTCGGCGCATTTGAAGAAAATTGCTTGCACAAACTATAAACGCATCATAGTGGCGACCAGCGAAAGGTTTCTAAAGACGGGCTATAAAGCCATAGGGGAAAACAGTATTCGCTAAGTAAGCAAGAATTTTAAATTCTAAGAAATAATATTTGAAGACGTTTTAGACAGAAAAGAATCGTTTTCTCGCCTATAAAAATATGCATTTCAGATAGTGGCAAAATTTTGGTAGAAAAAATTGAATCTTTTTCATTTTATGTGTTTGAGAAAAACTGCCTAGAAATAATACTCTAAAGGTTTCGATAGAAAAAAAAACCGTTTCTACCCTTTAAAAAATATACACTTCAGATAGTCGCAAATTTGCATATTTTCCAAAGGGATTAGACCAGCATTTTGTTCATCTTCTGTTTTTGAGCAAAAATGATCTTGAAAATAATGTTTGAAGATCTTTTAGATAGAAAAGAATCGTTTCTAGCCCATAAAAATATGCACTTCAGATAGTCGCATTTTTCAATATTTTCCAAAGGAGTTAACCCATAATTTTGGTCAAAAAATAAAACTTTTCATTTCTTGTTTTTGGGCAAAAATGATCTTGACATAATGTTTGGGGATCTTTTCGATAGAAAAGAATCTTTTCTAGCCTATAGAAATATGCACTTCAGAAAGTCGCATTTTTGCATATTTTCCAAAGAAGTTAACCCATGATTTGGTCAAGAAATGGAATGTTTTTCATGTTCTCTTATTGGGCAAAAAAAATCTTCAAATAATATTTAGAAATCTTTTCGAAAGGTAAGAGTCGTTTCTGGCCTAAAAAAATATGCACTTCAGATAGTCGCATTTCTGTATATTTTCCAAGGTCAAAAAGTAAAACTTTTTTCATTTCCTGTTTTTAGGTAAAAATGATCTTGAAATAATGTTTGGGATCTTTAAGATAGAAAAGAATCGTTTCTAGCCTATGAAAATATGCACTTTAGATAGTCGCATTTTGGCATATTTTCCAAAGGGGTTAACCCATGATTTTGGTCAAACAACAGCACTTTTTGCGTTTTCGGCGTTTGGGCAAAAATCATCTTAAAATAATGTTTGGGGATCATTTCTTCAGAAAAGAATCGTTTCTGGCCTTTAAAACTTTGCACGTCAGATAGTCGCACTTTTGCGTATTAATTTTCCAAAGGGGTTAACCCATGATTATCGTCAAAAAACGGAATTTTTTTTAAGTATCTGTTTCTGGGCAAAAATGACCTTCTAGCCTTAGACTTCAGATAGTCGCATTTTTTATTATTCTTCAAAGGGTTTAACCCATGATTACACCCTTACAGCCGTTGCAACCCTTCCAGACCTTACACCCTTACACCCTTACAGCCTTTTACAGACTATAAAAACAACAAGTCAAAAAGTCGAAAAAATCGGATCTTTCCAAAGGGGTTAGTCCATGGCTTTGGTCAAAAATTGGCAATTTTTCCATATTTTTAATATAGGAAAATAGCTAATCAAAATGTGTTTGAATGTATTCTAGAAAGAAAAAAAGCCTTTCGAGACTATTAAAACAACAAGTTAAAAAAGTCGACAATTTGGGATTTTTTCAAAATAGTCCATGGTTTTGGTCAAAAACTGGCAATGTTTTTATCTTTATATTATAGGCAAAATAGGCCTGGAAAAATGTTTTTAGGGATATTCTACAAAGAAAAAAAGCCTTTCCACACTATAAAAATAGCAAGTTGAAACAGTGGAAAATTTGGGATTTTTTCCAAGGGGTTAATCCACGGTTTTGGTTAAAAATTGGCAATTTTTCAACCTTAAGATTTTATCATGGGCGAAATAGGCCAAGAAAATGTGTTTGAGAATATTCTAGGAAGAAAAAGCCTTTCCACACTATAAAAACAGCAAGTAAAAACCATCGAAAATTTGGGCTTTTTCCACGATTTTGGTTCAAAATTGGCAATTTTTCCATCTTTTTCATATAGGCATCCCTCTTTTTTTTAGGTAATATTGGCGAGGAAAATGTGTTTTACAATATTCTAAAACGAAAAAAAGCCTTTCTCGGCTATTAAAACAAGATTTTCAAAAAGACGAAAAATGAAGATTTTTCCAAAGGGGTTAACCCATCGTTTTGGTCCAACAACTGAACTTTTTTCGATCTTTTCTTTTAAAGCAGTATAGGCCAGAAAAATGTGTGTTACGATATTCTAGAACGAAAAAACCCCTTTCTACACAATAAAAAAAAGTTCAAAAAGTCGAAAAAACTTAAGATTTATCCAAAGCGGTTAACCAATGGTTTTGGTCCAAAAATGGCCATTTTTCCATAGTTTTTTTAAAATATAATATAAGCCAGGAAAACGTGTTTTACGATATTCTAAACCGAAAAAACGCCTTTCTGGGATAACAAAAACAAGAACATAGAAAAGTCAAAAAAGTGAGATTTTTCCAAAGGGGTTAACCCATGGTTTTGGTCCAAAAATGGTCATTTTTCCAACTTCTTTTTTTAGGCAATATAGGTCAGGAAAATGTCTTTTACGATATGCTAGAACAAAAAAACGCCTTTCTAGGCCATAAAAACAAGAAGTTCAAAAACTCGAAAAATTGACAGTTTTCCAAAGGGGTTAATCCATGGTTTTGGTCCAAAAATGGCCATTTTTCCAACTTTTATTTTTTAGGAAATATAGGCCAGGAAAATGTCTTTTAAGCTATTCTAGAACAAAAAAAACGGCTTTCTAGGGTATAAAATCAAGAAGTTAAAAAAGTCGAAAAATTGGCATTTTTCCAACTTTTATTTTTTAGGAAATATAGCCCAGGAAAATGTCTTTTACGCTATTCTAGAACAAAAAAACGGCTTTCTGGGGTATAAAATCAACAAGTTCAAAAAGTCGAAAAATTGACATTTTTCCCAAGAGGTTAACCCATGGTTTTGGTCCAAAAATGGCCATTTTTCCAACTTTTATTATTTAGGAAATATAGGCCACAAAAATGTCTTTTACGCTATTCCAGAACAAAAAAACGCCTTTCTAGGCTATAAAAACAAGAAGTTCAAAAAGTCAAAAAATCGACATTTTCCCAAAGGGGTTAACCCATGGTTTTGATCCAAAAATGGCCATTTTTCCAACTTTCATTTTTTAAGCAATATAGGCCAGGAAAATGTCTTTTACGATATTCTAGAACGAAAAACGCCTTTGTAGGCTATAAAAACAAGAAGTTGAAAAAGTCGAAAAATTGACGTTTTTCCAAAGGGGTTAACCCATGGTTTTGGTCCAAAAATGTACATTTTTTTTTTTTTTTTTTTAGGAAGTGTAGGCCAGAAAAATGTCTTTTACAATATTCTAACTCGAAAAAACGTCTTTCTACGCCATAGAAACAAGAAGTTCAAAAAGTCAAAAAATCGACATTTTCCCAAAGGGGTTAACCCATGGTTTTGTTCCAAAAATGGCCATTTTTCCAACTTTTTTTTTTAGGCAATATAGGCCAGGAAAATGTCTTTTACGATATTCTAGAACGAAAAAACGCCTTTCTAGGCCATAAAAACAAGAAGTTGAAAAAGTCGAAAAATTGACGTTTTTCCAAAGGGGTTAACCCATGGTTTTGGTCCAATAATGGCCATTTTTCCAACTTTTATTTTTTAGGAAACATAGGCCAGGAAAATGTCTTTTACGCTATTCTAGAACGAAGAAACGACTTTCTAGGTTATAAAATCAAGAAGTTCAAAAAGTCGAAAAATGGACATTTTCCCAAAGGGGTTAACCCATGGTTTTAGTCCAAAAATGGCCATTTTTCCAACGTTTTTTTTTTAGGCAATATAGGCCAGGAAAATGTCTTTCACGATATTCTAGAACGAAAAAACGCCTTTGTAGGCTATAAAAACAAGAACTTGAAAACGTTGAAAAATTGACGTTTTTCCAAAGGGTTTAACCCATGGTTTTGGTCCAAAACTGGCCATTTTTCCAACTTTTTTTTTTAGGAAGTGTAGGCCAGAAAAATGTCTTTTACAATATTCTAAATCGAAAAAACGCGTTTCTAGGCCATAAAAATAAGAAGTTCAAAAAGTCAAAAAATCGACATTTTCCCAAAGGGGTTAACCCATGGTTTTGGTCCAAAAATGGCCATTTTTCCAACTTTCAGCTTTTAAGCAATATAGGCCAGGAAAATGTCTTTTACGATATTCTAGAACGAAAAAACGCCTCTCTAGGCCATAAAAACAAGAAGTTGAAAAAGTCGAAAAATTGACGTTTTTCCAAAGGGTTTAACCCATGGTTTTGGTCCAAAAATGGCCATTTTTCCAAGTTTTATTTTTTAGGAAATGTTAGCCAGAAAAATGTCTTTTACGATATTCTAGAACGAAAAAACGCCTATCTAGGCTATAAAATCAAGAAGTTCAAAAAGTCGAAAAATGGACATTTTCCCAAAGGGGGTAACCCATGGTTTTGGTCTAAAAATGGCCATTTTCCAACTTTTATTTTTTAAGCAATATAGGCCAGGAAAATCCGTTTTACGATATTCTAGAACAAAAAAACGCCTTTCTAGGCTATAAAAACAAGAAGTTCAAAAAGTCAAGAAATCGACATTTTCTCAAAGGGGTTAACCCATGGTTTTGGTCCAAAAATGGCCATTTTTCCAACTTTTTTTATTTAGGAAATATAGGCCACAAAAATGTCTTTTACGCTATTCCAGAACAAAAAAACGCCTTTCTAGGCTATAAAAACAAGAAGTTCAAAAAGTAAAAAAATCGACATTTTCCCAAAGGGGTTAACCCATGGTTTTGGTCCAAAAATGGCCATTTTTCCAACTTTCATTTTTTAAGCAATATAGGCCAGGAAAACGTCTTTTACGATATTCTAGAACGAAAAACGCCTTTGTAGGCTATAAAAACAAGAAGTTGAAAAAGTCGAAAAATTGACGTTTTTCCAAAGGGGTTAACCCATGGTTTTGGTCCAAAAATGTACATTTTTTTTTTTTTTTTTTTAGGAAGTGTAGGCCAGAAAAATGTCTTTTACAATATTCTAACTCGAAAAAACGTCTTTCTACGCCATAGAAACAAGAAGTTCAAAAAGTCAAAAAATCGACATTTTCCCAAAGGGGTTAACCCATGGTTTTGTTCCAAAAATGGCCATTTTTCCAACTTTTTTTTTTAGGCAATATAGGCCAGGAAAATGTCTTTTACGATATTCTAGAACGAAAAAACGCCTTTCTAGGCCATAAAAACAAGAAGTTGAAAAAGTCGAAAAATTGACGTTTTTCCAAAGGGGTTAACCCATGGTTTTGGTCCAAAAATGGCCATTTTTCCAACTTTTATTTTTTAGGAAATGTTGGCCAGAAAAATGTCTTTTACGATATTCTAGAACGAAAAAACGCCTATCTAGGCTATAAAATCAAGAAGTTCAAAAAGTCGAAAAATGGACATTTTCCCAAAGGGGGTAACCCATGGTTTTGGTCTAAAAATGACCATTTTCCAACTTTTATTTTTTAAGCAATATAGGCCAGGAAAATCCGTTTTACGATATTCTAGAACAAAAAAACGCCTTTCTAGGCTATAAAAACAAGAAGTTCAAAAAGTCAAGAAATCGACATTTTCTCAAAGTGGTTAACCCATGGTTTTGGTCCAAAAATGGCCATTTTTTCAACTTTTTTTTTTAAGCAATATAAGCAAGGAAAATAACTTTTACGATATTCTAGAACAAAAAAACGCCTTTCTAGGCTATAAAAACAAGAAGTTCAAAAAGTCAAGAAATCGACATTTTCTCAAAGGGGTTAACCCCTGTTTTTGGTCCAAAAATGGCCATTTTTCCAACTTTTATTTTTTAGGAAATATAGGCCAGGAAAATGTCTTTTACGATATTCTAGAACGAAAAAACGCCTTTCTAGGCTATAAAAACAAGAAGTTCAAAAAGTCAAGAAATCGACATTTTCTCAAACCCATGGTTTTGGTCCAAAAATGGCCATTTTTTCAACTTTTTTTTTAAGCAATATAAGCAAGGAAAATAACTTTTACGATATTCTAGAACAAAAAAACGCCTTTCTAGGCGATAAAAACAAGAAGTTGAAAAAGTCGAATAATTGACGTTTTTCCAAAGGGGTTAACCCATGGTTTTGGTCCAAAAATGGCCATTTTTCCAAGTTTTATTTTTTAGGAAATATAGGCCAGGAAAATGTCTTTTACGCTATTCTAGTCATCGTCCTAGGGTCTAACTCAATTTGATTCATGTCCTCTATGGCACAAAAAAGAAAAAACTTTAGTGAGAAAAACAATTCAACGGAAGAAGAAGTCAGTACATAGACAAATAAAAATAAATGAAACATATATCTGTAGCAGCAAACTCTCTCAAATGAAACATCAGGAAACATATCTAGCTTTTTAATAGTTTGCAGGAATTGAAACTGAATGTATCAAGAGATAGCTCATTCTCTCTTTGATGCACTAAGTTTTTGATACGTCGGCCGGATTTAATTTAAATAGTAAGACTCTGGCACCAACAAGAAATGAAATGAAATGAAATGAATGAATGAATGAAATGAAAAACTTTATTCATGTATCAGAAGATCTAGCGTACGGAAATCCATACGCTAATCGGGACACCTAATTTTAAAGAGAGGATAGCAATCATTAGCAGCTTTAGTCGCGTTCCTAATCAGGGCCGCTTATTTTTTCTTAACATTTTTAATATTCCAGTGGTTTATTTTTGGATTCACAGGCTTGTTTGCTTTTCTGAGGGCTGCACGCTCAAAGCGTCTTGTTGTTAGTACTTCGTTAGTTTACCGTATACTCACTTCTTGATCTTTCATATGTCGAATACTTGTATGTTTTGACGGAAAAAGGTGCGGTTTGTTTAATACAGTAAGTTAAATTATTGATACCTGTTTCCGTCGAATTATTTTCAGGGAATCGAGGGGCTCTCTCCTCTGGGGAAGCCATGGATTTGAGCAGAAATTACTCCTTTACCATTTTGCTAAAAAAAATCGTTAACTGAGATTCCGTTACACCCGCTCACGCGACGACACGCGTCTCGCGCGTGCTGTTGACCACCACACCAAGCAGTCAGTAGTCAACGGTTAACTGTAGGAGTTTTCAAGATGGCGGTTTTAGGAATGAAACGGAAGAAAAGTTTAAAGAGTTTTATTTGTTTTGCCTTGTGAAAAGAAAGGTTCTTTCTTTAAGAGTGATAACAATGAAAACAAGTGGGTTTATACTTGCATTTGCGCTGATGTGGAGGTATTTTGTTCGCAGAACCAATGGAGGTAAGAGTAGCTAATAGTACTAGCTTTTTACACTTAAGTTTATTTCACATAGTTTTTCATTCTTCATCCCTATGATCAATTACAATAGTCGTAAGAAAACGAGAAACGTGTACTGGCTACTTTTTTTTCACTTCCTCTCTTTGCTTGATACCATTGGAGTGAAGCTTTAGTAAAGGTACATTTTACATAGGGCCTTGTGAGATGTTGTTGTTAAGGGCAGTCTACAATGTAGCTAAAAGCTAAGCCGACAGCTTGGTTGTCTTGTACCCTTAAACCTGTCTTGCAACGATGGAAAAACATTATCGCAAGAAAATTACAGAAATTAGTGCAAAAAGACCCATACAAAGTGTGTGCAACTTGACTGTAACTTTGAAATGATGTTTCTATTGTAGCTGTTTCTACATGCCATTTCTGTCATTTTTAATTGATTATACTGACCAGGAATGTCACTAAGATTTCAAGTTGCTGGGTAACTACAACAAATAGGCGGGGAATAAACCAGCCAGGGATTTCTTTTGGTTCTATTTTTCTTCTATTTTCCGATGAAAGTAGCCGAGGACCACATTCATGGTAGCCGGTGGAAATCCTCCGTCCCCACCTCTTAATGCATTTATACCTACTCTCCCAGATTATCCTGGAGTCTCCCGGATACAGCACTGATCTCCTGCTGTCCCATACGGGTCCCCAAATCTCCCGCATAAAATGGTCTTTTGAGCTTTTCTGTGCTTTAATGTGAAATTTAGCCCATTTTTTTCGCAAAATGCAATTTTTTTTAACTCTTTGTACGGTTTCAGGGACATTTACACATATTTAGACACTGACAAAGATTATTTCATCATTATAATTATGAAAGCAAATTTTGAGAGCACCTACTTCATGTAAGACTTCATATTATAATGTCCTAAGCCATGGTGGCTGGGTCAATTTGTGGGAAGGTTGTGGGGTGGGGGGTGGTGAAGCTGTTGACATTTGGGAGGGAGAGAGGAGGGGGGTGTTAGTGCAAAATAAAGAGTCTACAGATTTTAGATGTCCGCAGGTTGGCATCTCTGTTAATAACAGTCCTGACGTGACTACTTTGATTCTTGATAAAATGTTGTTTTAATTTAGCGGTGGTGAATATCAACTTAGCTGGATTCCAGGATGGTGTACTTAATGTGCCCCAAAACAATGAGTTTGGAGAAATACAAGTAGATTTAACAGAGGCAGTGACATCAGTACAGGTTAGCTTATAATGTTGAGTAAAATTCTTTCACTTGCTGGGGAAGAGGAAGGCACCTTTTTGCCTGTATTGTTAACAATGTTATTGTTGGATGAGGCTGAGGATGAAACCAAGAATTTCATAGATTGAGGAGGGTGTTATCTGCCTAGGACAAAGGCAGATAGCACCCTTCAGGACTTTGCCTAAGTAGTGATAAAAATTTATCAAGTGTAAACAAGATTAATTCATTGACCCATGTATTTGCTACTTAACAACCAGGCCACAGTTGTTTGCAGCTCTTTGGAAACAGGTCCTGGAATAACAGCTGTAGAGTTTACGAATGTCTCAGCTCCAGTTGGTACAACACAAGTGGATGTTTCATTTAGGTATGCAATTTCTGTCCACTCCTAAGTGGACAGAAAACCCTACACATATATGATTTTGTTTCAACAATACTGGTATATTGGGCAGTTTGTGCTAAATACAGTGACGTGAACACATACACTCATACCTTCTATGTGACAGTTGCTCTTACATGTACAAGCTGTTTTTTAAAAGTTTGATTCTTACCACCATGCTGTGGTAATATTAATATAAAAAAGTAGTTTACCCTGTGTAATTTGTAAGTTCATTAGCCTTACTTGCCAAGCTTTGGTTGACAGCTGGCCATAAATAATTTTGTTTGAAATAAAATGTAATTCAGGATTGTACCATTTATCTTCGAATGTCAAAAAACTGATTCAAAAATACGGTCAACTCTCTCTAAGACGGACATCTTTGGGACTGGCATTAAGTGTCCGTCTTAGAGAGGTGTCCGTCTTATAGGGAGTCAAAGAAAAGGAGTAAAAAAAGGCAGGGACCAACTCTTAAGTGTCCGTTTTACAGAGGTGTTCGTCTTATAGAGGTGTCCGTCAAGAGAGAGTCGACTGTACTGCACACACTCTAAGACAGACACCTATGAAACTGGCACTCTGTGTCCATCTGAGCGAGATGTCCTTCTCACAAATTGTCAATAAAAAGAGTATAGAAAGACAGGGACCAACTCTAGATGTCCATTTTAGCAAGGTGTCTACCTCATAAAGATTCAACTAAAAGGTCTAAACAAAGTAAAGATTTAGGCTGGGACCATCTCCAGGTGTCTGTTTTAGCAAGGGGTGTATTTAAAAAGAGTCAACTAAATGGAGTAAAGAGAGGCAGAGTGTTCGGTTAAGCAGTTTGTCCATCTTATAGAGGTGTGCCTTTTAGAAAGAGTTGGCTGTAATAGCTACTGATTCAGGACAAATTTCTAAAGTTAAGGTGGTGGCTCACTTATTGCTTAGTACATTACTGTATGCACAGGCTGCTTTACATTAATTATTAACCCCCGTCATCCTCCTCTTCATGGCTAAAGTGACTTCCCTTGGATGCCCTATGTGTTTTTTAAAAGGTAACTTGACATAATTTATTTTGTACTTTTTACACGTACAGGATCATATCCCCAGGTAGACCTGTTACAATCCAGTGTTCAGCCCAGAGTGCAGGAAGCAATCCACAGTTTACATTACCAGGATCTAAAGGAAACAATGGGTGATTAAGACACTAAATATAGTTTCCCTAAAATATGTCCTTAACCCTTTAACCACTGTGAATATCAAAATCAAAATTCTCATTTGGTGCCCCTGTACATTTTTACTGAAGAAGTGGGGAGAAGTTGTTGAAGTATCAACTTATTATTTTTGTTGTGATCATGTCCTTAACTCTTGTCACCATTCCATTTAAAAAGGGTTGATTTTACAAGGAGAAATTTGATGCTGATCACTCTTAGAGCTTATGTGCATGCAAGGTTGAGATCACCTTTACCCGCAGCCATGTTAAAATCTATCAGAAAGCATGATGTGACTTTGATATACATGTACCCGATTTAATGAGCCTCACCATGGCTGCATTATACTTATATGTAACTTCTACTCTATTGTTTTTAACTCATTAATTCCTTAAGGCTATCAATGAATTTTTGTAGGTGTTGAGGTCAAATTGGATTTCAGGATAAAATTTTTTAACCTAGGTTGACTCTCAATTTCCTTTGTTCACTCTGGCTAGAAGAAAATGGAAATTGAGAATCAAACTACATGTAGGTTAAAACCAAAGGTATTATTCAGGTTCAAGATATAACCTGAAATCAAATTTGATGTGTAAGATAAGCACTTCGATATGCAATTGTGTGACTCAGTCACAACATAGACGTATACACTGTATTTTAGTCATAATTAGTCAGCTCCAAAAGAGAGGGTCTGATTGGAAAAGTCTGTAGCAGATCCATTGAATGCTCACTGAAACTTTTCATCACATTTTTATGTTGTGACTGGAGACAATATCATGAGACAAAATGGAATTTGTGTGTTCTCTGTGACTGTAATGTGGTATTTGAATGGTCATGTCATGAAGTGAACCCAAATAACTTTTGCCCATGGATACACTAAGACTGTTTTGCTTTAGTTTAAGCATTAAAGTTCACAGTCAGTGAGTTGCCCCAAAATAAATGCCCGTCTTACTCAGTAACCTTATCATGCAAATGTCAGTCAGGAATATTTTAAGTGGAAGTACATGTTAGAGTCAAGACTTGACCATCCACTTCTCATTTATGTTCCTTCTTACTTATTTGCTATCAATGGATTTGATTATTGGTAATAATGCATTTTTTTTAGCAGCTCACTTCACCCTGTTACATGTACATGTATCTCAAGATGCCTGATGTGAAGTACATGTACTTGTAAGAGGGCTTTTATGACATTTAAATTACTATTAATATCTGTACATGATGAGCTTTTATAGGTTTATGAACTCTGCTTACAATGTTTATTATTTTTAAAGTATGACTTTTCTTTAAGTGTTTAATTCTTTCTCAGGTCCTTGCGTGTCATTAAAGCACCAACAGTTCACATTTGTCCTGATGTCATCTTAGTTCACAAGTATCTACTCAAGTCAACTGTTCAAGTGCTGTTCAGGTGCTGTTGTTTTTTAATATAAGCTACTTGATTTATTTTTGATAAAAGTTAAGGTTAAAGGTTTTCTTATTAGGGAAATGGCACTTAGCTTTAATACCAAGCTATAGCTTACAGGCAGTTCACTCAAATACTTAGAAACAAGTAATTCAGATATAACATAACAGGATTAAAAACCCCAACTGGCAGGAGGAAACCAGTTCGCTATTACATGCGTGGCTGAGGATTTGAACTCGAGAGGATGGAGAACAACCCCGGCAAGTGACCAGAGTTGGACTTGAATCTGGGACCACTGGATTGTGAGTCCGACTTGCTGACCACTCAGCCACACTGGCTCCATTTTAAACCAAAAACTTGATATGGCATTTTAAGAAGGTTTATCACAAGTTATTATTATTTTCTTTTCAAAAGAAGTAATTAATAATATTATGATTTAGGTAAGATCACTTCTCAGGTTACAGTCAAGCCAGGTCAAATGTACAGTGTGCCCCCCAAGATTCCATGAATGGATTTATTTTCCAAAGGTTGAAACCATTTTTAGTTGAAGATCTTAGATTCATCTCTGCATGCCTACATGCATGATAAGCAGTGAATTCACATGCGAGGTAGTCATGAAATTTCTACCAGCTCAATTTCCATGGATTTGGTGGAAATGTCTTCAAAGCAATTTTGTCCATGCAAAGATTATTCAATCTCACCGACTACAGAGAAGTTATTGTAAAAACATTCACTGCTCATCATGCATGCAGAATTTGAAACTGGTTTCGGCAACAACTAATGGATTCATTTTTCAAATAATTCATTAATGGAATATTGGGGGAGGGGAGGGGGGGGGAGGGGGTGGGTAATTGCGTGACCTGTCTTGACTGTACTGTAAACCAGTACTCAACCTAGTTTGTTCTGGTATTTTCTTTGTTGTGTTTTCTGGCCCTAATTATACAATGAAGGCAAGGGAAATTCTGCTATAATCTTAGATTGGAATTTACCTGCAACATGTATCATTCAATATTAAAGTCAATTGTTGTTATTTGTTGCACAGTGAAAGGATACAACAGTTTGTGGTCAAAGTGAAATGTTCTGTAGTTGAACCAGAGCCTGGTTAGTCCATCATATCATTTAATAATAACAAAATCTTTACCTAGACCCTCTGCATAATTATGTGAACAATGTAAAAGTATCATAATTACAGATTAGTTCTCATTTAGTTCAGGATGGCATGTATAATATATGCAGCATGTTATCTGACATGTTGATGGTCATGGAGTTGTGGTTGCCGCAAACCATTGACCAATAGCTGACAGATACTGGGCTAACGCCCTGGATGATACATGTATCTGGACAGATTTTAAGCAAGGAAAGAAGGTCAATGTCTCACTCAAGGGACTAGATCATGGTCAGTCCAATACTGTACGCTTTTGTACAGTAATCCATGGGCCCCTGATTGGGCCATTTAAGCTGTGACTCTGCCATTACTTGTCTCTCAGTTCTTTTGTAAACACTTGGTTACTGTGTAATTCACATGCTTGGCCTAAGATGGACCCTTCTTAGTTTCCCACATTCCCAGTTGAGTGCTGACTGTCAGAAAAAAAAATGAACAAAGAGGAGAACCAGCCAAATTAACATTTTATAACTACCGGTAGTCATAGTACTAGTACGCCAATATTAATAGGGCAAATCGACTTAACAGAAGAAATATTAGACCTAAGCTTCTTTCTTAAAGAAAAAGGTACAGTTTCTGCTTTGTTTTACTGACTAAGATGTAATGGTACAATTTAACTTGTACCATTAAACTTTTTTAAAAAAAAGGTATATTTTGATCCTTTTTTTATGATTCTGTATGTCTAGGTGGTCCAGCAGTGTTGCAGTTAAGATTTACAGAAACTAGTGTGGTTCCTGATGTCATTGAAACCCAGGTACCACTTGTTTTATGGTGGCTCACGATGATTGCTGAATTTTTTAGCAATTCCCTGATATGTGGATAATACTTCCCCTCTTTTAACCGCAGTAGGATTCAGTGCTCAGTCGGTAAAGCACTGGACTGCAAAGTGGGAGGTCATGGGTTCGATTCCCAGGGCTGCACCACTACCCAGGGTCTTAAAATAATTGAGAAATTAAATTGCTGCTTTTGCCTAGCAAATGGTTAGACCTTTGTTTGGCTCAGATAGCCAGGTAAAATGGTCGTCCTGTCTCCGGAAGGAGACATAATAATAGTGTGCCCAATTAGTACTTTTGTGCTAAATACATTGACACTCAATTATGAAGGTGCATCTTTTTTTCCAAATGACGTAACAACAACTGCATCAAACAAATGCCCAGTCCCTAGTAGACATGACACCGTCACATTCTTGTTGCACAAAATTCCCATGGCAGTGGTAAACTTAAAAATGCTGCTAACTCAAAATCGAAAATGGGTTTGCTAAGGATGTCTATGACAAACTGTTCCTGTTCTGGCAACCTAAAAAATGTCAACAAACTTTACATGATATTTGTTCACCAATAAAGGGGCGGAATCCTGATGCAATGAGGCACCCAGAGACTGGGGAAATGTGTTCCTTGGTTGTTATATCAAGGTCCTCTTCCTTACATTTTACCGTAGCTGGGGCAAAGAAAATCATTGTATACTGGGAGTTCGTTTTATTTTCGAGGGGTTCATTTTATCAAGGTTCCACCTTGAGGGGGTAATTTTGAAACATACCATTAATTTACCATTAAAGTGAAAGTACTAAAAGACGCTCAAAAGGGAGATATAAATACTTGAGGAAATAAGGTCTTTGGTTTTGTATCCCAACAATTAAATTTTCGTTCTTTCCTGTCTGATTCAAGTAACCGATCAACTGGCTTTTTCGTTCAACTGTTGTAGGTTTCGTATGAGATTGTTGCACTTGGTGCTCCTGTGCAAGTGGTCTGTAGTGCACAGTCGACCAACCTTACTGCAATCCCAACACCACTGAACCTTCCAGTTCCAACACCCTCAACTCATCAGCTATCAAGCAGTGTGAATCAGACATCTGTATCAGCCACAAGTGTAAATACATCTGCATCAGTTATTGGAGGTAGTTCGAAGAGGAGGCGGAGAAGAAGCATCCTTTCTAGTAACAGGACAGTACTTCAGTATCAGTTTAGCACTTCAGCAGGTAATGCAAGTAACTCAAACTGAATCCTGTCACGTTGCCACCAGACCATCTCGCCACCAACCAAATCGCTAGCAAGAGGTCGATTCGCTGCCAACCAAATCGCCACCAAGACTAGTAACTCTAAATACCAAGGATTATACCGTAAATCCCCCCCCCGGGGAGCTTATTTATTTCAAGCCCATTTGAGGGAGGGGGGGCTTAATGGAGACGGGGGGCTTATTTGAGAGGGGGGGATTTCTTAGTTTAGAAATGACATTGGTATCACTTCTCCATAAAGAACCAGAATACGAAGTGGAAAAGCTTAAGTACAAGAAGTTTTAGGTCATACAGCCGAGGATCAGAATCAAATGCGATTTTCCAGTTGTTAAATAAACCATCCTGGATCAGTCCACACGAAGTTTTACAGTCGTGGTTGATTAATACAAGCTATCAATTATTAGTGAAGAATAAATGGGGGAGGGGGGGGGGGGGGCTTATTAACTTTCTTCCCCTTAAAAGGGGCAGGCTTATTTGAGAGGGGGGCGCTTAATAGAGAGGGGAGGCTTATTAACTTTCTTCCCCTTAAAAGGGGAAGGCTTATTTGAGACGGGGCGCTTAATAGAGAGGAGAGGCTTATTTACTTTCTTCCCCTTAAAAGGGGAAGGCTTATTTGAGTGGGGGAGGGGGGGAGCTTACTAGAGGATTTACGGTAAGACAGTGCGGACCGGTTTCCATTTAATAACATGTTTAGTTCTTTCTTAACTTAAGTTGATCCTAATTGAAACATGCGTCGAACTTCCCATGTTCTTACTGACATAATGCAATACTGACATGATAGATTCAACTTTTAAGATGTGACGTGAAAGTATCAAACATCGCGGCGGATGTGCTTAACGGAGGTATAAAAATATTAAATGGGAACCGATTATATGGATTTCGCGTTATATCAGCTTAAGTCCTTGGTAAGTGGGTCAGTTATAGGGGGTATTAGTCTTGGTGGCGAGTTGGTTGAAAGCCAGTCCACTTCTTGTGGCGATTTCGTCGGTGGCGAGATGGGGGCGAGATGACCGTAAATCATATCATGAGTCACCCAGGTGACACCCAGAAGGGTACTTAAGGCACCTTTTGCTGGGTAATGCTACTACTTTGTGGCCTTATAATGTTCCAACTCCATTACAGTCTATGGAGAGCTTGCTCGCGGGTTATAGCCTTTACTACCTCGTTCCCCTGGTCCCACGGACCCCTGCACCGAGAGAGAGGGAGACAAGGAAAGGACCCTGGGAACCATGTTGTAGCCAATAAAATTGTAGACCCTGTCTAAGTCCGGTTTTTGCAGATTGTTGATCTCAGCTTTGTTTTCAAAATGTGCGACGCCAGTTTTAGACAAAGAAGTATTTTTTTTCCCTTTTTTTCTACAGGGCCTCCTGTAACGTTCGCTCTGGACGTGTCTCCTCTACGGATTATACCACGAGCTGGCTTTATCCGGGCACCTAACGGCAGTTTCAGTGCAGTCCTGGCACTAAACCAACCAGCTGACAACACCGTGGACATCACGTGTTCTCTAGACACGGTGTCGCCTGGGGCCGACTTAAGCAATACTTCAGGGCTGTGTTCCAATGCGCCAACAGATAAATTGACATTTGCAAACAGTACTGTGGAGATAAAACTCGACATTGTTACAGTTGAGTTCCGGGTCAGATTTACTGTAGAGATTTGAAAAATTACATCTTTGTTTACTATTATACTTTGTTAACTTCGAATTTTAACAGGACGAAGCGCAATTAGTTTTCGTCTTTTAAACTATACTAACAAAGTGTAGATTGCGAGTCATTTCTTACAATAAGCCCTACTAGGGAGTTTTTGCAACAATGAGACAGCAGCAGAAACGTCAGTATAAAAAATTAGTTCGCGTTTTGTGAATCTTGGTGATTCTGATTTAAAAGTGACAAACCTAGATGAATTTTCCGGGAGTTGAATTCTTGGGACCACACCCTAGTTAAGAAGAGAAAGAAAAATTCTTCGTTTTGTGTTTACATACGTCCTCCACAAGACGTCTCACAAGGCGGTATTTTCACGTCTTCGTTGTGCAGTGAACAAAATTATGTGATGCATGTGCCAAATTGTTATTTGTCCATTACATTTACGGTGTTACCGCTTTGTCGTGATTGCTAGAACCAACTAATTTTGTAAGGGGGTGGTGGAACTGTCGGCATAGTCTACATGCAGCTCCACCCTCCCCCTGAAAAAAGAAAAATGGTGAGAGTTCGTGATTGTCGTTTTGCTTATTCGGATGCACCTTAGGGAGGTGGGGAGGGGGCACGGAGGCTGGGTGCGGCTACTTGTAGGCTTTATTTCGTAGAAGTGGCAGAACACGTGGGCATCGCCGCTTTTAGTGAGTAGAGTATGGGTGATAATTCCTTCAGCACCTTGCTAACCGTTTAGGCAAAAAAATTGGACAATTTTTTTTTTCTTATCAACGGAAGAGAACGCTATTACATATCTGTAGTTTAAAGAACTTCCGAAACAATATCAGTACCCAGTGGTTCCGAGTGGAGAGTGTTATCCAGTGAATGAATATATTTCAAATCCACTGGATAACGCTTTGATCTTGCCACGTAGATGGTGTTTCATCACAGGCATCCCAAATTCACGTTACGAGGGTGGAATGTAATTTCTGTTGACGCGAACGAGCTGTTTTCACGTTACAAGCGATCGTTGAGACGTTGTATGAGAACTAAAATACTGAGATCTGCGAAATACAACAAAGATAAATCTTCTTTATGTAGTTTATTGATCAAAAGGTAAAATACAGCGATATTTATTGTTCGCAGACCATAGCATTTTACGTCTCAAAGATCGCTTGTAACGCAAAACCAACGCGCTCACGTCAACAGAAGTTGCATTCCACCCTCGTAACGCGAGTTGAGGATGTCTGTGGTTTTATTCATTTTAAATACAGTAGAACCTCGATAACTCGAATTCCCCGCTAACTTGAACTGATATAAATTTCCTTTCCCTTGATCAAAATTTCACTGAAATTTACCCCGATAACTTGAATTCCCCGCTAACTCGAACTGTTTTTCGTTTCCCCTCAGAGTCCGAGTTACCGGGATTCTACTGTATAACCATTTTTTTTAGCAACTGTGGCTTGGAGAATCTCTCTCATTATAAATTTAGGATGTTGCAATAGGCCATTTTCACGATGACGACATTTGCCTACAACTACCAGAATTCATTTCGTTTTTGCTTTGTTACTGAAATTTGTCAATCCCGCTGAGGATTAAAGAACAATAGTCCTAATTTGCACAAGAAAACAACAAACTGAAGGATTCTGGTAGTTGTAGTAAAATGACGTCATCGTGCAGTTGTCCTGTTGTTGTTTTCTAACTTATGCTTATCGTGACGAACTTCCTTTAGATTAATGAGTTGTTTAAGAACATAAAGCTGACGTTGAGTGGAAGCCCTGCTTGGCGCACAGAGGACGTGGTGCGAGTCACTTGTTGTGGTCGGGATACAAGTTTGAGCCTTCGATACGTCAACGAGACAGCGGTAGCTTTCATCTGGGTTGAAGTTCGAAAGTTACAACCAGTGGACTGGAACAGTATCACAAGTAAGAATGCGAGCGCCGCCAAGAAAGAAAGAAAACTACTTGGCTCAACTATTTTAACGTGAATCTGGAACTTGTAAATAGATGAATAGACGGTTTACAGTTTTGTGTTTTAGACAGCTTGCATCCCAAAATGTTTTCCCTAAAGTGCGTTGTGCATTATTGTTTGTTAATTCTCTAAACGCAGAAAGAGAACAAAATAGCCAAACGTAGCTTAAAAGTAAACTTGAAATCCTTTAGGCAAAAAAATAATTTAGAGTAAGCGCCGGAGTAAATTCAGGCATATTGCCTATGCCTATTGCTATGAATAATTTTGAAATAATCATGTTTTCTTTTTTGTCTAGGTGGTCAAAGGAAGACTACACTTGTGTCTGATATAGATTTGTCGTGTCCCTGCAACTTAAAGGAGAACTCCTGTGATACAGGCTGTTGTTGTGATCAGGTTATAAATGCTTCACACTGTCCTCTAGAATAACAAATACCTACATTTAGAAATAACAGGGAAAGACAAACAGGACTACTGCTAAAGGGTGACCGCGGCCGCTTAATGGAGGTGGCAGTTCTAATACCGTTTAGTAAAATCCAACTGGTGGTCTATTATCAATGCTGCATTCTGATTGGTTGAGCTACTACTAGGCTATATGTTATAGCCCACTAGTAGCAAAAAGCGCCTGCTTTTAAAACCAAAACAATGGTGGCTGAATTGTGTTTTGCTAGCTAAAGTTGTTTTGTCTCAATATTTTTGACCAACTAGTTGGATTTTACTAAAACAATTATTCCTCTCGCCCTCATGGCCTCTGAGTCAATAGCCAACTGGCCTCATGGGGTATTGACTCAGGGCTCATTTGGCCTAGATGAATGATTGTGAAAGATTCAGTGTGTGTGTGTGGACGGAAAATCGGGACTAGAAAAATTACCCATTGAATACAAAGCCGTAATAGGCCATTTTACAGTTGTGGGGTTAGCGTTCTAGCCTTTGAGTGAACGCGAGGCTGAGGTTGAGCTTGTTTTAATACAAACCCCCTTTCTTTTGCTAAGGGAGTTAGTCTAAAAACAACATGATTTACATAATAAAGCAGGACAGGTTGTACCAAAACAACGTCAACTTCAGCCTCGTTTCCAGCTGTTTCTATAAAATGGGCTGTTGGCTAGGCTTTGATAGATTCTACTCGCAAACGTAACCCAATATGCTACTAGCAGTGCTCGTATATTTTTAAAATTATGCCAGGTATTATGCTAGTTTTTGCGAATTTTGCTCATTTTTGCTAAAAATGCAGAAATTATGCTTCTACTTTTTACTTTACATTTGGTTAAAGCTCCTTAATAACTATGCTACAAACAAGTAACTGGCAAACACATTTACCCTGTTTACATCTGACGCTATCTTGGGTAACCGAGCCAGTTATGTGTATAAGTCCTGTGGAAAGAGTCCTAGGACACTTCCTTTAGGATAAAGGTCCATGGTGTGATAATTAGCAGACAAAAAAATTAATTTTCTTAGTTAAATTTGCCTGAAACAGTGATCTCAGGCCAAAAAAAGGTTGTATGATCAATAACTGTCAATTTTGTGCTGCAAAAACTTGCCACCGTATTTTCTTCATGTCACCTGTCTTTTTATTGGTTGCTATGGCACTGTATCTGACGTATTAAGTAATTGTTTATTATTTCGAAATGTTCCATGTTTATTGCTTTTTACATCATGGCCAAAAGACTTTGTATATGTAACTTCAAATAGCATTTGCTACTTATTTAAGTGATTGCTTGAATGTGTATTCTCTCTTAAGGATTGTAGTGACTTTGAAGACGAGAGCGCCAATTGCATCCCAGGATTCTTTGGTGGTGCTACCTCAGAGAGACCTTTCGAGTTTAGTTGCCAAGCCTCCTGGCCTGACGCAAGGGACTGGCAACCATTCCTCTGTGTTGCCATTAACAACAGTCCATTTACTGGCTATTTTTACAATCTCACCAGTCCTTCTCTTGCTCAGGACTCGGCATCGTTTAACTCGCTTGCGAGGAATAAGAAAAGGGAAAGTTTTACGTTTATGGAGAGCGAAGAACGCCGAACCACAATCTCGAGTGGGTTGTACACTGTGGGAACAAGTGTGAAAACAGCTGCTAACGCTGAAGATGTAAACTATGTTAGAGCCACAGTGGGCGTGTTGAGTCTACCGCAGACTGTATTCAATGGTTTGTGCTCCCAGGACGTACCCGTTAGATTTCTGGAACAAGTTTCCTCTCGCTGTGTTCTTGAGTTGGAAGAGTCTCTTTGTAACTCGCAGTCGCCGTGGAGTGCTTTGAATTATTTGATGCCCATTCAACTCAATCGCCCCACGTGCGTACGACCACCCTCTGTTCTGGCACAAGGACGGCTCAACGAAACAGGAGGGCCTCCTGAGCTTGCCACAACAGACGTACGATATTATTGTACGGATATCGCGGCTTTTGTTTCAGCGGCAGCTAAGGAATCGGAAAACTCGCTTACTAATAATTCTTCTTCGTTATTTGAGAGCAGCGCGCATGAAAGAGCAGATCCCACGAGGTGTGCGTTTGATGATGGAGAAACTCTACCACCACCACCGGTCTTTAACAAAACAACGAGGTTATGCTCAAATGTAGTGGTCAAAGTTGAATACGAGTTTGAATGGCGTGACAGAAGAATTGACGCGGTGAAAGCAATAGTCACGCTTGGAAACGTTCAAATTCCTGCAGTTAAAACAAATACCGGTCTTGTCACTTCTACCGATGCTATCAACACCCTAAGCCAGAGCTTTTCAGTAAATTTCACCCATTCACCGCTACTTAATTCTTCAAACGTCCGCGAGGCTACTTTTCAGCGGTCAGGGAATCCAGGCTACCTGCTCGGTCGACCGGTGTTGAGTCGCCTGGAAAACAGTTCGGGACAAGTGAGTTGTAGAACGTTTTGTTGCCTTCGCTCTGTTATACATTAAGGAATAATAGTGACAATATTGCTGTCGAAGGTGGTGATGATGATGATGGTGGGAATTACTGACAGTAATAATCATATCAGTAATATAAGAGGCGGATGGAATATAGTTCTACCCTTTAATTTTGTTTGACCATTGAAGTAAAGCTTCCTCCGCCATACTTTACCGAGCACGATACCCTGTGTTTTATTTCCCCTTGAATTTGGACTTTTTTTAACTCTTGGAATGAAAGGGTTAAATGTTGTTGCTCATTTTTGAGAGAGTTTCTTGGAAGAATAGGGCAAAACTACTTTGCTAGGTTAATGTCACAACGATTGGGCAGAATGGCCCTCCTCTGATTGGATAGGAACGAAAGAAGTTAAATGAGAGATCAATGTAGCCTGAAAAACAGACTTTCCCAGACGTCTGGGAAACCAGTGTTGGCGTCAGCGCGAAATGTCGGCTGTTTTCTCACGCTTAGATCAATGTTGCGTATCAAATAACCAGTTACTGATATTGATGAATTTTTTTTGTCTTGTTTAAATTGTTGCAGCACCCTAACGTTTTGTTCGCCTTTCTAGGTTATCGCTGGCAAACTTCAAGTTTGGTCCCCAGGCCATGATAGTCTATGCGCGGGATCCACTCTTACCCCTATCCTTTATGGCGAGGATGCGTTTTCCGGTTGTTTATTGCGGTTATCGTTTGAGGACATGCGCAACTGCTCCTATTTAAGAGAAATGGTTCTAATTAACCAGAATCGCCTGATCCAAGCCACACATGTTGGTCGCAGTGGTAATGCAAACCTTAGCGTCCTCGCTGATTGGCTGCCAGTAATAAGGTAAGGTATTTAAGAATCCGTAACTTTTTTAATTCTTTGAACCAACCGCAGTTAACCCTTTAAGGCCAGATAGTGACCAACATCAATTTTCTCCTAACAATATCCATACATTGTCAAGAGATAAAGTTATGAGAATCAATAAAATGATCATCAAAGAGAAAATGCTTTGATTATTTATGAAATTCTCTCAACACATTTTTTATGGAAAAGTATTGAGATCAGTTTGGAGAATTTGTATGTGGATATTGGGGCTTAAAGGGTTAACAGACCATTTCCGAGTTGCCCCAAGCCTCTGTTTCAAAGCGAGACTAAGTGCGAAGCTGTTGATATGGAAATGAACTCATTTTCTCAAGATAGATTTTGCACTCAGCCTCCCTTTAAAAGTGAGAGTTTTTGGAGCTCGGAAATGGCGAATTGTCTAAACATGTTGAAGAGAAGTCAAAATTATGTCACCGTCGTCCAGTCGTTACTCCAGAGAATCTACACAAATTTATTTTGAGCTTCAGAAAGTATCTTTGAGCCAAGTTTTGTTTCATTTTGTGATTGTGTCCTAAGCAAATTCTCTGTGAGGCAACTAAGCGCCAAACAGTATTGTCTAAATATTATATTGTTGAAGTCAGTTCCGAAAGCTTTTAAATGTAGTTCGCTGGACTTGAATTGGTAAAACTACAATTAAGGCTCTTTTGTTGAAGAAAATTTTGTTAATGCGGTTTGATACGTTGGTAAATAATGATGAAACTTATTGAAATCTTTTTATTTTGTTTTGTTTTGCTTTGTTTTATTTAGAGAGCCAATAAGCAATAATTCCGAATCCTCCTCGGAAGAGGGAGCTTGTCCCGGCATTCCTAGCGGAGTAATAATTGAGATGCTGGTGACGGATGCTGGGAAATACGGCGGCGTACCTCAGATGGAAATAGTGGGAACGAGAATCAAGTAAGAATTAGTGTGATTATACGTCGCCCGTTCAGTGTCTGTAGTACCAACAAAGAGAAGGGAAAATAAAGAAATTCTCTCACAAAGACACATAGTTTACGTTTCAACACACCACGAGTAGTGTCATTCTTCTTGACAGTTGAAAGGCGAACTCGAGATTTCTATTTCTTTCAAGCGATCACAAGAGCTCTTCGAGATGCCTCCAGAACGCTCCTCTTCGGTGGAAAGAATTTTCAACTGAGTTACTTTTTTTGTACGCATCCCGCGTTACCTTTCGGTCTCACCAAATTGTTTTAGAAAAACAAAGGTTGCACGTAGTTAAACGAAACTGTATTGTAGGAATAGTACTTTTACCTGAACCATGCAGTCTCTTTTAGTTCCACAAATTTGCGTGAAGTGGTTTGTAACTGGGCCGCCGCACTCGCTCATTTGCCCTTCTCGGATGATATGTATAATATAGCAGCGAAATGTGCAAACGACGAGATTGGTCGAAAATACTTTTGATATTTTGTCTCAGTTGAGTACGTTCATCGGCAGCTAAATTTCCCGCGTTGTCGTCTTACTTTCACTTATTGCACCTAATTGTTCTTGTTAGATTCCAGTTTAGCACGTGGCAGTTCAAGTGTGTCAGTGGTGTAAGTTGTTCAGCCCCCAGTGATACTGATACAGACTTAACTCAGTTGGTACCCAGTCCCTCAGCTACTCCAGCAGCCGCAGCTTCATCCACCGTTCTTGACACGTCACAAGCAACTATGTCACCCCTGGCTTTGAGTTCAGTACTTAACTCTAACTTGGTACATCCATCCCTCTTATCAGCATCTTCATCAACCAGTGGCTCAACAATCATCACAGATATCAACTCTAACTTCGTACCTCCATCCCTCTTACCAGCATCTTCATCAACCAGTGGCGCAGCAAACATCACAGATACCAACCCTAACTTCGTACCTCCATCCCTCTTACCAGCATCTTCATCAACCAGTGGCGCAACAAACATACCAGGCAATAACCCTAACTTCGTACCTCCATCCCTCTTACCAGCATCTTCATCAACCAGTGGCGCAACAAACATACCAGGCAATAACCCTAACTTCGTACCTCCATCCCTCTTACCAGCATCTTCATCAACCAGTGGCGCAACAAACATCACAGTCATCAACCCTAACTCTGTACTCCCTTCCCTCCGGCCAGCTACATCATCCAATGATAACGTAACAAACATGAAAGTGAGTTCTGGATCGAGCCCTACTGCCGCTCACTCATCTCTCCCGTCACCAACGGCGTCTTCATTATCTAGCCATCTCACTGTAAGTTCATCCGTCAGTCCTCCCGCAAGTGGTACGGAGAACACTAGGAACTACCCGCCTCACTTCCAATACTTTATGGTGACAAGCTCAGTTGTTTTCATTAAAGTGCCCGCCGTCAAATCACAGAGAGTTAAAAGGTCAGTCTATGCGCATGCGTTGAAACGACAGTCATGTTTCGTTTTTGTGTTCCATTTTTCATGGATTTAGTCCCCGTCAACGTTCCTTTGGTTCTGTGTTTGTCTGCACTAACCCTATTCGGCGCCTGTTGAGCGGTTCTTGTACGCAACAAGTCGAAACAGGGGTCCTCTTATATTCGATCAACTCCCTGTGGGCACACTCGGGACCGCCCGCGTGCGTGTATTAGCAGGATGATAAAACTGAAGAAAAAACCTACTGCTGTCTAAATGCCCCTCATTGCCCGTTATAACGAGAGTAAATGTGCTTTCAAGACCAGACTGTGTTCATAAATCCGTAATAAGGGGATTTTGTCTCACTTGAACGGCTAACGGCGTATGACAGATCAAGTGCTACGTTGGTTGTAGTCTCCCACGCAACCGTTTTCGTCTCATCACGCAACGCTCCTTCCCAGGAAGAGCAGGAGCGTTGCGTGATGAGACAAAACGGTTGCGTGGGAGGCTACGTCGGTTAGGAAAATTTGATTTCATTAGCTGGGTCGATGAGCTAAATTGTTCATAGTAAAGGAATTTAAAACCCAAGACTACCACCCCTTTGTCAAAGCGAAGCATCATTTTCACTTGGTCAAT
>OZ037785.1:16833803-16866303 GCA_964035525.1 Porites cylindrica
AGATGACTTTTTGGAGGGAAGATCTTGCTCGAGTAACCGACGTTTTTTGGCGGCTTACTAGCCGAACTGGGAACCAAAAGCAATCTTGGCGGAGTCGATCGAAGTCGATGTTCGCTGAAAGGTTTCGGATTTTGTACGGATTCAAGTCCATCCTTTAAAAGGGAAACGCACCATTGAAAAGGTGCTTAGTGAACCGTAAAAGGGTTTAAAAACTTTGATGTTTCTTGTGGAATTGAGAAACGAGGCAGTTTTTCAATGTCTGTATTTTTAACTTGTTTTTCAGGTTCTTCACGTGAGTTCAGTGTCCAGTGTAGCTGCAGAGTGACAACTACCTGGGCCGTTTGAGCAGGTGAGGTTAAAGTAAGAGACATTCCAACCCCTTCTGAGGGAAAATTGGGAGGTTTTTTTCAACCCCAAGGAGCTAATATGAGAGCCGAAGGCACGAGTCTTCAGTCAGTCATCTACAGTAATTCTCTAGATAAACAGAATAAATCTGATGCAGAAACCTGGGTTGCCTTAACTTAACTTTAACTTTAACTTTAACTTTATTATTCCATCGCTCATATAGTACAAACGCAGTAAAGCCAAAGCCGGGGGCTCATACGGCCTGTGGTCAGAATGACAGAGATTATTATTTTATATAGAAATGAAGACTGTAGGCTAAACTACAAAACTAAAACAAGATACAAAACTGAAATTAAATACGTTTACATGCATGCAGTCCTATAACAGTCCATAAGTAGTGACAAATAAACTAACAATAAGCTATGAGAATCCTGCGCTAGTTCAATTTAGGCTTAAAAAGTGAAGTTTTAGTTTCTTTTTGAAGTTAGTATTAAATATTTTATTTTAGTCAGTAATTGTAACCTAACACTAAATAGAAGTGATGAGCTGATAGTAAAAAAACACACTTAATTTTCCAGAAAAATGTCTGTGCATGGCAAATTGAACATGCAGCATGTAATCCTCAGAGGCCAGCAGCATGCAAACCTGAACTAAAAGTGTGGATTAATCATGAAGAGGTAGGTAACACATCCTACATGGTTGTAGACATAACTGGATCCTCTTTTGGATCCCTTTTTGGGCCACTCATTTTCTTTAAATAGAGGGAATTCATATAGCTCGTTTCTCATATGCTAACAAAAACTGCTAAATGCTAATGCGAAGAACAATGGAGAAGGCATGCACCAAACTGAACACTGCTACAAATTCTTAATTGAAAGAGAGTTCGAATCATGTCTTCTGTTGATTTTACGTGCGGGATGCCGAAGTTTCATCCGTGCTTCTCCCAAACAAATGTTCAAATACCTGAAATACTGGGAAAAGCGCATCTCAACCGCTGGAGTTTTTCTCACTATAAAGACTGAAAGTTGTTAAACAAGTGATGCTGCAGTTTTTCGGTCTGGCTGTGGTAACTGAAAAGACCACAAAAATCAGCAAAAAGGCAAGTATATTTAAAAGTACTGCTGTTGCCTAGTACAGAATATTCTTGATTCAGATAAGTCATTAATTTTGTTTTGGAAAAGTGCATCACATTCCAACGTGAATTGCCAGTGAGTACAAAAGCTGGTCATTAAACAATATTGTGAGCGTCATTTTCATATAAGGAACGGATTATACGAAATTGCACCTATTTAATATAAAGAAATAACAAAAATCAACTAATTTCAAACAGCAAGCAAGCAAATAATTAAGTCCCATACCTTCATTGTCAGGGTTGTCTCTAAGATTTCAAGTTGCCGGGTAAATACAACAAGTAGGCAGGGAATCAAACGGCTAGGGATTTCTTTTGGTTCTATTTTTCTTCTATTTTCCAATAAAAGTAGCCGGGGGCCACTCTCTTAGTAGCTGAGGAAAATCCCCGGGCCCCGGCTCTTTTTGACAACCCTGATTGTCTCTTGCTTTTTTTACTCGAAAGGTGACTGCAGAAAGAGCTTGCCAGATACACATTAATTTTCCAAGGTTGTCCTTAGACTGACCACCTACTATATCTATTATCATCAGTATCTGCAAGACTTTGCGTGTTGTTTAAATGCGATGACTGCTTGCGACTTGGCTTGCAACTGCTACGACTGCTACCACTAAAAACTCCAGTAAAACTATTTACTGTACAGGATCCAATGAAATAGGCCAATTACAGGTATTTTTAGGTGACAATCACCAAATGAGGATGAACAAGCTTGAGAAAAATTATGAGAAACACCAGTCATAGAATTTGAATTTTTTGCATGTCTTGTCAACCAAATAAGGTGACTGTTATCTTCAGAATGTGTAAATATCATGGTTGCTATGGTTACATTATAAAACATGCCTTTCACACCAAAAAAAATGTTAGTGGTTTGGCATTTTAGTGGTGTTTACATAATAAATTGAACATTACATGACCACTTGGAGATACAAAATTTCTCTTCTGGTGTTGAAAAATTAATGTTTCATGAGGTAGTGATATTTGAAGAGAAAATTTTGTATCTCTGTGCTGAGATAAAAGGAAAAGCAAGAGATATCCGTGGAAACCTTGTAAAAAGCCATTCACTTAAGGCACCACACTGAAGCTGTCTGTAAAATACTGAAGACATCTTATATTGTGTACTTCCAGAAAATATCCATACCTTACCTTGAAGGGAACGAATGTTGTTGATAATATTTTTGGCAATGTTTGCTGTATGGCATCTGATAACCTCCAGGACACCGTTAGCTAATTAATTAACCATGGAGGTGTTGCCTCACACTACCGACTACAGGAGTTATGTCATCTGCGAAAGAACCAGCTACATTCAAACTAAACACCACGTGAACTTTAATTACTTCAATTTAGTTAGAACATGTTACAACAAAGCTTAGAACACAATCAAATTTAATAGGTTGGATCAAATGTCTAATAAAGCAACAGCTAGATAGCCGGAAGTATACTCACAAGCTGATGACAATTGTATTACACTGTAAGGAAAACTATGACGTAAGCCATGAAGAAAAGCATTTAGCCCACTGTAGATAAAAGATGGTCAACACAAACAATAATACCGGTACTTGTTTTGAAGACCGGTAGCAGTGAAACAGTTGATAGCTTGCTCAACAGAGAAGCTGACATTTGATATTTATATTTTAATATTTGTATTTTCCCCTGGAAAAAAACTCTGTAAGCAACCCTTAACTCCCTCGGAAACTGCCTCGTTTTAGACTCCCTCCCCCGGAATTTCCGTTGCCCTTTGTGGGGATTATGGATATTTTCTGGAACTATTCACTACATTTAGCAAAGGGAGGCCATAGATGAGAAAAAGAGTTTTAAAATTTCTCCCGCAAATCAACCTTCGTACTGGACAGAAATACAAATACAGCTACTGCAAATGCAAACTACAAATATACAACTACTACAAATGTCTCCCTTCAGAGTGCTTATTGGCTACTGATTCAGATAAATTCATTTTTTGTAAACATTATTTCTCCAGAATAATTTCATGTTTTACATCTTTGTCTTTTTTGTAGGAATAAAATGGTGGGAATGATGCTACATGTCCAGTTGAATGATGCATCAGATTTCAACATGTCCATATGAGAAAGTTTGACAGGGACAGAAGGAACTAATACCTTTCCAACTTCTGGTAGGTTTAACCAGTAAAACCCTAATGAGCGTTAGTCTAAATAAAGGAAATTTGGGGACCAAACGAGGCAACTCGGTATGATTCGCACCCACGTACGACCTTCAAGTTAGATCTGCTGTTGTTCTACTGATTAATGCTGTGAACCCTGCATAGAGCAAGTCGTGGACAATATTGTGTGGCGGACCGCGTAGAGGGAAGAACGTTTAACCCTTCAAACCGTAAGATCAAAATCTGAATTCTCATTTGTTGCCCTTATTCATTTCCTGTAGATGTAGTGAGCAGAGGTTGATAAAATGTCAAGCAAATTTATCTTATAGGTGATCATGTGCGTAATTCTCATGACCACTCTGTTTTACAAAGCATTGATATCAGTTGCAAACAGAAATTTCATACTGACCACTCTTAGGGCTTAAAGGGGAAAACGTTCATATCTCATAATCTATTATCTGCCACAGCACTGTGTAGCAAATGATGAAACATACAATTATCTCTGGAGCTACGAAAAATCCCATAAACCCCAAGCAGCGTTATGGCTACTTTATGTATGTACCCAACCATAATAAAAAAGAATACTAAAATCTATATTTTAACGTTTTGTTATCCTTTCTTTTAGAGTTCCTATCGCTGCCTAACTGCGGCGGAATTGATGTATAAGCTGCTGCACGTTCGGAGGTACATTCTTAGCGGGAGTGAATTTCGTTCTCGGCATCGACAAGTGAGTGCTTTGAGTTTGCAAGTCTTCCCCTTCCTAGATTTCCGCCATTTTCACCTTTAATGTCTTCTCCTTTTCTGTTCCATTACAGAGCACATCAACATTTTTTACCCCAATCTAAAATTATTAACGTGGGCAACGGGAATGCTGGTTTGTCTGGGAACTGATTTTTTGTGTAAAATCGACGGGGTGTATAGGCGTTGAGACGTATCTTGCGTAAACCGCTGACACTCACAACCGATATTACACAAAAAATCAGGGAACAGAGAAACGTAGGGATACCAATCTAAAATTATTAACGCGGGCAACGGGAATCCTGGTTTGTTTGGGAACTGATTTTTTGTGTAAAATCGGCGGGGTGTATAGGCGTTGAGACATATCTTGCGTAAACCGCTGACACTCAAAACCGATATTACACAAAAAATCAGGGAACAGAGAAACGTAGGGATACCAATCTAAAATTATTAACGCGGGCAACGGGAATCCTGGTTTGTTTGGGAACTGATTTTTTGTGTAAAATTGACAGGGTGTATAGGCGTTGAGACGTATCTTGCGTAAACCGCTGACACTCAAAACCGATATTACACGAAAAATCAGGAAACAGAGAAACGTAGGGATACCAATCTAAAATTATTAACGCGGGCAACGGGAATCCTGGTTTGTTTGGGAACTGATTTTTTGTGTAAAATCGACATGGTGTATAGGCGTTGAGACGTATCTTGCGTAAACCGCTGACACTCAAAACCGATATTACACAAAAAATCAGGGAACCGAGAAACGTAGGGATACCAATCTAAAATTATTAACGCGGGCAACGGGAATCCTGGTTTGTTTGGGAACTGATTTTTTGTGTAAAATCGGCGGGGTGTATAGGCGTTGAGACGTATCTTGCGTAAACCGCTGACACTCAAAATCGATATTACACAAAAAATCAGGGAACAGAGAAACGTAGGGATACCAATCTAAAATTATTAACGCGGGCAACGGGAACCCTGGTTTGTTTGGGAACTGATTTTTTGTGTAAAATTGACAGGGTGTATAGGCGTTGAGACGTATCTTGCGTAAACCGCTGACACTCAAAACCGATATTACCCAAAAAATCAGGGAACAGAGAAACGTAGGGATACCAATCTAAAATTATTAACGCGGGCAAGGGGAATCCTGGTTTGTTTGGGAACTGATTTTTTGTGTAAAATCGACGGGGTGTATAGGCGTTGAGACGTATCTTGCGTAAACCGCTGACACTCAAAACCGATATGACACAAAAATTCAGGGAACGGAGAAACGTAGGGATACCACTCTAACTCGGGTACTTTTCAAATTGGAAACTTATGCTAACTTCTTAGTTTCTTCCTATCTCTACAGGCGATGGTAGCACGCTTTGGGATTGCCAAGCAAACTCTGTTGATCATGATGATTTCTTCCGCTTTCTTTTTTAAAGATAGGGCGGTCCACACTACTACAATCTAAAATTATCAACGCGGACAACGGGAATCCTGGTTTGTTTGGGAACTGATTTTTGTGGAAATTCGACGGAATGTATAGGCGTTGAAACGTATTTTGGGTAAACCGCTGACACTCAGACCGAGAACACAATAAATCAGGGAACAGAGAAACGTAGGGATACCAATATTGGAAACTTATGCTAACTTCTTACTTTCTTCCATCTCTACAGGTGAGGGTAGCACGCTTTGGGATCGCCAAGTATACTTTATTAATCTTGATTCTTTTTTTTCCTCTTTCCTAGATTTCTAACGTTTTCCTTTTTATCTCTAGTATTTTTGTTTTAGATCGTCCACAACACTGGACTTTGTAGGCTTTGACTTTTATTCAGTCTTTCAGGGTCAAAGCAAAGATGTGCATAATTCTAGCTTAAAATTATTGGGTAGAGGTTAGAATCCTGGACCCTGACTGACCACACACTGCTGCTTTTGCTTCAAGTTTGGCTGGTGAGTATATCACGTTATGAATTTCTTTTAGTTTTCCTTTTTAATATCTAGTCATTTTGAAGAAGCGACTTTGTAAAACATTTAGCTTTAAAAAATTGCGAAAAACTTTTCTTAAAAACATTTAATACATTCTAAAAAAGGTAAAAAATACCCGACTTTTCGACGTTACCGGATGTCATTATCAAGTGAAAACAAATGCAATATCAATGTTCTATAAATACAAGAAAAACAGTAGTTCATTAAAAGGAAAGTAGTGTAAAAATATGTTACAAGTCAAACAAAGAGGTTAGAACTGATGGAGTCACTCTGAGTGTTGAGGCTAGGCCTCAGTTCTTTGATGAATAGCATTTCGTAAACGAGGCAGTCAAATTTCTCGTGGCATTTCTTGAGAACGCGAAATTGGCCCTCATTGAGAAGATTTTTGCAGTCACTGTGCGCTTCTAATAAATGTTTACCGATAGCTGAATACTTGTGTTCGGCAATGCTTTGATGAAGGTGTCGGGCTGTGTAGCCAACATAATCTGCATCACACAGATCACGTGCAAATTTGCAAACAACGCATTGCTGACTTACAAAACTCGGCTTAATTTCTTTAGGCTTAAGATCTTGCTCCAATTTTTTGCTCACAAAAATAAGCTCATAAATTCTACCGTTAACATGTTTATTCAGAATATTGCAACTAAGCCAGAAAAGAAAACCGACGATGGCAACACGATCAGGGTGCCCACGATCAGCATAGTTCTTCCATTCAAAGATCAGATAGCCGCTAACGCAGTGCGTAGGCAATTGCGTGATCTCAGCAATAAGATTGCCATCACTTTACAGCCCCCTCTTAGGAAAAAATGCGGAAGAGGAGCGTCCGTAAACAGCCTAAACAATTTTCCCTTGCACTTAACTTGTGGAAGAATTATGCGATATCAGCCAGGACCCATAAAACTGTTATTCTTATCTTAGAATTCTCCTTTTTATTGCCAATACAGCTAATCAAATCAATTGTAGTGGTTAGTGTCCAATTGCTATTTTAAATCTGAGACTAAGGGGGCAGTTTACAGAGTTTTAAAAGCTAATTTATAATGCTTCCTTGTTTTATAAGGATCTGCCAAAGCAAAACGACAAGAGTAAGAAAGTGGAAGAGGAAGATTAGTAAACTGGACAAGGACATCAGGGATAAAACATCGGCCACACTGAATCGAAGTAAGCTTACAAGTCTTTCGCCAAGGAAAATAACGGAAACCTTACTCAGTAAAATGTCTATCAAAAGGCCCAGGAGAGGCTTTTTCCAGCCATTGCTGGTTTGCACGTGAGGTCACGGCGGCCATATTGGAGGTCAAGAACAAAAGCATTTCTCTCCTCTGGTAACTTAACTCTGTTTTCATGTAAATGCTTCAAGAAAAATTCTATTGTATTGACCCTCAACATGGCCGCCTTGTCACGTGGTTGCAAACCAAGAATTGGAGAGGGTTGCTTGATACATTCTGTTGAAGGGGGTGAAAAGATTACACCAAAGTTTCAATTTAGCGGCCCTGCAGACCAAAGTCTGATTCAGCCTTTCATGGAGCCATTTGAACTCAATTTCAACCAAAAAGAGCCCTTTAAAAAGCCTATTCCAGCCGACGCTGGGACGTATTTCAATCCTTGGGTCCAAATTAGCCCTAGATAATCGTATTGTATTGTTGTTGATAATTCATGTTAACATAACGCTTACCACATAACCTATGCCAACTACCAACAGATGTGGTTAACACTGGATACTCATATACGGCATTTACATTCCTAACATCCGATAATTAATGGACAATTTTAATTTTATTTCTCATAATTAACAGCTAAACAAGGAATGAGAACCTTGAGCCCCAATATAGTGTCGCATCTAACAGAGAAGCGGAACTTACCAGAATTGTTGTTCTGTGAAATAAAACTGGATTGTAAGAACAAGGCACTGAATGTGGAACAGAAGGATTGGTTAAATGCTGCAGGAATTTATGTCCTCTTCAAAACCATATCAGCAGATGAGATCAAGATTAAGTCACTTTTACGGGAAACATTTCGATGAAAATAGGATACTTTAAAACTAACCTTCGTTTTAGGCGGCCGTTTCTTTTTACTAAGTAAAAGTCCCGTAGGAAGGACTATGGAGCTTGAGCCTTGGTTCCTACCCAGATTTCCTGCCCGCATTTTTTCCCCTCGGGGTTTTTTGCAATGGGGCAGGTTTTTTGTGGCCTCCGTCTGACCGCTTTTATTTCAGTTGTAAGCGGTAGCTCAACTCTGCCAGATTTCAGTCTTGCTTCGTTTTTTAGCAATATCTTTCAATTTACTCTTAGGTCAGTTGACCCAGAATAGGACATAAATTAAGATTGACTTTAGAATGTACACCTCCAGCCAGGGATGTGAACTGTGTAATATACCCTTGGCTAAGAGCCTGTGAGCTTGGTTGGGTACATGAGTAATAGCAGTGCTTTGGGAAAGACTGACAAAACATGAATTATTCGCAGATTACACGTACACTAGTTGGCTATATCGTATAACAGGGATGCTCCTTGCCAAGCCCTCCAAAAATAAACGTATATGCTTGGACACTAACCATTATTTTACAGTTGGAACTTTGTACATTAGTTCAAAAAATTGAAATTAAAAATGTCTTCCTTCATTATAGTCAGAGAAAACAACCGACATTTGGCGACGCTACCACTGGTTTCCCTGCCAAATGACCTCTGAAAAATGGGCGCAGAAATTCCATACTGATGACGCGTCACTACCCAGATCTGGGTAGTGCTGATGATTGGTGGTGCCACGTGGGAAATTTGATTCAACCAATGAGAAGCACTACCCAGATCTGGGTAGTTACGCGTCATCAGTGTGGACGTTCTGTGCTCGTTTCTCAGACGTCATTTGGCGGGGAAACCAGTGATAGCGTCGCCAAATGTCGGATGTTTTCTCGGGCTATTTTCATTGGTGTATATTTGTTGTTTACTTCACGTATACGCATACTCGAGCGAGTGCTATCTTCAAAGACATTGCAATCGTTCTCAAACGCTAGGTTTACGATCAGTGCATCTTACTAACAGTCAACTACGGATATGTGACCTGGAATCTTAGGAAACAACAAATCTTGAAACTCAGAACTACGCAGAGAGCGCATGTGAGAATCATGGCGAGATCGTAAAACAGCTCATTGGATCCGAGAAGAAACCAAAGTAACAGATATCATGGAAATAATAAGCAAACTCAAATGGAACTGGGCTGGTTATTTGGCGAGAAGAACGGACAACCGTTGGACAATCAGCATTACGTTCAGGACGCGCCAGGGACACACAAGGAACCGAGGAAGACCAAGGACGAGATAAAGGGAAGACTTGCATGGTTTCCAAAACCTGTAACCGTGTCGAAAAAACTTAAGATTTATCCAAAGCGGTTAACCAATGGTTTTGGTCCAAAAATGGCCATTTTTCCATAGCTTTTTTAAAATATAATATAAGCCAGGAAAACGTGTTTTACGATATTCTAAACCGAAAAAACGCCTTTCTGGGATAAAGAAAACAAGAACATAGAAAAGTCAAAAAAGTGAGATTTTTCCAAAGGGGTTAACCCATGGTTTTGGTCCAAAAATGGTCATTTTTCCAACTTTTTTTTTTAGGCAATATAGGTCAGGAAAATGTCTTTTACGATATGCTAGAACAAAAAAACGCCTTTCTAGGCCATAAAAACAAGAAGTTCAAAAACTCGAAAAATTGACAGTTTTCCAAAGGGGTTAATCCATGGTTTTGGTCCAAAAATGGCCATTTTTCCAACTTTTATTTTTTAGGAAATATAGGCCAGGAAAATGTCTTTTAAGCTATTCTAGAACAAAAAAAACGGCTTTCTAGGGTATAAAATCAAGAAGTTAAAAAAGTCGAAAAATTGGCATTTTTCCAACTTTTATTTTTTAGGAAATATAGCCCAGGAAAATGTCTTTTACGCTATTCTAGAACAAAAAAAACGGCTTTCTGGGGTTTAAAATCAAGAAGTTCAAAAAGTCGAAAAATTGACATTTTTCCAAAGAGGTTAACCCATGGTTTTGGTCCAAAAATGGCCATTTTTCCAACTTTTATTATTTAGGAAATATAGGCCACAAAAATGTCTTTTACGCTATTCCAGAACAAAAAAACGCCTTTCTAGGCTATAAAAACAAGAAGTTCAAAAAGTCAAAAAATCGACATTTTCCCAAAGGTTAACCCATGGTTTTGGTCCAAAAATGGCCATTTTTCCAACTTTCATTTTTTAAGCAATATAGGCCAGGAAAATGTCTTTTACGATATTCTAGAACGAAAAACGCCTTTGTAGGCTATAAAAACAAGAAGTTGAAAAAGTCGAAAAATTGACGTTTTTCCAAAGGGGTTAACCCATGGTTTTGGTCCAAAAATGTACTTTTTTTTTTTTTTTTTTTTTAGGAAGTGTAGGCCAGAAAAATGTCTTTTACAATATTCTAACTCCAAAAAACGTCTTTCTACGCCATAAAAACAAGAAGTTCAAAAAGTCAAAAAATCGACATTTTCCCAAAGGGTTTAACCCATGGTTTTGGTCCAAAACTGGCCATTTTTCCAACTTTTTTTTTTAGGAAGTGTAGGCCAGAAAAATGTCTTTTACAATATTCTAAATCGAAAAAACGCCTTTCTAGGCCATAAAAATAAGAAGTTCAAAAAGTCAAAAAATCGACATTTTCCCAAAGGGGTTAACCCATGGTTTTGTTCCAAAAATGGCCATTTTTCCAACTTTCAGTTTTTAAGCAATATAGGCCAGGAAAATGTCTTTTACGATATTCTAGAACGAAAAAACGCCTTTCTAGGCCATAAAAACAAGAAGTTCAAAAAGTCAAAAAATTGACGTTTTTCCAAAGGGCTTAACCCATGGTTTTGGTCCAAAAATGGCCATTTTTCCAACTTTTATTTTTTAGGAAATGTTGGCCAGAAAAATGTCTTTTACGATATTCTAGAACGAAAAAACGCCTATCTAGGCTATAAAATCAAGAAGTTCAAAAAGTCGAAAAATGGACATTTTCCCAAAGGGGGTAACCCATGGTTTTGGTCCAAAAATGGCCATTTTCCAACTTTTATTTTTTAAGCAATATAGGCCAGGAAAATCCGTTTTACGATATTCTAGAACAAAAAAACGCCTTTCTAGGCTATAAAAACAAGAAGTTCAAAAAGTCAAGAAATCGACATTTTCTCAAAGGGGTTAACCCATGGTTTTGGTTCAAAAATGGCCATTTTTTCAACTTTTTTTTTTAAGCAATATAAGCAAGGAAAATAACTTTTACGATATTCTAGAACAAAAAAACGCCTTTCTAGGCTATAAAAACAAGAAGTTCAAAAAGTCAAGAAATCGACATTTTCTCAAAGGGGTTAACCCCTGTTTTTGGTCCAAAAATGGCCATTTTTCCAACTTTTATTTTTTAGGAAATATAGGCCAGGAAAATGTCTTTTACGATATTCTAGAACGAAAAAACGCCTTTCTAGGCTATAAAAACAAGAAGTTCAAAAAGTCAAGAAATCGACATTTTCTCAAACCCATGGTTTTGGTCCAAAAATGGCCATTTTTTCAACTTTTTTTTTAAGCAATATAAGCAAGGAAAATAACTTTTACGATATTCTAGAACAAAAAAACGCCTTTCTAGGCGATAAAAACAAGAAGTTGAAAAAGTCGAATAATTGACGTTTTTCCAAAGGGGTTAACCCATGGTTTTGGTCCAAAAATGGCCATTTTTCCAAGTTTTATTTTTTAGGAAATATAGGCCAGGAAAATGTCTTTTACGCTATTCTAGTCATCGTCCTAGGGTCTAACTCAATTTGATTCATGTCCTCTATGGCACAAAAAAGAAAAAACTTTAGTGAGAAAAACAATTCAACGGAAGAAGAAGTCAGTACATAGACAAATAAAAATAAATGAAACATATATCTGTAGCAGCAAACTCTCTCAAATGAAACATCAGGAAACATATCTAGCTTTTTAATAGTTTGCAGGAATTGAAACTGAATGTATCAAGAGATAGCTCATTCTCTCTTTGATGCACTAAGTTTTTGATACGTCGGCCGGATTTAATTTAAATAGTAAGACTCTGGCACCAACAAGAAATGAAATGAAATGAAATGAATGAATGAATGAAATGAAAAACTTTATTCATGTATCAGAAGATCTAGCGTACGGAAATCCATACGCTAATCGGGACACCTAATTTTAAAGAGAGGATAGCAATCATTAGCAGCTTTAGTCGCGTTCCTAATCAGGGCCGCTTATTTTTTCTTAACATTTTTAATATTCCAGTGGTTTATTTTTGGATTCACAGGCTTGTTTGCTTTTCTGAGGGCTGCACGCTCAAAGCGTCTTGTTGTTAGTACTTCGTTAGTTTACCGTATACTCACTTCTTGATCTTTCATATGTCGAATACTTGTATGTTTTGACGGAAAAAGGTGCGGTTTGTTTAATACAGTAAGTTAAATTATTGATACCTGTTTCCGTCGAATTATTTTCAGGGAATCGAGGGGCTCTCTCCTCTGGGGAAGCCATGGATTTGAGCAGAAATTACTCCTTTACCATTTTGCTAAAAAAAATCGTTAACTGAGATTCCGTTACACCCGCTCACGCGACGACACGCGTCTCGCGCGTGCTGTTGACCACCACACCAAGCAGTCAGTAGTCAACGGTTAACTGTAGGAGTTTTCAAGATGGCGGTTTTAGGAATGAAACGGAAGAAAAGTTTAAAGAGTTTTATTTGTTTTGCCTTGTGAAAAGAAAGGTTCTTTCTTTAAGAGTGATAACAATGAAAACAAGTGGGTTTATACTTGCATTTGCGCTGATGTGGAGGTATTTTGTTCGCAGAACCAATGGAGGTAAGAGTAGCTAATAGTACTAGCTTTTTACACTTAAGTTTATTTCACATAGTTTTTCATTCTTCATCCCTATGATCAATTACAATAGTCGTAAGAAAACGAGAAACGTGTACTGGCTACTTTTTTTTCACTTCCTCTCTTTGCTTGATACCATTGGAGTGAAGCTTTAGTAAAGGTACATTTTACATAGGGCCTTGTGAGATGTTGTTGTTAAGGGCAGTCTACAATGTAGCTAAAAGCTAAGCCGACAGCTTGGTTGTCTTGTACCCTTAAACCTGTCTTGCAACGATGGAAAAACATTATCGCAAGAAAATTACAGAAATTAGTGCAAAAAGACCCATACAAAGTGTGTGCAACTTGACTGTAACTTTGAAATGATGTTTCTATTGTAGCTGTTTCTACATGCCATTTCTGTCATTTTTAATTGATTATACTGACCAGGAATGTCACTAAGATTTCAAGTTGCTGGGTAACTACAACAAATAGGCGGGGAATAAACCAGCCAGGGATTTCTTTTGGTTCTATTTTTCTTCTATTTTCCGATGAAAGTAGCCGAGGACCACATTCATGGTAGCCGGTGGAAATCCTCCGTCCCCACCTCTTAATGCATTTATACCTACTCTCCCAGATTATCCTGGAGTCTCCCGGATACAGCACTGATCTCCTGCTGTCCCATACGGGTCCCCAAATCTCCCGCATAAAATGGTCTTTTGAGCTTTTCTGTGCTTTAATGTGAAATTTAGCCCATTTTTTTCGCAAAATGCAATTTTTTTTAACTCTTTGTACGGTTTCAGGGACATTTACACATATTTAGACACTGACAAAGATTATTTCATCATTATAATTATGAAAGCAAATTTTGAGAGCACCTACTTCATGTAAGACTTCATATTATAATGTCCTAAGCCATGGTGGCTGGGTCAATTTGTGGGAAGGTTGTGGGGTGGGGGGTGGTGAAGCTGTTGACATTTGGGAGGGAGAGAGGAGGGGGGTGTTAGTGCAAAATAAAGAGTCTACAGATTTTAGATGTCCGCAGGTTGGCATCTCTGTTAATAACAGTCCTGACGTGACTACTTTGATTCTTGATAAAATGTTGTTTTAATTTAGCGGTGGTGAATATCAACTTAGCTGGATTCCAGGATGGTGTACTTAATGTGCCCCAAAACAATGAGTTTGGAGAAATACAAGTAGATTTAACAGAGGCAGTGACATCAGTACAGGTTAGCTTATAATGTTGAGTAAAATTCTTTCACTTGCTGGGGAAGAGGAAGGCACCTTTTTGCCTGTATTGTTAACAATGTTATTGTTGGATGAGGCTGAGGATGAAACCAAGAATTTCATAGATTGAGGAGGGTGTTATCTGCCTAGGACAAAGGCAGATAGCACCCTTCAGGACTTTGCCTAAGTAGTGATAAAAATTTATCAAGTGTAAACAAGATTAATTCATTGACCCATGTATTTGCTACTTAACAACCAGGCCACAGTTGTTTGCAGCTCTTTGGAAACAGGTCCTGGAATAACAGCTGTAGAGTTTACGAATGTCTCAGCTCCAGTTGGTACAACACAAGTGGATGTTTCATTTAGGTATGCAATTTCTGTCCACTCCTAAGTGGACAGAAAACCCTACACATATATGATTTTGTTTCAACAATACTGGTATATTGGGCAGTTTGTGCTAAATACAGTGACGTGAACACATACACTCATACCTTCTATGTGACAGTTGCTCTTACATGTACAAGCTGTTTTTTAAAAGTTTGATTCTTACCACCATGCTGTGGTAATATTAATATAAAAAAGTAGTTTACCCTGTGTAATTTGTAAGTTCATTAGCCTTACTTGCCAAGCTTTGGTTGACAGCTGGCCATAAATAATTTTGTTTGAAATAAAATGTAATTCAGGATTGTACCATTTATCTTCGAATGTCAAAAAACTGATTCAAAAATACGGTCAACTCTCTCTAAGACGGACATCTTTGGGACTGGCATTAAGTGTCCGTCTTAGAGAGGTGTCCGTCTTATAGGGAGTCAAAGAAAAGGAGTAAAAAAAGGCAGGGACCAACTCTTAAGTGTCCGTTTTACAGAGGTGTTCGTCTTATAGAGGTGTCCGTCAAGAGAGAGTCGACTGTACTGCACACACTCTAAGACAGACACCTATGAAACTGGCACTGTGTCCATCTGAGCGAGATGTCCTTCTCACAAATTGTCAATAAAAAGAGTATAGAAAGACAGGGACCAACTCTAGATGTCCATTTTAGCAAGGTGTCTACCTCATAAAGATTCAACTAAAAGGTCTAAACAAAGTAAAGATTTAGGCTGGGACCATCTCCAGGTGTCTGTTTTAGCAAGGGGTGTATTTAAAAAGAGTCAACTAAATGGAGTAAAGAGAGGCAGAGTGTTCGGTTAAGCAGTTTGTCCATCTTATAGAGGTGTGCCTTTTAGAAAGAGTTGGCTGTAATAGCTACTGATTCAGGACAAATTTCTAAAGTTAAGGTGGTGGCTCACTTATTGCTTAGTACATTACTGTATGCACAGGCTGCTTTACATTAATTATTAACCCCCGTCATCCTCCTCTTCATGGCTAAAGTGACTTCCCTTGGATGCCCTATGTGTTTTTTAAAAGGTAACTTGACATAATTTATTTTGTACTTTTTACACGTACAGGATCATATCCCCAGGTAGACCTGTTACAATCCAGTGTTCAGCCCAGAGTGCAGGAAGCAATCCACAGTTTACATTACCAGGATCTAAAGGAAACAATGGGTGATTAAGACACTAAATATAGTTTCCCTAAAATATGTCCTTAACCCTTTAACCACTGTGAATATCAAAATCAAAATTCTCATTTGGTGCCCCTGTACATTTTTACTGAAGAAGTGGGGAGAAGTTGTTGAAGTATCAACTTATTATTTTTGTTGTGATCATGTCCTTAACTCTTGTCACCATTCCATTTAAAAAGGGTTGATTTTACAAGGAGAAATTTGATGCTGATCACTCTTAGAGCTTATGTGCATGCAAGGTTGAGATCACCTTTACCCGCAGCCATGTTAAAATCTATCAGAAAGCATGATGTGACTTTGATATACATGTACCCGATTTAATGAGCCTCACCATGGCTGCATTATACTTATATGTAACTTCTACTCTATTGTTTTTAACTCATTAATTCCTTAAGGCTATCAATGAATTTTTGTAGGTGTTGAGGTCAAATTGGATTTCAGGATAAAATTTTTTAACCTAGGTTGACTCTCAATTTCCTTTGTTCACTCTGGCTAGAAGAAAATGGAAATTGAGAATCAAACTACATGTAGGTTAAAACCAAAGGTATTATTCAGGTTCAAGATATAACCTGAAATCAAATTTGATGTGTAAGATAAGCACTTCGATATGCAATTGTGTGACTCAGTCACAACATAGACGTATACACTGTATTTTAGTCATAATTAGTCAGCTCCAAAAGAGAGGGTCTGATTGGAAAAGTCTGTAGCAGATCCATTGAATGCTCACTGAAACTTTTCATCACATTTTTATGTTGTGACTGGAGACAATATCATGAGACAAAATGGAATTTGTGTGTTCTCTGTGACTGTAATGTGGTATTTGAATGGTCATGTCATGAAGTGAACCCAAATAACTTTTGCCCATGGATACACTAAGACTGTTTTGCTTTAGTTTAAGCATTAAAGTTCACAGTCAGTGAGTTGCCCCAAAATAAATGCCCGTCTTACTCAGTAACCTTATCATGCAAATGTCAGTCAGGAATATTTTAAGTGGAAGTACATGTTAGAGTCAAGACTTGACCATCCACTTCTCATTTATGTTCCTTCTTACTTATTTGCTATCAATGGATTTGATTATTGGTAATAATGCATTTTTTTTAGCAGCTCACTTCACCCTGTTACATGTACATGTATCTCAAGATGCCTGATGTGAAGTACATGTACTTGTAAGAGGGCTTTTATGACATTTAAATTACTATTAATATCTGTACATGATGAGCTTTTATAGGTTTATGAACTCTGCTTACAATGTTTATTATTTTTAAAGTATGACTTTTCTTTAAGTGTTTAATTCTTTCTCAGGTCCTTGCGTGTCATTAAAGCACCAACAGTTCACATTTGTCCTGATGTCATCTTAGTTCACAAGTATCTACTCAAGTCAACTGTTCAAGTGCTGTTCAGGTGCTGTTGTTTTTTAATATAAGCTACTTGATTTATTTTTGATAAAAGTTAAGGTTAAAGGTTTTCTTATTAGGGAAATGGCACTTAGCTTTAATACCAAGCTATAGCTTACAGGCAGTTCACTCAAATACTTAGAAACAAGTAATTCAGATATAACATAACAGGATTAAAAACCCCAACTGGCAGGAGGAAACCAGTTCGCTATTACATGCGTGGCTGAGGATTTGAACTCGAGAGGATGGAGAACAACCCCGGCAAGTGACCAGAGTTGGACTTGAATCTGGGACCACTGGATTGTGAGTCCGACTTGCTGACCACTCAGCCACACTGGCTCCATTTTAAACCAAAAACTTGATATGGCATTTTAAGAAGGTTTATCACAAGTTATTATTATTTTCTTTTCAAAAGAAGTAATTAATAATATTATGATTTAGGTAAGATCACTTCTCAGGTTACAGTCAAGCCAGGTCAAATGTACAGTGTGCCCCCCAAGATTCCATGAATGGATTTATTTTCCAAAGGTTGAAACCATTTTTAGTTGAAGATCTTAGATTCATCTCTGCATGCCTACATGCATGATAAGCAGTGAATTCACATGCGAGGTAGTCATGAAATTTCTACCAGCTCAATTTCCATGGATTTGGTGGAAATGTCTTCAAAGCAATTTTGTCCATGCAAAGATTATTCAATCTCACCGACTACAGAGAAGTTATTGTAAAAACATTCACTGCTCATCATGCATGCAGAATTTGAAACTGGTTTCGGCAACAACTAATGGATTCATTTTTCAAATAATTCATTAATGGAATATTGGGGGAGGGGAGGGGGGGGGAGGGGGTGGGTAATTGCGTGACCTGTCTTGACTGTACTGTAAACCAGTACTCAACCTAGTTTGTTCTGGTATTTTCTTTGTTGTGTTTTCTGGCCCTAATTATACAATGAAGGCAAGGGAAATTCTGCTATAATCTTAGATTGGAATTTACCTGCAACATGTATCATTCAATATTAAAGTCAATTGTTGTTATTTGTTGCACAGTGAAAGGATACAACAGTTTGTGGTCAAAGTGAAATGTTCTGTAGTTGAACCAGAGCCTGGTTAGTCCATCATATCATTTAATAATAACAAAATCTTTACCTAGACCCTCTGCATAATTATGTGAACAATGTAAAAGTATCATAATTACAGATTAGTTCTCATTTAGTTCAGGATGGCATGTATAATATATGCAGCATGTTATCTGACATGTTGATGGTCATGGAGTTGTGGTTGCCGCAAACCATTGACCAATAGCTGACAGATACTGGGCTAACGCCCTGGATGATACATGTATCTGGACAGATTTTAAGCAAGGAAAGAAGGTCAATGTCTCACTCAAGGGACTAGATCATGGTCAGTCCAATACTGTACGCTTTTGTACAGTAATCCATGGGCCCCTGATTGGGCCATTTAAGCTGTGACTCTGCCATTACTTGTCTCTCAGTTCTTTTGTAAACACTTGGTTACTGTGTAATTCACATGCTTGGCCTAAGATGGACCCTTCTTAGTTTCCCACATTCCCAGTTGAGTGCTGACTGTCAGAAAAAAAAATGAACAAAGAGGAGAACCAGCCAAATTAACATTTTATAACTACCGGTAGTCATAGTACTAGTACGCCAATATTAATAGGGCAAATCGACTTAACAGAAGAAATATTAGACCTAAGCTTCTTTCTTAAAGAAAAAGGTACAGTTTCTGCTTTGTTTTACTGACTAAGATGTAATGGTACAATTTAACTTGTACCATTAAACTTTTTTAAAAAAAAGGTATATTTTGATCCTTTTTTTATGATTCTGTATGTCTAGGTGGTCCAGCAGTGTTGCAGTTAAGATTTACAGAAACTAGTGTGGTTCCTGATGTCATTGAAACCCAGGTACCACTTGTTTTATGGTGGCTCACGATGATTGCTGAATTTTTTAGCAATTCCCTGATATGTGGATAATACTTCCCCTCTTTTAACCGCAGTAGGATTCAGTGCTCAGTCGGTAAAGCACTGGACTGCAAAGTGGGAGGTCATGGGTTCGATTCCCAGGGCTGCACCACTACCCAGGGTCTTAAAATAATTGAGAAATTAAATTGCTGCTTTTGCCTAGCAAATGGTTAGACCTTTGTTTGGCTCAGATAGCCAGGTAAAATGGTCGTCCTGTCTCCGGAAGGAGACATAATAATAGTGTGCCCAATTAGTACTTTTGTGCTAAATACATTGACACTCAATTATGAAGGTGCATCTTTTTTTCCAAATGACGTAACAACAACTGCATCAAACAAATGCCCAGTCCCTAGTAGACATGACACCGTCACATTCTTGTTGCACAAAATTCCCATGGCAGTGGTAAACTTAAAAATGCTGCTAACTCAAAATCGAAAATGGGTTTGCTAAGGATGTCTATGACAAACTGTTCCTGTTCTGGCAACCTAAAAAATGTCAACAAACTTTACATGATATTTGTTCACCAATAAAGGGGCGGAATCCTGATGCAATGAGGCACCCAGAGACTGGGGAAATGTGTTCCTTGGTTGTTATATCAAGGTCCTCTTCCTTACATTTTACCGTAGCTGGGGCAAAGAAAATCATTGTATACTGGGAGTTCGTTTTATTTTCGAGGGGTTCATTTTATCAAGGTTCCACCTTGAGGGGGTAATTTTGAAACATACCATTAATTTACCATTAAAGTGAAAGTACTAAAAGACGCTCAAAAGGGAGATATAAATACTTGAGGAAATAAGGTCTTTGGTTTTGTATCCCAACAATTAAATTTTCGTTCTTTCCTGTCTGATTCAAGTAACCGATCAACTGGCTTTTTCGTTCAACTGTTGTAGGTTTCGTATGAGATTGTTGCACTTGGTGCTCCTGTGCAAGTGGTCTGTAGTGCACAGTCGACCAACCTTACTGCAATCCCAACACCACTGAACCTTCCAGTTCCAACACCCTCAACTCATCAGCTATCAAGCAGTGTGAATCAGACATCTGTATCAGCCACAAGTGTAAATACATCTGCATCAGTTATTGGAGGTAGTTCGAAGAGGAGGCGGAGAAGAAGCATCCTTTCTAGTAACAGGACAGTACTTCAGTATCAGTTTAGCACTTCAGCAGGTAATGCAAGTAACTCAAACTGAATCCTGTCACGTTGCCACCAGACCATCTCGCCACCAACCAAATCGCTAGCAAGAGGTCGATTCGCTGCCAACCAAATCGCCACCAAGACTAGTAACTCTAAATACCAAGGATTATACCGTAAATCCCCCCCCCGGGGAGCTTATTTATTTCAAGCCCATTTGAGGGAGGGGGGGCTTAATGGAGACGGGGGGCTTATTTGAGAGGGGGGGATTTCTTAGTTTAGAAATGACATTGGTATCACTTCTCCATAAAGAACCAGAATACGAAGTGGAAAAGCTTAAGTACAAGAAGTTTTAGGTCATACAGCCGAGGATCAGAATCAAATGCGATTTTCCAGTTGTTAAATAAACCATCCTGGATCAGTCCACACGAAGTTTTACAGTCGTGGTTGATTAATACAAGCTATCAATTATTAGTGAAGAATAAATGGGGGAGGGGGGGGGGGGGGCTTATTAACTTTCTTCCCCTTAAAAGGGGCAGGCTTATTTGAGAGGGGGGCGCTTAATAGAGAGGGGAGGCTTATTAACTTTCTTCCCCTTAAAAGGGGAAGGCTTATTTGAGACGGGGCGCTTAATAGAGAGGAGAGGCTTATTTACTTTCTTCCCCTTAAAAGGGGAAGGCTTATTTGAGTGGGGGAGGGGGGGAGCTTACTAGAGGATTTACGGTAAGACAGTGCGGACCGGTTTCCATTTAATAACATGTTTAGTTCTTTCTTAACTTAAGTTGATCCTAATTGAAACATGCGTCGAACTTCCCATGTTCTTACTGACATAATGCAATACTGACATGATAGATTCAACTTTTAAGATGTGACGTGAAAGTATCAAACATCGCGGCGGATGTGCTTAACGGAGGTATAAAAATATTAAATGGGAACCGATTATATGGATTTCGCGTTATATCAGCTTAAGTCCTTGGTAAGTGGGTCAGTTATAGGGGGTATTAGTCTTGGTGGCGAGTTGGTTGAAAGCCAGTCCACTTCTTGTGGCGATTTCGTCGGTGGCGAGATGGGGGCGAGATGACCGTAAATCATATCATGAGTCACCCAGGTGACACCCAGAAGGGTACTTAAGGCACCTTTTGCTGGGTAATGCTACTACTTTGTGGCCTTATAATGTTCCAACTCCATTACAGTCTATGGAGAGCTTGCTCGCGGGTTATAGCCTTTACTACCTCGTTCCCCTGGTCCCACGGACCCCTGCACCGAGAGAGAGGGAGACAAGGAAAGGACCCTGGGAACGATGTTGTAGCCAATAAAATTGTAGACCCTGTCTAAGTCCGGTTTTTGCAGATTGTTGATCTCAGCTTTGTTTTCAAAATGTGCGACGCCAGTTTTAGACAAAGAAGTATTTTTTTTCCCTTTTTTTCTACAGGGCCTCCTGTAACGTTCGCTCTGGACGTGTCTCCTCTACGGATTATACCACGAGCTGGCTTTATCCGGGCACCTAACGGCAGTTTCAGTGCAGTCCTGGCACTAAACCAACCAGCTGACAACACCGTGGACATCACGTGTTCTCTAGACACGGTGTCGCCTGGGGCCGACTTAAGCAATACTTCAGGGCTGTGTTCCAATGCGCCAACAGATAAATTGACATTTGCAAACAGTACTGTGGAGATAAAACTCGACATTGTTACAGTTGAGTTCCGGGTCAGATTTACTGTAGAGATTTGAAAAATTACATCTTTGTTTACTATTATACTTTGTTAACTTCGAATTTTAACAGGACGAAGCGCAATTAGTTTTCGTCTTTTAAACTATACTAACAAAGTGTAGATTGCGAGTCATTTCTTACAATAAGCCCTACTAGGGAGTTTTTGCAACAATGAGACAGCAGCAGAAACGTCAGTATAAAAAATTAGTTCGCGTTTTGTGAATCTTGGTGATTCTGATTTAAAAGTGACAAACCTAGATGAATTTTCCGGGAGTTGAATTCTTGGGACCACACCCTAGTTAAGAAGAGAAAGAAAAATTCTTCGTTTTGTGTTTACATACGTCCTCCACAAGACGTCTCACAAGGCGGTATTTTCACGTCTTCGTTGTGCAGTGAACAAAATTATGTGATGCATGTGCCAAATTGTTATTTGTCCATTACATTTACGGTGTTACCGCTTTGTCGTGATTGCTAGAACCAACTAATTTTGTAAGGGGGTGGTGGAACTGTCGGCATAGTCTACATGCAGCTCCACCCTCCCCCTGAAAAAAGAAAAATGGTGAGAGTTCGTGATTGTCGTTTTGCTTATTCGGATGCACCTTAGGGAGGTGGGGAGGGGGCACGGAGGCTGGGTGCGGCTACTTGTAGGCTTTATTTCGTAGAAGTGGCAGAACACGTGGGCATCGCCGCTTTTAGTGAGTAGAGTATGGGTGATAATTCCTTCAGCACCTTGCTAACCGTTTAGGCAAAAAAATTGGACAATTTTTTTTTTCTTATCAACGGAAGAGAACGCTATTACATATCTGTAGTTTAAAGAACTTCCGAAACAATATCAGTACCCAGTGGTTCCGAGTGGAGAGTGTTATCCAGTGAATGAATATATTTCAAATCCACTGGATAACGCTTTGATCTTGCCACGTAGATGGTGTTTCATCACAGGCATCCCAAATTCACGTTACGAGGGTGGAATGTAATTTCTGTTGACGCGAACGAGCTGTTTTCACGTTACAAGCGATCGTTGAGACGTTGTATGAGAACTAAAATACTGAGATCTGCGAAATACAACAAAGATAAATCTTCTTTATGTAGTTTATTGATCAAAAGGTAAAATACAGCGATATTTATTGTTCGCAGACCATAGCATTTTACGTCTCAAAGATCGCTTGTAACGCAAAACCAACGCGCTCACGTCAACAGAAGTTGCATTCCACCCTCGTAACGCGAGTTGAGGATGTCTGTGGTTTTATTCATTTTAAATACAGTAGAACCTCGATAACTCGAATTCCCCGCTAACTTGAACTGATATAAATTTCCTTTCCCTTGATCAAAATTTCACTGAAATTTACCCCGATAACTTGAATTCCCCGCTAACTCGAACTGTTTTTCGTTTCCCCTCAGAGTCCGAGTTACCGGGATTCTACTGTATAACCATTTTTTTTAGCAACTGTGGCTTGGAGAATCTCTCTCATTATAAATTTAGGATGTTGCAATAGGCCATTTTCACGATGACGACATTTGCCTACAACTACCAGAATTCATTTCGTTTTTGCTTTGTTACTGAAATTTGTCAATCCCGCTGAGGATTAAAGAACAATAGTCCTAATTTGCACAAGAAAACAACAAACTGAAGGATTCTGGTAGTTGTAGTAAAATGACGTCATCGTGCAGTTGTCCTGTTGTTGTTTTCTAACTTATGCTTATCGTGACGAACTTCCTTTAGATTAATGAGTTGTTTAAGAACATAAAGCTGACGTTGAGTGGAAGCCCTGCTTGGCGCACAGAGGACGTGGTGCGAGTCACTTGTTGTGGTCGGGATACAAGTTTGAGCCTTCGATACGTCAACGAGACAGCGGTAGCTTTCATCTGGGTTGAAGTTCGAAAGTTACAACCAGTGGACTGGAACAGTATCACAAGTAAGAATGCGAGCGCCGCCAAGAAAGAAAGAAAACTACTTGGCTCAACTATTTTAACGTGAATCTGGAACTTGTAAATAGATGAATAGACGGTTTACAGTTTTGTGTTTTAGACAGCTTGCATCCCAAAATGTTTTCCCTAAAGTGCGTTGTGCATTATTGTTTGTTAATTCTCTAAACGCAGAAAGAGAACAAAATAGCCAAACGTAGCTTAAAAGTAAACTTGAAATCCTTTAGGCAAAAAAATAATTTAGAGTAAGCGCCGGAGTAAATTCAGGCATATTGCCTATGCCTATTGCTATGAATAATTTTGAAATAATCATGTTTTCTTTTTTGTCTAGGTGGTCAAAGGAAGACTACACTTGTGTCTGATATAGATTTGTCGTGTCCCTGCAACTTAAAGGAGAACTCCTGTGATACAGGCTGTTGTTGTGATCAGGTTATAAATGCTTCACACTGTCCTCTAGAATAACAAATACCTACATTTAGAAATAACGGGGAAAGACAAACAGGACTACTGCTAAAGGGTGACCGCGGCCGCTTAATGGAGGTGGCAGTTCTAATACCGTTTAGTAAAATCCAACTGGTGGTCTATTATCAATGCTGCATTCTGATTGGTTGAGCTACTACTAGGCTATATGTTATAGCCCACTAGTAGCAAAAAGCGCCTGCTTTTAAAACCAAAACAATGGTGGCTGAATTGTGTTTTGCTAGCTAAAGTTGTTTTGTCTCAATATTTTTGACCAACTAGTTGGATTTTACTAAAACAATTATTCCTCTCGCCCTCATGGCCTCTGAGTCAATAGCCAACTGGCCTCATGGGGTATTGACTCAGGGCTCATTTGGCCTAGATGAATGATTGTGAAAGATTCAGTGTGTGTGTGTGGACGGAAAATCGGGACTAGAAAAATTACCCATTGAATACAAAGCCGTAATAGGCCATTTTACAGTTGTGGGGTTAGCGTTCTAGCCTTTGAGTGAACGCGAGGCTGAGGTTGAGCTTGTTTTAATACAAACCCCCTTTCTTTTGCTAAGGGAGTTAGTCTAAAAACAACATGATTTACATAATAAAGCAGGACAGGTTGTACCAAAACAACGTCAACTTCAGCCTCGTTTCCAGCTGTTTCTATAAAATGGGCTGTTGGCTAGGCTTTGATAGATTCTACTCGCAAACGTAACCCAATATGCTACTAGCAGTGCTCGTATATTTTTAAAATTATGCCAGGTATTATGCTAGTTTTTGCGAATTTTGCTCATTTTTGCTAAAAATGCAGAAATTATGCTTCTACTTTTTACTTTACATTTGGTTAAAGCTCCTTAATAACTATGCTACAAACAAGTAACTGGCAAACACATTTACCCTGTTTACATCTGACGCTATCTTGGGTAACCGAGCCAGTTATGTGTATAAGTCCTGTGGAAAGAGTCCTAGGACACTTCCTTTAGGATAAAGGTCCATGGTGTGATAATTAGCAGACAAAAAAATTAATTTTCTTAGTTAAATTTGCCTGAAACAGTGATCTCAGGCCAAAAAAAGGTTGTATGATCAATAACTGTCAATTTTGTGCTGCAAAAACTTGCCACCGTATTTTCTTCATGTCACCTGTCTTTTTATTGGTTGCTATGGCACTGTATCTGACGTATTAAGTAATTGTTTATTATTTCGAAATGTTCCATGTTTATTGCTTTTTACATCATGGCCAAAAGACTTTGTATATGTAACTTCAAATAGCATTTGCTACTTATTTAAGTGATTGCTTGAATGTGTATTCTCTCTTAAGGATTGTAGTGACTTTGAAGACGAGAGCGCCAATTGCATCCCAGGATTCTTTGGTGGTGCTACCTCAGAGAGACCTTTCGAGTTTAGTTGCCAAGCCTCCTGGCCTGACGCAAGGGACTGGCAACCATTCCTCTGTGTTGCCATTAACAACAGTCCATTTACTGGCTATTTTTACAATCTCACCAGTCCTTCTCTTGCTCAGGACTCGGCATCGTTTAACTCGCTTGCGAGGAATAAGAAAAGGGAAAGTTTTACGTTTATGGAGAGCGAAGAACGCCGAACCACAATCTCGAGTGGGTTGTACACTGTGGGAACAAGTGTGAAAACAGCTGCTAACGCTGAAGATGTAAACTATGTTAGAGCCACAGTGGGCGTGTTGAGTCTACCGCAGACTGTATTCAATGGTTTGTGCTCCCAGGACGTACCCGTTAGATTTCTGGAACAAGTTTCCTCTCGCTGTGTTCTTGAGTTGGAAGAGTCTCTTTGTAACTCGCAGTCGCCGTGGAGTGCTTTGAATTATTTGATGCCCATTCAACTCAATCGCCCCACGTGCGTACGACCACCCTCTGTTCTGGCACAAGGACGGCTCAACGAAACAGGAGGGCCTCCTGAGCTTGCCACAACAGACGTACGATATTATTGTACGGATATCGCGGCTTTTGTTTCAGCGGCAGCTAAGGAATCGGAAAACTCGCTTACTAATAATTCTTCTTCGTTATTTGAGAGCAGCGCGCATGAAAGAGCAGATCCCACGAGGTGTGCGTTTGATGATGGAGAAACTCTACCACCACCACCGGTCTTTAACAAAACAACGAGGTTATGCTCAAATGTAGTGGTCAAAGTTGAATACGAGTTTGAATGGCGTGACAGAAGAATTGACGCGGTGAAAGCAATAGTCACGCTTGGAAACGTTCAAATTCCTGCAGTTAAAACAAATACCGGTCTTGTCACTTCTACCGATGCTATCAACACCCTAAGCCAGAGCTTTTCAGTAAATTTCACCCATTCACCGCTACTTAATTCTTCAAACGTCCGCGAGGCTACTTTTCAGCGGTCAGGGAATCCAGGCTACCTGCTCGGTCGACCGGTGTTGAGTCGCCTGGAAAACAGTTCGGGACAAGTGAGTTGTAGAACGTTTTGTTGCCTTCGCTCTGTTATACATTAAGGAATAATAGTGACAATATTGCTGTCGAAGGTGGTGATGATGATGATGGTGGGAATTACTGACAGTAATAATCATATCAGTAATATAAGAGGCGGATGGAATATAGTTCTACCCTTTAATTTTGTTTGACCATTGAAGTAAAGCTTCCTCCGCCATACTTTACCGAGCACGATACCCTGTGTTTTATTTCCCCTTGAATTTGGACTTTTTTTAACTCTTGGAATGAAAGGGTTAAATGTTGTTGCTCATTTTTGAGAGAGTTTCTTGGAAGAATAGGGCAAAACTACTTTGCTAGGTTAATGTCACAACGATTGGGCAGAATGGCCCTCCTCTGATTGGATAGGAACGAAAGAAGTTAAATGAGAGATCAATGTAGCCTGAAAAACAGACTTTCCCAGACGTCTGGGAAACCAGTGTTGGCGTCAGCGCGAAATGTCGGCTGTTTTCTCACGCTTAGATCAATGTTGCGTATCAAATAACCAGTTACTGATATTGATGAATTTTTTTTGTCTTGTTTAAATTGTTGCAGCACCCTAACGTTTTGTTCGCCTTTCTAGGTTATCGCTGGCAAACTTCAAGTTTGGTCCCCAGGCCATGATAGTCTATGCGCGGGATCCACTCTTACCCCTATCCTTTATGGCGAGGATGCGTTTTCCGGTTGTTTATTGCGGTTATCGTTTGAGGACATGCGCAACTGCTCCTATTTAAGAGAAATGGTTCTAATTAACCAGAATCGCCTGATCCAAGCCACACATGTTGGTCGCAGTGGTAATGCAAACCTTAGCGTCCTCGCTGATTGGCTGCCAGTAATAAGGTAAGGTATTTAAGAATCCGTAACTTTTTTAATTCTTTGAACCAACCGCAGTTAACCCTTTAAGGCCAGATAGTGACCAACATCAATTTTCTCCTAACAATATCCATACATTGTCAAGAGATAAAGTTATGAGAATCAATAAAATGATCATCAAAGAGAAAATGCTTTGATTATTTATGAAATTCTCTCAACACATTTTTTATGGAAAAGTATTGAGATCAGTTTGGAGAATTTGTATGTGGATATTGGGGCTTAAAGGGTTAACAGACCATTTCCGAGTTGCCCCAAGCCTCTGTTTCAAAGCGAGACTAAGTGCGAAGCTGTTGATATGGAAATGAACTCATTTTCTCAAGATAGATTTTGCACTCAGCCTCCCTTTAAAAGTGAGAGTTTTTGGAGCTCGGAAATGGCGAATTGTCTAAACATGTTGAAGAGAAGTCAAAATTATGTCACCGTCGTCCAGTCGTTACTCCAGAGAATCTACACAAATTTATTTTGAGCTTCAGAAAGTATCTTTGAGCCAAGTTTTGTTTCATTTTGTGATTGTGTCCTAAGCAAATTCTCTGTGAGGCAACTAAGCGCCAAACAGTATTGTCTAAATATTATATTGTTGAAGTCAGTTCCGAAAGCTTTTAAATGTAGTTCGCTGGACTTGAATTGGTAAAACTACAATTAAGGCTCTTTTGTTGAAGAAAATTTTGTTAATGCGGTTTGATACGTTGGTAAATAATGATGAAACTTATTGAAATCTTTTTATTTTGTTTTGTTTTGCTTTGTTTTATTTAGAGAGCCAATAAGCAATAATTCCGAATCCTCCTCGGAAGAGGGAGCTTGTCCCGGCATTCCTAGCGGAGTAATAATTGAGATGCTGGTGACGGATGCTGGGAAATACGGCGGCGTACCTCAGATGGAAATAGTGGGAACGAGAATCAAGTAAGAATTAGTGTGATTATACGTCGCCCGTTCAGTGTCTGTAGTACCAACAAAGAGAAGGGAAAATAAAGAAATTCTCTCACAAAGACACATAGTTTACGTTTCAACACACCACGAGTAGTGTCATTCTTCTTGACAGTTGAAAGGCGAACTCGAGATTTCTATTTCTTTCAAGCGATCACAAGAGCTCTTCGAGATGCCTCCAGAACGCTCCTCTTCGGTGGAAAGAATTTTCAACTGAGTTACTTTTTTTGTACGCATCCCGCGTTACCTTTCGGTCTCACCAAATTGTTTTAGAAAAACAAAGGTTGCACGTAGTTAAACGAAACTGTATTGTAGGAATAGTACTTTTACCTGAACCATGCAGTCTCTTTTAGTTCCGCAAATTTGCGTGAAGTGGTTTGTAACTGGGCCGCCGCACTCGCTCATTTGCCCTTCTCGGATGATATGTATAATATAGCAGCGAAATGTGCAAACGACGAGATTGGTCGAAAATACTTTTGATATTTTGTCTCAGTTGAGTACGTTCATCGGCAGCTAAATTTCCCGCGTTGTCGTCTTACTTTCACTTATTGCACCTAATTGTTCTTGTTAGATTCCAGTTTAGCACGTGGCAGTTCAAGTGTGTCAGTGGTGTAAGTTGTTCAGCCCCCAGTGATACTGATACAGACTTAACTCAGTTGGTACCCAGTCCCTCAGCTACTCCAGCAGCCGCAGCTTCATCCACCGTTCTTGACACGTCACAAGCAACTATGTCACCCCTGGCTTTGAGTTCAGTACTTAACTCTAACTTGGTACATCCATCCCTCTTATCAGCATCTTCATCAACCAGTGGCTCAACAATCATCACAGATATCAACTCTAACTTCGTACCTCCATCCCTCTTACCAGCATCTTCATCAACCAGTGGCGCAGCAAACATCACAGATACCAACCCTAACTTCGTACCTCCATCCCTCTTACCAGCATCTTCATCAACCAGTGGCGCAACAAACATACCAGGCAATAACCCTAACTTCGTACCTCCATCCCTCTTACCAGCATCTTCATCAACCAGTGGCGCAACAAACATACCAGGCAATAACCCTAACTTCGTACCTCCATCCCTCTTACCAGCATCTTCATCAACCAGTGGCGCAACAAACATCACAGTCATCAACCCTAACTCTGTACTCCCTTCCCTCCGGCCAGCTACATCATCCAATGATAACGTAACAAACATGAAAGTGAGTTCTGGATCGAGCCCTACTGCCGCTCACTCATCTCTCCCGTCACCAACGGCGTCTTCATTATCTAGCCATCTCACTGTAAGTTCATCCGTCAGTCCTCCCGCAAGTGGTACGGAGAACACTAGGAACTACCCGCCTCACTTCCAATACTTTATGGTGACAAGCTCAGTTGTTTTCATTAAAGTGCCCGCCGTCAAATCACAGAGAGTTAAAAGGTCAGTCTATGCGCATGCGTTGAAACGACAGTCATGTTTCGTTTTTGTGTTCCATTTTTCATGGATTTAGTCCCCGTCAACGTTCCTTTGGTTCTGTGTTTGTCTGCACTAACCCTATTCGGCGCCTGTTGAGCGGTTCTTGTACGCAACAAGTCGAAACAGGGGTCCTCTTATATTCGATCAACTCCCTGTGGGCACACTCGGGACCGCCCGCGTGCGTGTATTAGCAGGATGATAAAACTGAAGAAAAAACCTACTGCTGTCTAAATGCCCCTCATTGCCCGTTATAACGAGAGTAAATGTGCTTTCAAGACCAGACTGTGTTCATAAATCCGTAATAAGGGGATTTTGTCTCACTTGAACGGCTAACGGCGTATGACAGATCAAGTGCTACGTTGGTTGTAGTCTCCCACGCAACCGTTTTCGTCTCATCACGCAACGCTCCTTCCCAGGAAGAGCAGGAGCGTTGCGTGATGAGACAAAACGGTTGCGTGGGAGGCTACGTCGGTTAGGAAAATTTGATTTCATTAGCTGGGTCGATGAGCTAAATTGTTCATAGTAAAGGAATTTAAAACCCAAGACTACCACCCCTTTGTCAAAGCGAAGCATCATTTTCACTTGGTCAATTTAGTTGATAAAACCAAAGTATTTCTTTGCTTCATTTTGACGTAGCGTCCTTCTCTGGGGATTCGCTCTGACGAAAATGGTTTATAGCATTCGAAACTTTAGCTCTTAAATAACTTAACGGCGGCAAATTCATGTTGTTAGAAGCCCATCTGATCTTATCAAATAAAGTGACAACTCTAAAATGTAGATTTTAGCCGCGTTTCTTAGGTGTTGAGCGAAATATTATGATAATACTTTGCTCAACACCTACGCAACGCATCCAAATTCTAAAAAGGTTTTTTGCCATCAAATGAAATTTTGAGTATCAGACTTTCGTCACTGCAAATCCGGCATAACTTCCTAAGATAGTCTCTGTACTGACAGTATACTAGTACTAACACTACTTTCTTGACACCACGACAGGTCAGTGGATCAGACTGGCATTTGTTACAGAGATGTATGCAAAGAAGAACTGTTCTTGCCACTAACTGAGGCATATCAGGGTGAACCTCGTGAGAAATCATTGGCTCTTTCCCTATTTCTTATTTTCTTGGCTCTTGTTACCTTTGCTGTGACCAGACCTTGGGGATAAGTCTGGTCTTTACGCCTGTTAGAGTCAAGTTCTGACTGTTTCCTGGCAGCTTAAGCGTCAAGTCCACGCAACAGATTCTAATTTAGAGTCCAGTCCAACGTGTTCCGTCGGATTTCGCCTTCGTACAAGAGATTCGAACGTAGGGATCGCCGTCAAAATTAAAACGAGCGATATCGGTGGGCTACAACCACGGCAAAGACGTCCACTAACCCTCAACGAAATCAAGTACAGGTGGTCTCATATGCTGGTTTCAAATGAGTTTGTACTTCAGCAACTCCGTGGGAAAATAGTGTTGCAGGCCAGTTCAAGTAAAAAAAGACCATCTAACTTCGGTTTGTAGTGACAATGTCAAGAAAGAGTAAAGAAAAAACAGACTTGTAGATTAAAATGGAAAATAAAGTTAATAAGAGTAGAGTTGGAATAATGCCTTGTTTAACCAACTGCCTCGCTTAAGTGGAAGGTGGGTGCCTGGGATACCCAGGGGCTTCCACTGTGGCCAGCCAGCCCCTAGATAGAAAAACTGCCCCCATGGCTGGCAAATCCCCGCAACCCAGCCATGAGCCCCCATTCCAGGCACCCGTCACACTGATCAAACAGTGGAAGGAAGAAAAATAGGGATGGGAGGGGGGGAAGACGCTAAATGAACCGCTCCACAGACCACTGCACAAACGCTCGATGAACAACTCGCAGATCCTAGCCGTGTACAAAGCTACCACACACCATGTGAGCCTGCACTTATGGGATTGACCGCTGGATGCCCGCTACGCTCGTGGGCCGCTTGACCGCTAAGCTTGTAGACCGCTTGACCGCTAAGCGTGTGGACCGCTAGACCGCTTAACTTGTGGACCGCTCAACTGCTAAGCTTGTGAACCGCTTGACCGCTATGCTTGTGAATTGCTTGACCGCTACGCTTGTGAACCGCTTGACCGCCAAGCTCGTGGTGGTTAACTTAGTTAAATTACATTTAACCAAATTTAAATCTCATTTTTTCTGTTACTGTTGTTTACTGTTTCTGGTGTTCTGCCCTTTCTAGCCCGTCCACAGACGTTTTTTCTTTTTTTTCAGTGTAAAGAGACCATAGAGGGTCTGTGAACAGGCTGCACGTGTAATCGGTTCAACCGTTTTTAAATCCTAGTTTCTGGG
>OZ037785.1:16868803-16898803 GCA_964035525.1 Porites cylindrica
GACTATAAAAACAACAAGTTAAAAAAGGCGAAAATTTGGGATTTTTCCAAAGGGGTTAGTCCATGGCTTTGGTTAAAAATTGGCAATTTTTCCATATTTTACTGAAATATAGGCAAAATAGCCCAGCAGAGTGTGTTTGAGAGTATTCTAGAAAGAAAAAAACAAGTTAAACAACAAGATGAAAAGTTAAAAAAGTAAAAAAATTGGGATTTTTCCAATGTAAAGGGGTTGTCACTGGTTTTGGTCAAAAATTGGCAATTTTTCCGTATCTGAGAATATTCTAGAAGGAAACATAAGCCTTTCCAGACTATAAAAACAACAAGTTAAAAAAGGCGAAAATTTGGGATTTTTCCAAAGAAAATACTGTTGGTGTGATTTTGAGTGGTGCACACGTAATGCTTGTTTGTGATTGGTGTGTCCGTGTCCAGCAACCACAACCCACAACCCACAACCCCCAAGGACACCTCATGAAGTTTACACAACGTACGATTCCTTGTCGCTTCGGTTTCGAGCTGGAAACGCACGTGGCATGGCTCCATTTGCAACTGTAACTTGTCATGTCCGACGAAACGTTTCCACGGAACGAAGAGAATATGTCAGGTAACCTTTAATATTTATATTGTCGGTGTTGTTTCAATGCATTCACCCCTGAGTCTTCACTCCCGGTCAATACCGACAGTAAACCGTTTAATGCAGAAGCAACAAGCACAAGTAGCCTTCGTTGCGTGTCCACTTTTCAGTCCGGTTGTCCATGGATGACTTCATAAAGTCCTTTTGCAAAAGACAAGATGACTTTTTGGAGGGAAGATCTTGCTCGAGTAACCGACGTTTTTTGGCGGCTTACTAGCCGAACTGGGAACCAAAAGCAATCTTGGCGGAGTCGATCGAAGTCGATGTTCGCTGAAAGGTTTCGGATTTTGTACGGATTCAAGTCCATCCTTTAAAAGGGAAACGCACCATTGAAAAGGTGCTTAGTGAACCGTAAAAGGGTTTAAAAACTTTGATGTTTCTTGTGGAATTGAGAAACGAGGCAGTTTTTCAATGTCTGTATTTTTAACTTGTTTTTCAGGTTCTTCACGTGAGTTCAGTGTCCAGTGTAGCTGCAGAGTGACAACTACCTGGGCCGTTTGAGCAGGTGAGGTTAAAGTAAGAGACATTCCAACCCCTTCTGAGGGAAAATTGGGAGGTTTTTTTCAACCCCAAGGAGCTAATATGAGAGCCGAAGGCACGAGTCTTCAGTCAGTCATCTACAGTAATTCTCTAGATAAACAGAATAAATCTGATGCAGAAACCTGGGTTGCCTTAACTTAACTTTAACTTTAACTTTAACTTTATTATTCCATCGCTCATATAGTACAAACGCAGTAAAGCCAAAGCCGGGGGCTCATACGGCCTGTGGTCAGAATGACAGAGATTATTATTTTATATAGAAATGAAGACTGTAGGCTAAACTACAAAACTAAAACAAGATACAAAACTGAAATTAAATACGTTTACATGCATGCAGTCCTATAACAGTCCATAAGTAGTGACAAATAAACTAACAATAAGCTATGAGAATCCTGCGCTAGTTCAATTTAGGCTTAAAAAGTGAAGTTTTAGTTTCTTTTTGAAGTTAGTATTAAATATTTTATTTTAGTCAGTAATTGTAACCTAACACTAAATAGAAGTGATGAGCTGATAGTAAAAAAACACACTTAATTTTCCAGAAAAATGTCTGTGCATGGCAAATTGAACATGCAGCATGTAATCCTCAGAGGCCAGCAGCATGCAAACCTGAACTAAAAGTGTGGATTAATCATGAAGAGGTAGGTAACACATCCTACATGGTTGTAGACATAACTGGATCCTCTTTTGGATCCCTTTTTGGGCCACTCATTTTCTTTAAATAGAGGGAATTCATATAGCTCGTTTCTCATATGCTAACAAAAACTGCTAAATGCTAATGCGAAGAACAATGGAGAAGGCATGCACCAAACTGAACACTGCTACAAATTCTTAATTGAAAGAGAGTTCGAATCATGTCTTCTGTTGATTTTACGTGCGGGATGCCGAAGTTTCATCCGTGCTTCTCCCAAACAAATGTTCAAATACCTGAAATACTGGGAAAAGCGCATCTCAACCGCTGGAGTTTTTCTCACTATAAAGACTGAAAGTTGTTAAACAAGTGATGCTGCAGTTTTTCGGTCTGGCTGTGGTAACTGAAAAGACCACAAAAATCAGCAAAAAGGCAAGTATATTTAAAAGTACTGCTGTTGCCTAGTACAGAATATTCTTGATTCAGATAAGTCATTAATTTTGTTTTGGAAAAGTGCATCACATTCCAACGTGAATTGCCAGTGAGTACAAAAGCTGGTCATTAAACAATATTGTGAGCGTCATTTTCATATAAGGAACGGATTATACGAAATTGCACCTATTTAATATAAAGAAATAACAAAAATCAACTAATTTCAAACAGCAAGCAAGCAAATAATTAAGTCCCATACCTTCATTGTCAGGGTTGTCTCTAAGATTTCAAGTTGCCGGGTAAATACAACAAGTAGGCAGGGAATCAAACGGCTAGGGATTTCTTTTGGTTCTATTTTTCTTCTATTTTCCAATAAAAGTAGCCGGGGGCCACTCTCTTAGTAGCTGAGGAAAATCCCCGGGCCCCGGCTCTTTTTGACAACCCTGATTGTCTCTTGCTTTTTTTACTCGAAAGGTGACTGCAGAAAGAGCTTGCCAGATACACATTAATTTTCCAAGGTTGTCCTTAGACTGACCACCTACTATATCTATTATCATCAGTATCTGCAAGACTTTGCGTGTTGTTTAAATGCGATGACTGCTTGCGACTTGGCTTGCAACTGCTACGACTGCTACCACTAAAAACTCCAGTAAAACTATTTACTGTACAGGATCCAATGAAATAGGCCAATTACAGGTATTTTTAGGTGACAATCACCAAATGAGGATGAACAAGCTTGAGAAAAATTATGAGAAACACCAGTCATAGAATTTGAATTTTTTGCATGTCTTGTCAACCAAATAAGGTGACTGTTATCTTCAGAATGTGTAAATATCATGGTTGCTATGGTTACATTATAAAACATGCCTTTCACACCAAAAAAAATGTTAGTGGTTTGGCATTTTAGTGGTGTTTACATAATAAATTGAACATTACATGACCACTTGGAGATACAAAATTTCTCTTCTGGTGTTGAAAAATTAATGTTTCATGAGGTAGTGATATTTGAAGAGAAAATTTTGTATCTCTGTGCTGAGATAAAAGGAAAAGCAAGAGATATCCGTGGAAACCTTGTAAAAAGCCATTCACTTAAGGCACCACACTGAAGCTGTCTGTAAAATACTGAAGACATCTTATATTGTGTACTTCCAGAAAATATCCATACCTTACCTTGAAGGGAACGAATGTTGTTGATAATATTTTTGGCAATGTTTGCTGTATGGCATCTGATAACCTCCAGGACACCGTTAGCTAATTAATTAACCATGGAGGTGTTGCCTCACACTACCGACTACAGGAGTTATGTCATCTGCGAAAGAACCAGCTACATTCAAACTAAACACCACGTGAACTTTAATTACTTCAATTTAGTTAGAACATGTTACAACAAAGCTTAGAACACAATCAAATTTAATAGGTTGGATCAAATGTCTAATAAAGCAACAGCTAGATAGCCGGAAGTATACTCACAAGCTGATGACAATTGTATTACACTGTAAGGAAAACTATGACGTAAGCCATGAAGAAAAGCATTTAGCCCACTGTAGATAAAAGATGGTCAACACAAACAATAATACCGGTACTTGTTTTGAAGACCGGTAGCAGTGAAACAGTTGATAGCTTGCTCAACAGAGAAGCTGACATTTGATATTTATATTTTAATATTTGTATTTTCCCCTGGAAAAAAACTCTGTAAGCAACCCTTAACTCCCTCGGAAACTGCCTCGTTTTAGACTCCCTCCCCCGGAATTTCCGTTGCCCTTTGTGGGGATTATGGATATTTTCTGGAACTATTCACTACATTTAGCAAAGGGAGGCCATAGATGAGAAAAAGAGTTTTAAAATTTCTCCCGCAAATCAACCTTCGTACTGGACAGAAATACAAATACAGCTACTGCAAATGCAAACTACAAATATACAACTACTACAAATGTCTCCCTTCAGAGTGCTTATTGGCTACTGATTCAGATAAATTCATTTTTTGTAAACATTATTTCTCCAGAATAATTTCATGTTTTACATCTTTGTCTTTTTTGTAGGAATAAAATGGTGGGAATGATGCTACATGTCCAGTTGAATGATGCATCAGATTTCAACATGTCCATATGAGAAAGTTTGACAGGGACAGAAGGAACTAATACCTTTCCAACTTCTGGTAGGTTTAACCAGTAAAACCCTAATGAGCGTTAGTCTAAATAAAGGAAATTTGGGGACCAAACGAGGCAACTCGGTATGATTCGCACCCACGTACGACCTTCAAGTTAGATCTGCTGTTGTTCTACTGATTAATGCTGTGAACCCTGCATAGAGCAAGTCGTGGACAATATTGTGTGGCGGACCGCGTAGAGGGAAGAACGTTTAACCCTTCAAACCGTAAGATCAAAATCTGAATTCTCATTTGTTGCCCTTATTCATTTCCTGTAGATGTAGTGAGCAGAGGTTGATAAAATGTCAAGCAAATTTATCTTATAGGTCATCATGTGCGTAATTCTCATGACCACTCTGTTTTACAAAGCATTGATATCAGTTGCAAACAGAAATTTCATACTGACCACTCTTAGGGCTTAAAGGGGAAAACGTTCATATCTCATAATCTATTATCTGCCACAGCACTGTGTAGCAAATGATGAAACATACAATTATCTCTGGAGCTACGAAAAATCCCATAAACCCCAAGCAGCGTTATGGCTACTTTATGTATGTACCCAACCATAATAAAAAAGAATACTAAAATCTATATTTTAACGTTTTGTTATCCTTTCTTTTAGAGTTCCTATCGCTGCCTAACTGCGGCGGAATTGATGTATAAGCTGCTGCACGTTCGGAGGTACATTCTTAGCGGGAGTGAATTTCGTTCTCGGCATCGACAAGTGAGTGCTTTGAGTTTGCAAGTCTTCCCCTTCCTAGATTTCCGCCATTTTCACCTTTAATGTCTTCTCCTTTTCTGTTCCATTACAGAGCACATCAACATTTTTTACCCCAATCTAAAATTATTAACGTGGGCAACGGGAATGCTGGTTTGTCTGGGAACTGATTTTTTGTGTAAAATCGACGGGGTGTATAGGCGTTGAGACGTATCTTGCGTAAACCGCTGACACTCACAACCGATATTACACAAAAAATCAGGGAACAGAGAAACGTAGGGATACCAATCTAAAATTATTAACGCGGGCAACGGGAATCCTGGTTTGTTTGGGAACTGATTTTTTGTGTAAAATCGGCGGGGTGTATAGGCGTTGAGACATATCTTGCGTAAACCGCTGACACTCAAAACCGATATTACACAAAAAATCAGGGAACAGAGAAACGTAGGGATACCAATCTAAAATTATTAACGCGGGCAACGGGAATCCTGGTTTGTTTGGGAACTGATTTTTTGTGTAAAATTGACAGGGTGTATAGGCGTTGAGACGTATCTTGCGTAAACCGCTGACACTCAAAACCGATATTACACGAAAAATCAGGAAACAGAGAAACGTAGGGATACCAATCTAAAATTATTAACGCGGGCAACGGGAATCCTGGTTTGTTTGGGAACTGATTTTTTGTGTAAAATCGACATGGTGTATAGGCGTTGAGACGTATCTTGCGTAAACCGCTGACACTCAAAACCGATATTACACAAAAAATCAGGGAACCGAGAAACGTAGGGATACCAATCTAAAATTATTAACGCGGGCAACGGGAATCCTGGTTTGTTTGGGAACTGATTTTTTGTGTAAAATCGGCGGGGTGTATAGGCGTTGAGACGTATCTTGCGTAAACCGCTGACACTCAAAACCGATATTACACAAAAAATCAGGGAACAGAGAAACGTAGGGATACCAATCTAAAATTATTAACGCGGGCAACGGGAACCCTGGTTTGTTTGGGAACTGATTTTTTGTGTAAAATTGACAGGGTGTATAGGCGTTGAGACGTATCTTGCGTAAACCGCTGACACTCAAAACCGATATTACCCAAAAAATCAGGGAACAGAGAAACGTAGGGATACCAATCTAAAATTATTAACGCGGGCAAGGGGAATCCTGGTTTGTTTGGGAACTGATTTTTTGTGTAAAATCGACGGGGTGTATAGGCGTTGAGACGTATCTTGCGTAAACCGCTGACACTCAAAACCGATATGACACAAAAATTCAGGGAACGGAGAAACGTAGGGATACCACTCTAACTCGGGTACTTTTCAAATTGGAAACTTATGCTAACTTCTTAGTTTCTTCCTATCTCTACAGGCGATGGTAGCACGCTTTGGGATTGCCAAGCAAACTCTGTTGATCATGATGATTTCTTCCGCTTTCTTTTTTAAAGATAGGGCGGTCCACACTACTACAATCTAAAATTATCAACGCGGACAACGGGAATCCTGGTTTGTTTGGGAACTGATTTTTGTGGAAATTCGACGGAATGTATAGGCGTTGAAACGTATTTTGGGTAAACCGCTGACACTCAGACCGAGAACACAATAAATCAGGGAACAGAGAAACGTAGGGATACCAATATTGGAAACTTATGCTAACTTCTTACTTTCTTCCATCTCTACAGGTGAGGGTAGCACGCTTTGGGATCGCCAAGTATACTTTATTAATCTTGATTCTTTTTTTTCCTCTTTCCTAGATTTCTAACGTTTTCCTTTTTATCTCTAGTATTTTTGTTTTAGATCGTCCACAACACTGGACTTTGTAGGCTTTGACTTTTATTCAGTCTTTCAGGGTCAAAGCAAAGATGTGCATAATTCTAGCTTAAAATTATTGGGTAGAGGTTAGAATCCTGGACCCTGACTGACCACACACTGCTGCTTTTGCTTCAAGTTTGGCTGGTGAGTATATCACGTTATGAATTTCTTTTAGTTTTCCTTTTTAATATCTAGTCATTTTGAAGAAGCGACTTTGTAAAACATTTAGCTTTAAAAAATTGCGAAAAACTTTTCTTAAAAACATTTAATACATTCTAAAAAAGGTAAAAAATACCCGACTTTTCGACGTTACCGGATGTCATTATCAAGTGAAAACAAATGCAATATCAATGTTCTATAAATACAAGAAAAACAGTAGTTCATTAAAAGGAAAGTAGTGTAAAAATATGTTACAAGTCAAACAAAGAGGTTAGAACTGATGGAGTCACTCTGAGTGTTGAGGCTAGGCCTCAGTTCTTTGATGAATAGCATTTCGTAAACGAGGCAGTCAAATTTCTCGTGGCATTTCTTGAGAACGCGAAATTGGCCCTCATTGAGAAGATTTTTGCAGTCACTGTGCGCTTCTAATAAATGTTTACCGATAGCTGAATACTTGTGTTCGGCAATGCTTTGATGAAGGTGTCGGGCTGTGTAGCCAACATAATCTGCATCACACAGATCACGTGCAAATTTGCAAACAACGCATTGCTGACTTACAAAACTCGGCTTAATTTCTTTAGGCTTAAGATCTTGCTCCAATTTTTTGCTCACAAAAATAAGCTCATAAATTCTACCGTTAACATGTTTATTCAGAATATTGCAACTAAGCCAGAAAAGAAAACCGACGATGGCAACACGATCAGGGTGCCCACGATCAGCATAGTTCTTCCATTCAAAGATCAGATAGCCGCTAACGCAGTGCGTAGGCAATTGCGTGATCTCAGCAATAAGATTGCCATCACTTTACAGCCCCCTCTTAGGAAAAAATGCGGAAGAGGAGCGTCCGTAAACAGCCTAAACAATTTTCCCTTGCACTTAACTTGTGGAAGAATTATGCGATATCAGCCAGGACCCATAAAACTGTTATTCTTATCTTAGAATTCTCCTTTTTATTGCCAATACAGCTAATCAAATCAATTGTAGTGGTTAGTGTCCAATTGCTATTTTAAATCTGAGACTAAGGGGGCAGTTTACAGAGTTTTAAAAGCTAATTTATAATGCTTCCTTGTTTTATAAGGATCTGCCAAAGCAAAACGACAAGAGTAAGAAAGTGGAAGAGGAAGATTAGTAAACTGGACAAGGACATCAGGGATAAAACATCGGCCACACTGAATCGAAGTAAGCTTACAAGTCTTTCGCCAAGGAAAATAACGGAAACCTTACTCAGTAAAATGTCTATCAAAAGGCCCAGGAGAGGCTTTTTCCAGCCATTGCTGGTTTGCACGTGAGGTCACGGCGGCCATATTGGAGGTCAAGAACAAAAGCATTTCTCTCCTCTGGTAACTTAACTCTGTTTTCATGTAAATGCTTCAAGAAAAATTCTATTGTATTGACCCTCAACATGGCCGCCTTGTCACGTGGTTGCAAACCAAGAATTGGAGAGGGTTGCTTGATACATTCTGTTGAAGGGGGTGAAAAGATTACACCAAAGTTTCAATTTAGCGGCCCTGCAGACCAAAGTCTGATTCAGCCTTTCATGGAGCCATTTGAACTCAATTTCAACCAAAAAGAGCCCTTTAAAAAGCCTATTCCAGCCGACGCTGGGACGTATTTCAATCCTTGGGTCCAAATTAGCCCTAGATAATCGTATTGTATTGTTGTTGATAATTCATGTTAACATAACGCTTACCACATAACCTATGCCAACTACCAACAGATGTGGTTAACACTGGATACTCATATACGGCATTTACATTCCTAACATCCGATAATTAATGGACAATTTTAATTTTATTTCTCATAATTAACAGCTAAACAAGGAATGAGAACCTTGAGCCCCAATATAGTGTCGCATCTAACAGAGAAGCGGAACTTACCAGAATTGTTGTTCTGTGAAATAAAACTGGATTGTAAGAACAAGGCACTGAATGTGGAACAGAAGGATTGGTTAAATGCTGCAGGAATTTATGTCCTCTTCAAAACCATATCAGCAGATGAGATCAAGATTAAGTCACTTTTACGGGAAACATTTCGATGAAAATAGGATACTTTAAAACTAACCTTCGTTTTAGGCGGCCGTTTCTTTTTACTAAGTAAAAGTCCCGTAGGAAGGACTATGGAGCTTGAGCCTTGGTTCCTACCCAGATTTCCTGCCCGCATTTTTTCCCCTCGGGGTTTTTTGCAATGGGGCAGGTTTTTTGTGGCCTCCGTCTGACCGCTTTTATTTCAGTTGTAAGCGGTAGCTCAACTCTGCCAGATTTCAGTCTTGCTTCGTTTTTTAGCAATATCTTTCAATTTACTCTTAGGTCAGTTGACCCAGAATAGGACATAAATTAAGATTGACTTTAGAATGTACACCTCCAGCCAGGGATGTGAACTGTGTAATATACCCTTGGCTAAGAGCCTGTGAGCTTGGTTGGGTACATGAGTAATAGCAGTGCTTTGGGAAAGACTGACAAAACATGAATTATTCGCAGATTACACGTACACTAGTTGGCTATATCGTATAACAGGGATGCTCCTTGCCAAGCCCTCCAAAAATAAACGTATATGCTTGGACACTAACCATTATTTTACAGTTGGAACTTTGTACATTAGTTCAAAAAATTGAAATTAAAAATGTCTTCCTTCATTATAGTCAGAGAAAACAACCGACATTTGGCGACGCTACCACTGGTTTCCCTGCCAAATGACCTCTGAAAAATGGGCGCAGAAATTCCATACTGATGACGCGTCACTACCCAGATCTGGGTAGTGCTGATGATTGGTGGTGCCACGTGGGAAATTTGATTCAACCAATGAGAAGCACTACCCAGATCTGGGTAGTTACGCGTCATCAGTGTGGACGTTCTGTGCTCGTTTCTCAGACGTCATTTGGCGGGGAAACCAGTGATAGCGTCGCCAAATGTCGGATGTTTTCTCGGGCTATTTTCATTGGTGTATATTTGTTGTTTACTTCACGTATACGCATACTCGAGCGAGTGCTATCTTCAAAGACATTGCAATCGTTCTCAAACGCTAGGTTTACGATCAGTGCATCTTACTAACAGTCAACTACGGATATGTGACCTGGAATCTTAGGAAACAACAAATCTTGAAACTCAGAACTACGCAGAGAGCGCATGTGAGAATCATGGCGAGATCGTAAAACAGCTCATTGGATCCGAGAAGAAACCAAAGTAACAGATATCATGGAAATAATAAGCAAACTCAAATGGAACTGGGCTGGTTATTTGGCGAGAAGAACGGACAACCGTTGGACAATCAGCATTACGTTCAGGACGCGCCAGGGACACACAAGGAACCGAGGAAGACCAAGGACGAGATAAAGGGAAGACTTGCATGGTTTCCAAAACCTGTAACCGTGTCGAAAAAACTTAAGATTTATCCAAAGCGGTTAACCAATGGTTTTGGTCCAAAAATGGCCATTTTTCCATAGCTTTTTTAAAATATAATATAAGCCAGGAAAACGTGTTTTACGATATTCTAAACCGAAAAAACGCCTTTCTGGGATAAAGAAAACAAGAACATAGAAAAGTCAAAAAAGTGAGATTTTTCCAAAGGGGTTAACCCATGGTTTTGGTCCAAAAATGGTCATTTTTCCAACTTTTTTTTTTAGGCAATATAGGTCAGGAAAATGTCTTTTACGATATGCTAGAACAAAAAAACGCCTTTCTAGGCCATAAAAACAAGAAGTTCAAAAACTCGAAAAATTGACAGTTTTCCAAAGGGGTTAATCCATGGTTTTGGTCCAAAAATGGCCATTTTTCCAACTTTTATTTTTTAGGAAATATAGGCCAGGAAAATGTCTTTTAAGCTATTCTAGAACAAAAAAAACGGCTTTCTAGGGTATAAAATCAAGAAGTTAAAAAAGTCGAAAAATTGGCATTTTTCCAACTTTTATTTTTTAGGAAATATAGCCCAGGAAAATGTCTTTTACGCTATTCTAGAACAAAAAAAACGGCTTTCTGGGGTTTAAAATCAAGAAGTTCAAAAAGTCGAAAAATTGACATTTTTCCAAAGAGGTTAACCCATGGTTTTGGTCCAAAAATGGCCATTTTTCCAACTTTTATTATTTAGGAAATATAGGCCACAAAAATGTCTTTTACGCTATTCCAGAACAAAAAAACGCCTTTCTAGGCTATAAAAACAAGAAGTTCAAAAAGTCAAAAAATCGACATTTTCCCAAAGGTTAACCCATGGTTTTGGTCCAAAAATGGCCATTTTTCCAACTTTCATTTTTTAAGCAATATAGGCCAGGAAAATGTCTTTTACGATATTCTAGAACGAAAAACGCCTTTGTAGGCTATAAAAACAAGAAGTTGAAAAAGTCGAAAAATTGACGTTTTTCCAAAGGGGTTAACCCATGGTTTTGGTCCAAAAATGTACTTTTTTTTTTTTTTTTTTTTTAGGAAGTGTAGGCCAGAAAAATGTCTTTTACAATATTCTAACTCCAAAAAACGTCTTTCTACGCCATAAAAACAAGAAGTTCAAAAAGTCAAAAAATCGACATTTTCCCAAAGGGTTTAACCCATGGTTTTGGTCCAAAACTGGCCATTTTTCCAACTTTTTTTTTTAGGAAGTGTAGGCCAGAAAAATGTCTTTTACAATATTCTAAATCGAAAAAACGCCTTTCTAGGCCATAAAAATAAGAAGTTCAAAAAGTCAAAAAATCGACATTTTCCCAAAGGGGTTAACCCATGGTTTTGTTCCAAAAATGGCCATTTTTCCAACTTTCAGTTTTTAAGCAATATAGGCCAGGAAAATGTCTTTTACGATATTCTAGAACGAAAAAACGCCTTTCTAGGCCATAAAAACAAGAAGTTCAAAAAGTCAAAAAATTGACGTTTTTCCAAAGGGCTTAACCCATGGTTTTGGTCCAAAAATGGCCATTTTTCCAACTTTTATTTTTTAGGAAATGTTGGCCAGAAAAATGTCTTTTACGATATTCTAGAACGAAAAAACGCCTATCTAGGCTATAAAATCAAGAAGTTCAAAAAGTCGAAAAATGGACATTTTCCCAAAGGGGGTAACCCATGGTTTTGGTCCAAAAATGGCCATTTTCCAACTTTTATTTTTTAAGCAATATAGGCCAGGAAAATCCGTTTTACGATATTCTAGAACAAAAAAACGCCTTTGTAGGCTATAAAAACAAGAAGTTCAAAAAGTCAAGAAATCGACATTTTCTCAAAGGGGTTAACCCATGGTTTTGGTTCAAAAATGGCCATTTTTTCAACTTTTTTTTTTAAGCAATATAAGCAAGGAAAATAACTTTTACGATATTCTAGAACAAAAAAACGCCTTTCTAGGCTATAAAAACAAGAAGTTCAAAAAGTCAAGAAATCGACATTTTCTCAAAGGGGTTAACCCCTGTTTTTGGTCCAAAAATGGCCATTTTTCCAACTTTTATTTTTTAGGAAATATAGGCCAGGAAAATGTCTTTTACGATATTCTAGAACGAAAAAACGCCTTTCTAGGCTATAAAAACAAGAAGTTCAAAAAGTCAAGAAATCGACATTTTCTCAAACCCATGGTTTTGGTCCAAAAATGGCCATTTTTTCAACTTTTTTTTTAAGCAATATAAGCAAGGAAAATAACTTTTACGATATTCTAGAACAAAAAAACGCCTTTCTAGGCGATAAAAACAAGAAGTTGAAAAAGTCGAATAATTGACGTTTTTCCAAAGGGGTTAACCCATGGTTTTGGTCCAAAAATGGCCATTTTTCCAAGTTTTATTTTTTAGGAAATATAGGCCAGGAAAATGTCTTTTACGCTATTCTAGTCATCGTCCTAGGGTCTAACTCAATTTGATTCATGTCCTCTATGGCACAAAAAAGAAAAAACTTTAGTGAGAAAAACAATTCAACGGAAGAAGAAGTCAGTACATAGACAAATAAAAATAAATGAAACATATATCTGTAGCAGCAAACTCTCTCAAATGAAACATCAGGAAACATATCTAGCTTTTTAATAGTTTGCAGGAATTGAAACTGAATGTATCAAGAGATAGCTCATTCTCTCTTTGATGCACTAAGTTTTTGATACGTCGGCCGGATTTAATTTAAATAGTAAGACTCTGGCACCAACAAGAAATGAAATGAAATGAAATGAATGAATGAATGAAATGAAAAACTTTATTCATGTATCAGAAGATCTAGCGTACGGAAATCCATACGCTAATCGGGACACCTAATTTTAAAGAGAGGATAGCAATCATTAGCAGCTTTAGTCGCGTTCCTAATCAGGGCCGCTTATTTTTTCTTAACATTTTTAATATTCCAGTGGTTTATTTTTGGATTCACAGGCTTGTTTGCTTTTCTGAGGGCTGCACGCTCAAAGCGTCTTGTTGTTAGTACTTCGTTAGTTTACCGTATACTCACTTCTTGATCTTTCATATGTCGAATACTTGTATGTTTTGACGGAAAAAGGTGCGGTTTGTTTAATACAGTAAGTTAAATTATTGATACCTGTTTCCGTCGAATTATTTTCAGGGAATCGAGGGGCTCTCTCCTCTGGGGAAGCCATGGATTTGAGCAGAAATTACTCCTTTACCATTTTGCTAAAAAAAATCGTTAACTGAGATTCCGTTACACCCGCTCACGCGACGACACGCGTCTCGCGCGTGCTGTTGACCACCACACCAAGCAGTCAGTAGTCAACGGTTAACTGTAGGAGTTTTCAAGATGGCGGTTTTAGGAATGAAACGGAAGAAAAGTTTAAAGAGTTTTATTTGTTTTGCTTTGTGAAAAGAAAGGTTCTTTCTTTAAGAGTGATAACAATGAAAACAAGTGGGTTTATACTTGCATTTGCGCTGATGTGGAGGTATTTTGTTCGCAGAACCAATGGAGGTAAGAGTAGCTAATAGTACTAGCTTTTTACACTTAAGTTTATTTCACATAGTTTTTCATTCTTCATCCCTATGATCAATTACAATAGTCGTAAGAAAACGAGAAACGTGTACTGGCTACTTTTTTTTCACTTCCTCTCTTTGCTTGATACCATTGGAGTGAAGCTTTAGTAAAGGTACATTTTACATAGGGCCTTGTGAGATGTTGTTGTTAAGGGCAGTCTACAATGTAGCTAAAAGCTAAGCCGACAGCTTGGTTGTCTTGTACCCTTAAACCTGTCTTGCAACGATGGAAAAACATTATCGCAAGAAAATTACAGAAATTAGTGCAAAAAGACCCATACAAAGTGTGTGCAACTTGACTGTAACTTTGAAATGATGTTTCTATTGTAGCTGTTTCTACATGCCATTTCTGTCATTTTTAATTGATTATACTGACCAGGAATGTCACTAAGATTTCAAGTTGCTGGGTAACTACAACAAATAGGCGGGGAATAAACCAGCCAGGGATTTCTTTTGGTTCTATTTTTCTTCTATTTTCCGATGAAAGTAGCCGAGGACCACATTCATGGTAGCCGGTGGAAATCCTCCGTCCCCACCTCTTAATGCATTTATACCTACTCTCCCAGATTATCCTGGAGTCTCCCGGATACAGCACTGATCTCCTGCTGTCCCATACGGGTCCCCAAATCTCCCGCATAAAATGGTCTTTTGAGCTTTTCTGTGCTTTAATGTGAAATTTAGCCCATTTTTTTCGCAAAATGCAATTTTTTTTAACTCTTTGTACGGTTTCAGGGACATTTACACATATTTAGACACTGACAAAGATTATTTCATCATTATAATTATGAAAGCAAATTTTGAGAGCACCTACTTCATGTAAGACTTCATATTATAATGTCCTAAGCCATGGTGGCTGGGTCAATTTGTGGGAAGGTTGTGGGGTGGGGGGTGGTGAAGCTGTTGACATTTGGGAGGGAGAGAGGAGGGGGGTGTTAGTGCAAAATAAAGAGTCTACAGATTTTAGATGTCCGCAGGTTGGCATCTCTGTTAATAACAGTCCTGACGTGACTACTTTGATTCTTGATAAAATGTTGTTTTAATTTAGCGGTGGTGAATATCAACTTAGCTGGATTCCAGGATGGTGTACTTAATGTGCCCCAAAACAATGAGTTTGGAGAAATACAAGTAGATTTAACAGAGGCAGTGACATCAGTACAGGTTAGCTTATAATGTTGAGTAAAATTCTTTCACTTGCTGGGGAAGAGGAAGGCACCTTTTTGCCTGTATTGTTAACAATGTTATTGTTGGATGAGGCTGAGGATGAAACCAAGAATTTCATAGATTGAGGAGGGTGTTATCTGCCTAGGACAAAGGCAGATAGCACCCTTCAGGACTTTGCCTAAGTAGTGATAAAAATTTATCAAGTGTAAACAAGATTAATTCATTGACCCATGTATTTGCTACTTAACAACCAGGCCACAGTTGTTTGCAGCTCTTTGGAAACAGGTCCTGGAATAACAGCTGTAGAGTTTACGAATGTCTCAGCTCCAGTTGGTACAACACAAGTGGATGTTTCATTTAGGTATGCAATTTCTGTCCACTCCTAAGTGGACAGAAAACCCTACACATATATGATTTTGTTTCAACAATACTGGTATATTGGGCAGTTTGTGCTAAATACAGTGACGTGAACACATACACTCATACCTTCTATGTGACAGTTGCTCTTACATGTACAAGCTGTTTTTTAAAAGTTTGATTCTTACCACCATGCTGTGGTAATATTAATATAAAAAAGTAGTTTACCCTGTGTAATTTGTAAGTTCATTAGCCTTACTTGCCAAGCTTTGGTTGACAGTTGGCCATAAATAATTTTGTTTGAAATAAAATGTAATTCAGGATTGTACCATTTATCTTCGAATGTCAAAAAACTGATTCAAAAATACGGTCAACTCTCTCTAAGACGGACATCTTTGGGACTGGCATTAAGTGTCCGTCTTAGAGAGGTGTCCGTCTTATAGGGAGTCAAAGAAAAGGAGTAAAAAAAGGCAGGGACCAACTCTTAAGTGTCCGTTTTACAGAGGTGTTCGTCTTATAGAGGTGTCCATCAAGAGAGAGTCGACTGTACTGCACACACTCTAAGACAGACACCTATGAAACTGGCACTCTGTGTCCATCTGAGCGAGATGTCCTTCTCACAAATTGTCAATAAAAAGAGTATAGAAAGACAGGGACCAACTCTAGATGTCCATTTTAGCAAGGTGTCTACCTCATAAAGATTCAACTAAAAGGTCTAAACAAAGTAAAGATTTAGGCTGGGACCATCTCCAGGTGTCTGTTTTAGCAAGGGGTATATTTAAAAAGAGTCAACTAAATGGAGTAAAGAGAGGCAGGGACCCACTCTAAGTGTTCGGTTAAGTAGTTTGTCCATCTTATAGAGGTGTGCCTTTTAGAAAGAGTTGGCTGTAATAGCTACTGATTCAGGACAAATTTCTAAAGTTAAGGTGGTGGCTCACTTATTGCTTAGTACATTACTGTATGCACAGGCTGCTTTACATTAATTATTAACCCCCGTCATCCTCCTCTTCATGGCTAAAGTGACTTCCCTTGGATGCCCTATGCGTTTTTTAAAAGGTAACTTGACATAATTTATTTTGTACTTTTTACACGTACAGGATCATATCCCCAGGTAGACCTGTTACAATCCAGTGTTCAGCCCAGAGTGCAGGAAGCAATCCACAGTTTACATTACCAGGATCTAAAGGAAACAATGGGTGATTAAGACACTAAATATAGTTTCCCTAAAATATGTCCTTAACCCTTTAACCACTGTGAATATCAAAATCAAAATTCTCATTTGGTGCCCCTGTACATTTTTACTGAAGAAGTGGGGAGAAGTTGTTGAAGTATCAACTTATTATTTTTGTTGTGATCATGTCCTTAACTCTTGTCACCATTCCATTTAAAAAGGGTTGATTTTACAAGGAGAAATTTGATGCTGATCACTCTTAGAGCTTATGTGCATGCAAGGTTGAGATCACCTTTACCCGCAGCCATGTTAAAATCTATCAGAAAGCATGATGTGACTTTGATATACATGTACCCGATTTAATGAGCCTCACCATGGCTGCATTATACTTATATGTAACTTCTACTCTATTGTTTTTAACTCATTAATTCCTTAAGGCTATCAATGAATTTTTGTAGGTGTTGAGGTCAAATTGGATTTCAGGATAAAATTTTTTAACCTAGGTTGACTCTCAATTTCCTTTGTTCACTCTGGCTAGAAGAAAATGGAAATTGAGAATCAAACTACATGTAGGTTAAAACCAAAGGTATTATTCAGGTTCAAGATATAACCTGAAATCAAATTTGATGTGTAAGATAAGCACTTCGATATGCAATTGTGTGACTCAGTCACAACATAGACGTATACACTGTATTTTAGTCATAATTAGTCAGCTCCAAAGAGAGGGTCCAATTGGAAAAGTCTGTAGCAGATCCACTGAATGCTCACCGAAACTTTTCATCACATTTTTATGTTGTGACTGGAGACAATATCATGAGACAAAATGGAATTTGTGTGTTCTCTGTGACTGTAATGTGGTATTTGAATGGTCATATCATGAAGTGAACCCAAATGACTTTTGCCCATGGATACACTAAAACTGTTTTGCTTTAGTTTAAGCATTAAAGTTCACAGTCAATGAGTTGCCCCAAAATAAATGCCTGTCTTACTCAGTAACCTTATAGTGCAAATGTCAGTCAGGAATATTTTAAGTGGAAGTACATGTTAGAGTCAAGACTTGACCATCCACTTCTCATTTATGTTCCTTCTTACTTATTTGCTATCAATGGATTTGATTATTGGTAATAATGCATTTTTTTTAGCAGCTCACTTCACCCTGTTACATGTACATGTATCTCAAGATGCCTGATGTGAAGTACATGTACTTGTAAGAGGGCTTTTATGACATTTAAATTACTATTAATATCTGTACATGATGAGCTTTTATAGGTTTATGAACTCTGCTTACAATGTTTATTATTTTTAAAGTATGACTTTTCTTTAAGTGTTTAATTCTTTCTCAGGTCCTTGCGTGTCATTAAAGCACCAACAGTTCACATTTGTCCTGATGTCATCTTAGTTCACAAGTATCTACTTAAGTCAACTGTTCAAGTGCTGTTCAGGTGCTGTTGTTTATAAATATAAGCTACTTGATTTATTTTTGATAAAAGTTAAGGTTAAGGGTTTTCTTATTGGGGAAATGGCACTTAGCTTTAATACCAAGCTATAGCTTACAGGCAGTTCTCTCAAATACTCAGAAACAAGTAATTCAGATATAACATAACAGGATTAAAAACCTCAACTGGCAGGAGGAAACCAGTTCGCTATTACATGCGTGGCTGAGGATTTGAACTCGAGAGGATGGAGATCAAACCCGGCAAGTGACCAGAGTTGGACTCGAATCTGGGACCACTGGATTGTGAGTGCGACTTGCTGACCACTCAGCCACACTGGCTCCATTTTAAACCAAACACTTAACATGGCATTTTAAGAAGGTTTATCACAAGTTATTATTATTTTCTTTTCAAAAGAAGTAATTAATAATTAATATTATGATTTAGGTAGGATCACTTCTCAGGTTACAGTCAAGCCAGGTCAAATGTACAGTGTGCCCCCCAAGATTCCATGAATGGATTTATTTTCCAAAGGTTGAAACCATTGTTAGTTGAAGATCTTAGATTCATCTCTGCATTCCTACATGCATGATAAGCAATGAATTCACATGCGAGGTAGTCATGAAATTTCTACCAGCTCAATTTCCATGGATTTGGTGGAAATGTCTTCAAAGCAATTTTGTCCATTCAAAGATTATTCAATCTCACCGACTACAGAGAAGTTATTGTAAAAACATTCACTGCTCATCATGCATGCAGAATTTGAAACTGGTTTTGGCAACAACTAATGGATTCATTTTTCAAATAATTCATTAATGGAATATTGGGGGAGGGGAGGGGTGGTGGGTAATTGCATGACCTGTCTTGACTGTACTGTAAACTAGTACTCAACCTAGTTTGTTCTGGTATTTTCTTTGTTGTGTTTTCTGGCCCTAATTATACAATGAAGGCAAGGGAAATTCTGCTATAATCTTAGATTGGAATTTACAGCAACATGTATCATTCAATATTAAAGTCTATTGTTGTTATTTGTTGCACAGTGAAAGGATACAACAGTTTGTGGTCAAAGTGAAATGTTCTGTAGTTGAACCAGAGCCTGGTTAGTCCATCATATCATTTAATAATAACAAAATCTTTACCTAGACCCTCTGCATAATTATGTGAACAATGTAAAAGTATCATAATTACAGAGTAGTTCTCATTTAGTTCAGGATGGCATGTATAATATATGCAGCATGTTATCTGACATGTTGATGGTCATGGAGTTGTGGTTGCCGCAAACCATTGATCAATAGCTGACAGATACTGGGCTAACGCCCTGGATGATATATGTATCTGAACAGATTTTAAGCAAGGAAAGAAGGTCAATGTCTCACTCAAGGGACTAGATCATGGTCAGTCCAATACTGTATGCTTTTGTACAGTAATCCATGGGCCCCCTGATTGGGCCATTTAAGCTGAGACTCTGCCATTACTTGTCTCTCAGTTCTTTGTAAACACTTGGTTACTGTGTAATTCACATGCTTGGCCTAAGATGGACCCTTCTTAGTTTCCCACATTCCCAGTTGAGTGCTGACTGTCAGGAAATTAAATGAACAGAGAGGAGAACTAGCCAAATTAACATTTATAACTAGCCAGTAGTAGTACGCCAATATTAATAGGGCAAATCAACTTAACAGAACAAATATTAGATCTAAGCTTCTTTCTCAAAGAAAGAGGTACAGTTTCTGCTTTGCTTTACTGACTAAGATGTAATGGTACAATTTAAATTGTACCATTAAACTTTTTTTTAAAAAAGGTATATTTTGATCCTTTTATTATGATTCTGTATGTCTAGGTGGTCCAGCAGTGTTGCAGTTAAGATTTACAGAAACTAATGTGACTCCTGATGTCATTGAAACCCAGGTACCACTTGTTTTATGGTGGCTCACAATGACTGCTGAATTTTTTTAGCAATTCCCTGATATGTGGATAAATACTTCCCCTCTTTTAACCGCAGTAGGATTCAGTGCTCAGTCGATAAAGCACTGGACTGCAAAGCGGGAGGTCATGGGTTCGATTCCCAGGGCTGCACCACTACCCAGGGTCTTAAAAAAATTGAGAAATTAAATTGCTGCTTTTGCCTAGCAAATGGTTAGACCTTTGTTTGGCTCAGATAGCCATGTAAAATGGTGGTCCTGTCTCTGGAAGGAGACATTATGATAATAATAGTGTGCCCAATTAGTACTTTTGTGCTAAATACATTGACACTCAATGATGAAGGTGCATCTTTTTTTCCAAATGACGTAACAACAACTGCATCAAACAAATGCCCAGTAGCTAGTAGACATGACACCGTCACATTCTTGGTGCACAAAATTCCCATGGCAGTGGTAAACTTAAAAATGCTGCTAACTCAAAATCGAAAATGGGTTTGCTAAGGATGTCTATGACAAACTGTTCTTGTTCTGGCAACCTAAAAAATGTCAACAAACTTTACATGATATTTGTTCACCAATAAAGGGGCGGAATCCTGATGCAATGAGGCACCCGGAGACTGGGGAAATGTGTTCCTTGGTGTGTTATATCAAGGTCCTCTTCCTTACATTTTACCGTAGCTGGGGCAAAGAAAATCATTGTATACTGGGAGTTCGTTTTATTTTCTAGGGCTTCATTTTATCAAGGTTCCACCTTGAGGGGGTAATTTTGAAACATATCATTGATTTACCATTAAAGTGAAAGTACTAAAAGATGCTCAAAAGGGAGATATAAATACTTGAGGAAATAAGGTCTTTGGTTTTGTATCCCAGCAATTAAATTTTCCTTCTTTCCTGTCTGATTCAAGTAACCGATCAACTGGCTTTTTCGTTCAACTGTTGTAGGTTTCGTATGAGATTGTTGCACTTGGGGCTCCTGTGCAAGTGGTCTGTAGTGCACAGTCGACCAACCTTACTGCAATCCCAGCACCACTGAACGCTCCAATTCCAACACCCTCAACTCATCAGCTATCAAGCAGTGTGAATCAGACATCTGTATCAGCCACAAGTGTAAATGCATCTGCATCAGTTATTGGAGGTAGTTCGAAGAGGAGGCGAAGAAGAAGCATCCTTTCTAGTAACAGGACAGTACTTCAGTATCAGTTTAGCACTTCAGCAGGTAATGCAAGTAACTCAAACTGAATCCTGTCAGGTTGCCACCAGACTATCTCGCCACCAACTAAATCGCTAACAAGAGGTCGATTCACTGCCAACCAACTCGCCACCAAGACTAGTAACTCTAAATACCAAGGATTATACCTTAAATCCTCTATTTAAGCCCCTCGGGGAGCTTATTTATTTCAAGCCCATTTGAGGGGGGCTTAATAGAGATGGGGGGCTTACTTGAGAGGGGTGGGTTTTTTTTTTAAATTTAGAAATGACAATGGTATCAGTTCTCCATAAAGAACTAGAATCAAGTACAAGAAGTTTTAGGTCATACAGCCGAGGATCAGAATCAAATGCGATCTTCCAGTTGGTGAATAAATCATCCCAGATCAGTCCAAACGAAGTTTTACAGTCGTGGTTGATTAATATAGGCTATCAATTATTAGTGAAGAATAAATGTGGGAGGGGAGGGGGGGGGCTTAATAGAGAGGGGAGGCTTATTAACTTTCTTCCCCTTAAAAGGGGAAGGCTTATTTGAGAGGCGGGGGGTGGGGGAGGCGTAATAGAGGATTTACGGTAAGACAGTACGGACCGGTTTCCATTTAATAACATGTTTAGTTCTTTCTTAAGTTAAGTTGACCCTAATTGAAACATGCGTCGAACTTCCCATGTTCTTACTGACATAATGCAATACTGACATGATAGATTCAACTTTTAAGATGTGAGGTGAAAGTATCAAACATCGCGGCGGATGTGCTTAACGAAGGTATAAAAATATTATATGGAAACCGATTATATGGATTTCGCGTTATATCAGCTTAAGTCCTTGGTAAGTGGGTCAGTTATAGGGGGTATTAGTCTTGGTGGCGAGTTGGTTGAAAGCCAGTCCACTTCTTGTGGCGATTTCGTCGGTGGCGGAATGGGGGCGAGATGACCGTAAATCATATCATAAGTGACCCAGGTGACACCCAGAAGGGTACTTAAGGCAACTTTTGCTGGGTAATACCACTACTTTGTGGCCTTATAATGTTCCAACTCCATTACACTCTATGGAGAGCTTGCTCGCAGGTTATAGCCTTTACTACCTCGTTCCCCTGGTCCCACGGACTCCTGCACCGAGAGAGAGGGAGACAAGGAGAGGACCCTGGGAACGAAGTTGTAGCCAATAAAATTGTAGACCCTGTCTAAGTCCGGTTTTTGCAGATTGTTGATCTCAGCTTTGTTTTCAAAATGTGCGACGCCAGCTTTAGACAAAGAAGTATTTTTTTCCTTTTTTCTACAGGGCCTCCTGTAACGTTCGCTCTGGACGTGTCTCCTCTGCGGATTATACCACGAGCTGGCTTTCTCCGGGCACCTAACGGCAGTTTCAGCGGAGTCCTGGCACTAGACCAACCAGCTGACAACACTGTGGACATCACGTGTTCTCTAGACACGGTGTCGCCTGGGGCCGACTTAAGTAATACTTCAGGGCTGTGTTCCAATGCGCCAACAGATAAATTGACATTTGCAAACAGTACTGTGGAGATAAAACTCGACACTGTTACAATTGAGTTCCAGGTCAGATTTACTGTAGAGATTTGAAAAATTACATCTTTGTTGACTATTATACTTTGTTAACTTCGAATTTTAACAGGACGAAGCGCAATTAGTTTTCGTCTTTTAAACTATACTAACAAAGTGTAGATTGCGAGTCATTTCTTACAATAAGCCCTACTAGGGAGTTTTTGCAACAATGAGACAGCAGCAGAAACGTCAGTATAAAAAATTAGTTCGCGTTTTGTGAATCTTGGTGATTCTGATTTAAAAGTGACAAACCTAGGTGAATTTTCCGGGAGTTGAATTCTCGGGACCACTCCCTAGTTAAGAAAGAGAAAAAAATATTCTTCGTTTTGTGTTTACATACGTCCTCTACAAGACCTCTCACAAGGCGGTATTTTCACGTCTTCGTTGTGCAGTGAGCAAAATTATGTGATGCATGTGCCAAATTGTTATTTGTCCATTTCATTTACGGTATTGCCGCTTTGTCGTGATTGCTAGAACCAACTAATTTTGTAAGGGGGCGGTGAAACTGTCGGCATAGTCTACATGCAGCTCCACCCTCCCCCTGAAAAAAGAAAAATGGTGAGAGTTCCCGATTGTAGTTTTGCTTATTCGGATGCACCTTAGGGAGGTGGGGAGAGGGCACGGAGGCTGGGTGCGGCTACTTGTAGGCTTTATTTCGTAGAAGTGGCAGAACATGTGGGCATCGCCGCTTTTAGTGAGTACAGTATGGGTGATAATTCCTTCAGCACCTTGCTAACCGTTTAGGCAAAAAAATTGGACAATTTTTTTTTTCTTATCAACGGAAGAGAACGCTATTACATATCTGTAGTTTAAAGAACTTCCGAAACAATATCAGTAACCAGTGGTTCCGAGTGGAGAGCGTTATCCAGTGAATGAATATATTTCAAATCCACTGGATAACGCTTTGATCTTGCCAAATAGATAGTGTTTCATCACAGGCATCCCAAATTCACGTTACGAGGGTGGAATGTAATTTCTGTTGACGCGAACGAGCTGTTTTTACGTTACAAGCGATCGTTGAGACGTTGTATGAGAACTAAAATACTGAGATCTGCGAAATACAACAAAGATAAATCTTCTTTATGTAGTTTATTGATCAAAAGGTAAAATACAGCGATATTTATTGTTCGCAGTCCATAGTATTTTACGTCTCAAAGATCGCTTGTAACGCAAAACCAACGCGCTCACGTCAACAGAAGTTGCATTCCACCCTCGTAACGCGAGTTGAGGATGCCTGTGGTTTTATTCATTTTAAATACAGTAGAACCTCGATAACTCGAACTCGGATAACTCGAATTCCCCGCTAACTCGAACTGATATAAATTTCCTTTCCCTTGATCAAAACTTCACCTAAATTTACCCCGATAACTCGAATTCCCCGCTAACTCGAACTGTTTTACGTTTCCCTTCAGAGTTCGAGTTACCAGGATTCTACTTTTAACCATTAGCAACTGTGGCTTGGAGAATCTCTCTCATTATAAATTTAGGATGTTGCAATAGGCCATTTTCACGATGACGATATTTGCCTACAACTACCAGAATTCATTTCGTTTTTGCTTTGTTATTTAAATTTGTCAATCCCGCTGAGGATTAAAGAACAATAGTCCTAATTTGCACAAGAAAACAACAAACTGAAGGATTCTGGTAGTTGTAGTGAAATGACGTCATCGTGCAATTGTCCTATTGTTGTTTTCTAACTTATGCTTATCGTGACGAACTTCCTTTAGATTAATGAGTTGTTTAAGAACATAAAGCTGACGTTGAGTGGAAGCCCTGCTTGGCGCACAGAGGACGTGGTGCGAGTCTCTTGTTGTGGTCGGGATACAAGTTTGAGTCTTCGATACGTCAACGAGACAGCGGTAGCTATCATCTGGGTTGAAATTCGAAAGTTACAACCAGTGGACTGGAACAGTATCACAAGTAAGAAATGGGAGCGCCGCGAAGAAAGAAAGAAAACTGTTTTTAGCTTTATTGGCAAACTTGGCTCAACTATTTTAACGTGAATCGGGAACTTGTAAATAGATGAATAGACGGTTTGCAGTTTTGTGTTTTAGACAACTTACATCCCAAAATGTTTTCCCTAAAGTGCAGTTTGAGCTTTTGTTTGTTAATTCACTAAACGCAGAAAGAAAACAAAATAACCGAACATAGCATAAAAGTAAACATGACATCCTTTAGACAGAAAAAATAACTTTAGAGTATGCACCAGGGTAAATTCAGGCATATTGCTTTGGTGTACTGTGAATAATTTTGAAACAATCATGGTTTTATTTTTGCCTAGGTGGTCAAAGGAAGGGTACACTTGTGTCTGATATAGATTTGTCGTGTCCCTGCAACTTAAAGGAGAACTCCTGCGATACAGGCTGTTGTTGTGATCAGGTATGAGTGCTTCACACTGTCTTCTAGAATAACAAATAACTACAGGTAGAAACAACAGGGAAAGGCAACCATAGGAGCACTGCTAAAGGGTGACTGGGGGCGCTTAATAGAGGTGGCAGTTCTAATACCTTAAATGCAGTGTTTTTATGGGCGGAAAATCAAGCTTGCCCAATTGGAAAGGTCCAGGCAAGTCATGAACAAAGACGAGCAAGAGGTGATCCCAGGCAAGCCAAATGTGAGAGCGGCTTGCCCAAAGGACAAGCTGGACTTTCATTTATTTTTGAGCCGTGCTAGGTGGTTCATGTTCAGGTTCCACTGTACTTTCTTTATTTCACCTGTCTTTTCTTTGTTTGCTATGGCACCGTACCTGATCATTGTCCAGTTAATAAATTGTTTATCAATTCGAAATGTCGCATGCTTATTGCTTTTTACGTCGTGGCCAGAGGGCTTTGTTATATAACTTCAAATAGCATTTTCTACTTATTTAAGTGATTGCTTGAATGTGTATTCTCTCTTAAGGATTGTAGTGACTTTGAAAACGAGACGGCCAATTGCATCCCAGGATTCTTTGGTGGTGCTACCTCAGAGAGACCTTTCGAATTTAGTTGCCAAGCCTCCTGGCCTGACGCAAGGGACTGGCAACCATTCCTCTGTGTTGCCATTAACAACAGTCCATTTACTGGCTATTTTTACAATCTCACCAGTCCTTCTCTAGCTCAGGACCCGGCATCGTTTAACGCGCTTGCGAGGAATAAGAAAAGGGAAAGTTTTACGTTTGTGGAGAGCGAAGAACGTCGAACCACAATCTCGAGTGGGTTGTACACAGTGGGAACAAGTGTGAAAACAGCTGCTAACGCTGAAGATGTAAACTATGTTAGAGCCACAGTGGGCGTGTTGAGTCTACCGCAGACTGTATTCAATGGTTTGTGCTCCCAGGACGTACCCGTTAGATTTCTGGAACAAGTTTCCTCTCGCTGTGTTCTTGAGTTGGAAGAGTCTCTTTGTAACTCGCAGTCGCCGTGGAGTGCTTTGAATTATTTGATGCCCATTCAACTCAATCGCCCCACGTGCGTACGACCACCCTCTGTTCTGGCACAAGGACGGCTCAACGAAACAGGAGGGCCTCCTGAGCTTGCCACAACAGACGTACGATATTATTGTACGGATATCGCGGCTTTTGTTTCCGCGGCAGCTAAGGAATCGGAAAACTCGCTTACTAATAATTCTTCTTCGTTATTTGAGAGCAGCGCGCAGGAAAGAGCAGATCCCACGAGGTGTGCGTTTGATGATGGAGAAACTCTACCACCAGCACCGGTCTTTAACAAAACAACGAGGTTATGCTCAAATGTAGTGGTCAAAGTTGAATACGAGTTTGAATGGCGTGACAGAAGAATTGACGCGGTGAAAGCAATAGTCACGCTTGGAAACGTTCAAATTCCTGCAGTTAAAACAAATACCGGTCTTGTCACTTCTACCGATGCTATCAACACCCTAAGCCAGAGCTTTTCTGTAAATTTCACCCATTCACCGCTACTTAATTCTTCAAACGTCCGCGAGGCTACTTTTCAGCGGTCAGGGAATCCAGGCTACCTGCTCGGTCGACCGGTGTTGAGTCGCCTGGAAAACAGTTCGGGACAAGTGAGTTGTAGAACGTTTTGTTGCCTTCGCTCTGTTATACATTAAGGAATAATAGTGACAATATTGCTGTCGAAGGTGGTGATGATGATGATGGTGGGAATTACTGACAGTAATAATCATATCAGTAATATAAGAGGCGGATGGAATATAGTTCTACCCTTTAATTTTGTTTGACCATTGAAGTAAAGCTTCCTCCGCCATACTTTACCGAGCACGATACCCTGTGTTTTATTTCCCCTTGAATTTGGACTTTTTTTAACTCTTGGAATGAAAGGGTTAAATGTTGTTGCTCATTTATGAGAGAGTTTCTTGGAAGAATAGGGCAAAACTACTTTGCTAGGTTAATGTCACAACGATTGGGCAGAATGGCCCTCCTCTGATTGGATAGGAACGAAAGAAGTTAAATGAGAGATCAATGTAGCCTGAAAAACAGACTTTCTCAGACGTCTGGGAAACCAGTGTTGGCGTCAGCGCGAAATGTCAGCTGTTTTCTCACGCTTAGATCAATGTTGCGTATCAAATAACCAGTTACTGATATTGATGAATTTTTTTTGTCTTGTTTAAATTGTTGCAGCACCCTAACGTTTTGTTCGCCTTTCTAGGTTATCGCTGGCAAACTTCAAGTTTGGTCCCCAGGCCATGATAGTCTATGCGCGGGATCCACTCTTACCCCTATCCTTTATGGCGAGGATGCGTTTTCCGGTTGTTTATTGCGGTTATCGTTTGAGGACATGCGCAACTGCTCCTATTTAAGAGAAATGGTTCTAATTAACCAGAATCGCCTGATCCAAGCCACACATGTTGGTCGCAGTGGTAATGCAAACCTTAGCGTCCTCGCTGATTGGCTGCCAGTAATAAGGTAAGGTATTTAAGAATCCGTAACTTTTTTAAGTCTTTGAACCAACCGCAGTTAACCCTTTAAGGCCAGATAGTGACCAACATCAATTTTCTCCTAACAATATCCATACATTGTCAAGAGATAAAGCTATGAGAATCAATAAAATGATCATCAAAGAGAAAATGCTTTGATCATTTATGAAATTCTCTCAACACATTTTTTATGGAAAAGTATTGAGATCAGTTTGGAGAATTTGTATGTGGATATTGGGGCTTAAAGGGTTAACAGACCATTTCCGAGTTGCCCCAAGCCTCTGTTTCAAAGCGAGACTAAGTGCGAAGCTGTTGATATGGAAATGAACTCATTTTCTCAAGATAGATTTTGCACTCAGCCTCCCTTTAAAAGTGAGAGTTTTTGGAGCTCGGAAATGGCGAATTGTCTAAACATGCTGAAGAGAAGTCAAAATTATGTCACCGTCGTCCAGTCGTTACTCCAGAGAATCTACACAAATTTATTTTGAGCTTCAGAAAGTATCTTTGAGCCAAGTTTTGTTTCATTTTGTGATTGTGTCCTAAGCAAATTCTCTGTGAGGCAACTAAGCGCCAAACAGTATTGTCTAAATATTATATTGTTGAAGTCAGTTCCGAAAGCTTTTAAATGTAGTTCGCTGGACTTGAATTGGTAAAACTACAATTAAGGCTCTTTTGTTGAAGAAAATTTTGTTAATGCGGTTTGATACGTTGGTAAATAATGATGAAACTTATTGAAATCTTTTTATTTTGTTTTGTTTTGCTTTGTTTTATTTAGAGAGCCAATAAGCAATAATTCCGAATCCTCCTCGGAAGAGGGAACTTGTCCCGGCATTCCTAGCGGAGTAATAATTGAGATGCTGGTGACGGATGCTGGGAAATACGGCGGCGTACCTCAGATGGAAATAGTGGGAACGAGAATCAAGTAAGAATTAGTGTGATTATACGTCGCCCGTTCAGTGTCTGTAATACCAACAAAGAGAAGGGAAAATAAAGAAATTCTCTCACAAAGACACATAGTTTACGTTTCAACACACCACGAGTAGTCTCATTCTTCTTGACAGTTGAAAGGCGAACTCGAGATTTCTATTTCTTTCAAGCGATCACAAGAGCTCTTCGAGATGCCTCCAGAACGCTCCTCTTCGGTGGAAAGAATTTTCAACTGAGTTACTTTTTTTGTACGCATCCCGCGTTACCTTTCGGTCTCACCAAATTGTTTTAGAAAAACAAAGGTTGCACGTAGTTAAACGAAACTGTATAGTAGGAATAGTACTTTTACCTGAACCATGCAGTCTCTTTTAGTTCCGCAAATTTGCGTGAAGTGGTTTGTAACTGGGCCGCCGCACTCGCTCATTTGCCCTTCTCGGATGATATGTATAATATAGCAGCGAAATGTGCAAACGACGAGATTGGTCGAAAATACTTTTGATATTTTGTCTCAGTTGAGTACGTTCATCGGCAGCTAAATTTCCCGCGTTGTCGTCTTACTTTCACTTATTGCACCTAATTGTTCTTGTTAGATTCCAGTTTAGCACGTGGCAGTTCAAGTGTGTCAGTGGTGTAAGTTGTTCAGCCCCCAGTGATACTGATACAGACTTAACTCAGTTGGTACCCAATCCCTCAGCTACTCCAGCAGCCGCAGCTTCATCCACCGTCCTTGACACGTCACAAGCAACTATGTCACCCCTGGCTTTGAGTTCAGTACTTAACTCTAACTTGGTACATCCATCCCTCTTATCAGCATCTTCATCAACCAGTGGCTCAACAATCATCACAGATATCAACTCTAACTTCGTACCTCCATCCCTCTTACCAGCATCTTCATCAACCAGTGGCGCAGCAAACATCACAGATATCAACCCTAACTTTGTACCTCCATCCCTCTTACCAGCATCTTCATCAACCAGTGACGCAGCAAACATCACAGATACCAACCCTAACTTCGTACCTCCATCCCTCTTACCAGCATCTTCATCAACCGGTGGCACCACAAACATCATAGACATTAACCCTAACTTCGTACCTACATCCCTCTTACCAGCATTTTCATCAACCAGTGGCTCAATAAACATCACAGACATCAACCCTAACTTTGTAACCACTTCCCTCCTGCCAGCTACATCATCCAATGATAACGTAACAAACATGAAAGTGAGTTCTGGATCGAGCCCTACTGCCGCTCACTCATCTCTCCCGTCACCAACGGCGTCTTCATTATCTAGCCATCTCACTGTAAGTTCATCCGTCAGTCCTCTCGCAAGTGGTACGGAGAACACTAGGAACTACCCGCCTCACTTCCAATACTTTATGGTGACAAGCTCAGTTGTTTTCATTAAAG
>OZ037785.1:16906303-16948803 GCA_964035525.1 Porites cylindrica
CTAGATAAACAGAATAAATCTGATGCAGAAACCTGGGTTGCCTTAACTTAACTTTAACTTTAACTTTAACTTTATTATTCCATTGCTCATATAGTACAAACGCAGTAAAGCCAAAGCCGGCGGCTTATACGGCCTGTGGTCAGAATGGCAGAGATTATTTTATATAGAAATGAAGACTGTAGGCTAAACTACAAAACTAAAACAAGATACAAAACTGAAATTAAATACGTGTACATGCATGCAGTCCTATAACAGTCCTATAACAGTCCATAAGTAGTGACAAATAAACTAAGCTACGAGAATCCTGCGCTAGTTCAATTTAGGCTTAAAAAGTGAAGTTTTAGTTTCTTTTTGAAGTTAGTATTAAATATTTTATTTTAGTCAGTAATTGTAACCTAACACTAAATAGAAGTGATAAGCTGATAGTAAAAAAACACACTTAATTTTCCAGAAAAATGTCTGTACATGGCAAATTGAACATGCAGCATGTAATCCTCAGAGGCCAGCAGCATGCAAACCTGAACTAAAAGTGTGGATTAATCATGAAGAGGTAGGTAACACATCCTACATGGTTGTAGACATAACTGGATCCTCTTTTGGATCCCTTTTTGGGCCACTCATTTTCTTTAAATAGAGAGAATTCATATAACTCGTTTCTCATATGCTAACGAAAACTGCTAAATGCTAATGCGAAGAACAATGGAGAAGGCACGCACCAAACTGGACACTGCTACAAATTCTTAATTGAAAGAGAGTTTGAATCATGTCTTCTGTTGACTTTACGTGCGGGATGCTGAAGTTTCATCTGTGCTTCTCCCAAACAAATGTTCAAATACCTGAAATACTGGGAAAAGCACATCTCAACCGCTGGAGTTTTTCTCACTATAAAGACTCAAAGTTGTTAAACAAGTGATGCTGCAGTTTTTTCGTCTGGCTGTGGTAACTGAAAAGACCACAAAAATCAGCAAAAAGGCAAGTATATTTAAACGTACTGCTGTTGCCTAGTACAGAATATTCTTGATTCAGATAACTCATTAATTTTGTTTTGGAAAAGTGCATTACATTCCAACGTGAATTGCCAGTGAGTACAAAAGCTGGTCATTAAACAATATTGTGAGTGTCATTTTCATATAAGGAACGGATTATACGAAATTGCACCTATTTAATATAAAGAAATAACAAAAATCAACTAATTTCAAAAAGCAAGCAAGCAAATAATTAAGTCCCATACCTTCATTGTCAGGGTTGTCTCTAAGATTTCAAGTTGCCGGGTAAATACATCAAGTAGGCAGGGAATCAAACGGCTATGGATTTCTTTTGGTTCTATTTTTCTTCTATCTTCCAATAAAAGTAGCCGGGGGCCACTCTCTTAGTAGCTGGGGAAAATCCCCGGGTCCCGGCTCTTAATGACAACCCTGATTGTCTCTCGCTTTTTTTACTCGAAAGGTGACTGCAGAAAGAGCTTGCCAGATACACATTAATTTTCCAAGGTTATCCTTAGGCTGACCACCTACTATATCTATTATCATCAGTATCTGCAAGACTTTGCGTGTTGTTTAAATGCGATGACTGCTTGCGACTTGGCTTGCAACTGCTACGACTGCTACCACTAAAAACTCCAGTAAAACTATTTACTGTACAGGATCCAATGAAATAGGCCAATTACAGGTATTTTTAGGTGACAATCACCAAATGAGGACGAACAAGCTTGAGAAAAATTATGAGAAACACCAGTCATAGAATTTGAATTTTTTGCATGTCTTGTCAACCAAATAACGTGACTGTTATCTTCAGAATGTGAAAATATCATGGTTGCTATGGTTACATTATAAAACATGCCTTTCACACCAAAAAAAATGTTAGTGGTTTGGCATTTTAGTGGTGTTTACATAATAAATTGAACATTACATGACCACTTGGAGATATGAAATTTCTCTTCTGGTGTTGAAAAATTAATGTTTCATGAGGTAGTGATATTTGAAGAGAAAATTTTGTATCTCTGTGCTGAGATAAAAGGAAAAGCAAGAGATATCCGTGGAAACCTTGTAAAAAGCCATCACTTAAGGCACCACACTGAAGCTGTCTGTAAAATACTGAAGACATCTTATATTGTGTACTTCCAGAAAATATCCATACCTTACCTTGAAGGGAACGAATGTTGTTGATAATATTTTTGGCAATTTCTTGCTGTATGGCATCTGATAACCACCAGGACACTGTTAGCTAATTAATTAACCATGGAGGTGATGCCTCACACTACCGACTACAGGAGTAATGTCATCTGCAAAAGAACCAGCTACATTCAAACTAAACACCACAACAAAGCTTAGAACACGATCAAATTTAATATGATGGATCAAATGTGTAATAAAGCAACAGCTAGATAGCCGGAAGTTTACTCACAAGCTGATGACAATTGTATTACACTGTAAGGAAAACTATGACGTAAGCCATGAAGAAAAGCATTTAGCCCACTGTAGATAAAAGATGGTCAACACAAACAATAATACCGGTACTTGTTTTGAAGACCGGTAGCAGTGAAACAGTTGATAGCTTGCTCAACAGAGAAGCTGACATTTGATATTTATATTTTAATATTTATATTTTCCCCTGGAAAAAAACTCTGTAAGAAACCCTTAACTCCCTCGGAAATTGCCTCGTTTTAGACTCCCTCCCCCCGGAATTTCCGTTGCCCTTTGTGGGGATTATGGATATTTTCTGGAACTACTCACTACATTTAGCAAAGGGAGGCCATAGATGAAAAAAAGAGTTTTAAAATTTCTCCAGCAAATCAACCCTCTTACAGGACAGAAATACAAATACAGCTACTGCAAATGCAAACTACAAATATACAACTACTACAAATGTCTCCCTTCAGAGTGCTTATTGGCTACTGATTCAGATAAATTCATTTTTTGTAAACATTATTTCTCCAGAATAATGTTCATGTTTTACATCTTTGTCTTTTTTGTAGGAATAAAATGGTGGGAATGATGCTACATGTCCAGTTGAACGATGCATCAGATTTCAACATGTCCATATGAGAAAGTTTGACACTGGAACAGAAGGAACTAATAACTTTCCAACTTCTGGTAGGTTTAACCCATAAAACCCTAATGAGCGTTAGTCTATATAAAGGAAATTTGGGGACCAAACGAGGCAACTCGGTATGATTCGCACCCACGTACGACCTTCAAGTTAGATCTGCTGTTGTTCTACTGATTAATGCTGTGAACCCTGCATAGAGCAAGTTGTGGGCAATATTGTGTGGTGGACCGCGTAGAGGGAAGAACGTTTAACCCGTCAAACCGTAAGATCAAAATCTGAATTCTCATTTGTTGCCCTTATTCATTTCCTGTAGATGTAGTGAGCAGAAGTTGATAAAATGTCAAGCAAATTTATCTTATAGGTGATCATGTGCGTAATTCTCATGACCGCAGGGTTGTCACTAAGATTTCAAGTTGCTGGGTAAATACAACAAGTAGGCGGGGAATCAAACAGCTAAGAATTTCTTTCGGTTCTATTTTTCTTTCATTTTCCTTTGAAAGTAGCCGGGAAAGACGTTCATAATAGCTGGGGGAAATCCCCGGCCCCCGCCTCTTAATGACAGCCCGGGGTCAATGACCACTCTGTTTTACAAAGCATTGATATCAGTTACAAACAGAAATTTCATACTGATCACTCTTAGGGCTTAAAGGGGTAAACGTTCATATCTCATAATCTATTATCTACCATAGCACTGTGTAGCAAATGATGAAACATACAATTATCTCTGGAGCTACGAAAAATCCTTTAAACCCCAAGCAGCGTTATCGCTACTTTATGTATGTACCCAACCATAATAAAAAAGAATACTACAATCTATATTTTAACGTGTTGTTATCCTTTCTTTTAGAGTTCCTATCGCTGCCTAACTGCGGCGGAATTGATGTATAAGCTGCTGCACGTTCGGAGGTACATTCTTAGCGGGAGTGAATTTCGTTCTCGGCATCGACAAGTGAGTGCTTTGAGTTTGCAAGTCTTCCCCTTCCTAGATTTCCGCCATTTTCACCTTTAATGTCTTCTCCTTTTCTGTTCCATTACAGAGCACATCAGCATTTTTTACCCCAATCTAAAATTATTAACGTGGGCAACGGGAATCCTGGTTTGTCTGGGAACTGATTTTTTGTGTAAAATAGACGGGGTGTATAGGCGTTGAGACGTATCTTGCGTAAACCGCTGACACCCACAACCGATATTACACAAAAAATCAGGGAACAGAGAAACGTAGGGATACCAATCTAAAATTATTAACGCGGGCAACGGGAATCCTGGTTTGTTTGGGAACTGATTTTTTGTGTAAAATCGACGGGGTGTATAGGCGTTGAGACGTATCTTGCGTAAACCGCTGACACTCAAAACCGATATTACACAAAAAATCAGGGAACCGAGAAACGTAGGGATACCAATCTAAAATTATTAACGCGGGCAAGGGGAATCCTGGTTTGTTTGGGAACTGATTTTTTGTGTAAAATCGGCGGGGTGTATAGGCGTTGAGACGTATCTTGCGTAAACCGCTGACACTCAAAACCGATATTACACAAAAAATCAGGGAACCGAGAAACGTAGGGATACCAATCTAAAATTATTAACGCGAGCAAGGGGCATCCTGGTTTGTTTGGGAACTGATTTTTTGTGTAAAATCGACGGGGTGTATAGGCGTTGAGACGTATCTTGCGTAAACCGCTGACACTCAAAACCGATATTACACAAAAAATCAGGGAACCGAGAAACGTAGGGATACCAATCTAAAATTATTAACGCGGGCAACGGGAATCCTGGTTTGTTTGGGAACTGATTTTTTGTGTAAAATTGACAGGGTGTATAGGCGTTGAGACGTATCTTGCGTAAACCGCTGACACTCAAAACCGATATTACACAAAAAATCAGGGAACCGAGAAACGTAGGGATACCAATCTAAAATTATTAACGCGGGCAAGGGGAATCCTGGTTTGTTTGGGAACTGATTTTTTGTGTAAAATCGACGGGGTGTATAGGCGTTGAGACGTATCTTGCGTAAACCGCTGACACTCAAAACCGATATGACACAAAAAATCAGGGAACGGAGAAACGTAGGGATACCACTCTAACTCGGGTACTTTTCAAATTGGAAACTTATGCTAACTTCTTAGTTTCTTCCTATCTCTACAGGCGATGGTAGCACGCTTTGGGATTGCCAAGCAAACTCTGTTGATCATGATGATTTCTTCCGCTTTCTTTTTTAAAGATAGGGCGGTCCACACTACTACAATCTAAAATTATCAACGCGGACAACGGGAATCCTGGTCTGTTTGGGAACTGATTTTTGTGGAAATTCGACGGAATGTATAGGCGTTGAAACGTATTTTGGGTAAACCGCTGACACTCAGACCGATAACACAATAAATCAGGGAACAGAGAAACGTAAGGATACCAATATTGGAAACTTATGCTAACTTCTTACTTTCTTCCATCTCTACAGGTGAGGGTAGCACGCTTTGGGATCGCCAAGTATACTTTATTAATCTTGATTCTTTTTTTTCCGCTTTCCTAGATTTCTAACGTTTTCCTTTTTATCTTTAGTATTTTTGTTTTAGATCGTCCACAACACTGGACTTTGTAGGCTTTGACTTTTATTCAGTCTTTCAGGGTCAAAGCAAAGATGTGCATAATTCTAGCTTAAAATTATTGGGTAGAGGTTAGAATCCTGGACCCTGACTGACCACACACTGCTGCTTTTGCTTCAAGTTTGGCTGGTGAGTATATCACGTTATGAATTTCTTTTAGTTTTCCTTTTTAATATCTAGTCATTTTGAAGAAGCGACTTTGTAAAACATTTAGCTTTAAAAAATTGCGAAAAACTTTTCTTAAAAACATTTAATACATTCTAAAAAAAGGAAAAAAATACACGACTTTTCGACGTTACCGGATGTCATTATCAAGTGAAAACAGATGCAATATCAATGTTCTATAAATACAAGAAAAACAGTAGTTCATTAAAAGGAAAGTAGTGTAAAAATATGTTACAAGTCAAACAAAGAGGTTAGAACTGATGGAGTCACTCTGAGTGTTGAGGCTAGGCCTCAGTTCTTTGATGAATAGCATTTCGTAAACGAGGCAGTCAAATTTCTCGTGACATTTCTTGAGAACGCGAAATTGGCCCTCATTGAGAAGATTTTTGCAGTCACTGTGCGCTTCTAATAAATGTTTACCGATAGCTGAATACTTGTGTTCGGCAATGCTTTGATGAAGGTGTCGGGCTGTGTAGCCAACATAATCTGCATCACACAGATCACGTGCAAATTTGCAAACAACGCATTGCTGACTTACAAAACTCGGCTTAATTTCTTTAGGCTTAAGATCTTGCTCCAATTTTTTGCTCACAAAAATAAGCTCATAAATTCTACCGTTAATATGTTTATTCAGAATATTGCAACTAAGCCAGAAAAGAAAACCGACGATGGCAACACGATCAGGGTGCCCACGATCAGCATAGTTCTTCCCTTCAAGGATCAGATAGCCGCTAACGCAGTGCGTAGGCAATAGCGTGATCTCAGCAATAAGATTGCCATCACTTTACAGCCCCCTCTTAGGAAAAAATGCAGAAGAGGAGCGTTCGTAAACAGCCTAAACAATTTTCCCTTGCACTTAACTTGTGGAAGAATTATGCGATATCAGCCAGGACCCATAAAACTGTTATTCTTACCTTAGAATTCTCCTTTTTATTGCCAATACAGCTAATCAAATCAATTGTAGTGGTTAGTGTCCAATTGCTATTTTAAATCTGAGACTAAGGGGGCAGTTTACAGAGTTTTAAAAGCTAATTTATAATGCTTCCTTGTTTTATGAGGATCTGCCAAAGCAAAACGACAAGAGTAAGAAAGTGGAAGAGGAAGATTAGTAAACTGGACAAGGACATCAGGGATAAAACATCGGCCACACTGAATCGAAGTGAGCTTACAAGTCTTTCGCCAAGAAAAATAACGGAAAAACCTTACTCAGTAAAATGTCTATCAAAAGGCCCGGGAGAGGCTTTTTTCCAGCCATTGCTGGTTTGCACGTGAGGTCACGGCGGCCATATTGGAGGTCAAGAACAAAAGCATTTCTCTCCTCTGGTAACTTAACTCTGTTTTCATGTAAATGCTTCAAGAAAAATTCTATTGTATTGACCCTCAACATGGCCGCCTTGTCACGTGGTTGCAAACCAAGAATTGGAGAGGGTTGCTTGATACATTCTGTTGAAGGGGGTGAAAAGATTACACCAAAGTTTCAATTTAGCGGCCCTGCAGACCAAAGTCTGATTCAGCCTTTCATGGAGCCATTTGAACTCAATTTCAACCAAAAAGAGCCCTTTAAAAAGCCTATTCCAGCCGACGCTGGGACGTATTTCAATCCTTGGGTCCAAATTAGCCCTAGATAATCGTATTGTATTGTTGTTGATAATTCATGTTAACATAACGCTTACCACATAACCTATGCCAACTACCAACAGATGTGGTTAACACTGGATACTCATTTACGGCATTTACATTCCTAACATCCGATAATTAATGGACAATTTTAATTTTATTTCTCATAATTAACAGCTAAACAAGGAAAGAGAACCTTGAGCCCCAATATAGTGTCACATCTAACAGAGAAGCGGAACTTACCAGAATTGTTGTTCTGTGAAATAAAACTGGATTGTAAGAACAAGGCACTGAATGTGGAACAGAAAGATTGGTTAAATGCTGCAGGAATTTATGTCCTCTTCAAAACCATATCAGCAGATGAGATCAAGATTAAGTCACTTTTACGGGAAACATTTCGATGAAAATATGATGCTTTAAAACTAACCTTCGTTTTAGGCGGCCGTTTCTTTTTACTAAGTAAAAGTCCCGTAGGAAGGACTATGGAGCTTGAGCCTTGGTTCCTACCCAGATTTCCTGCCCGCATTTTTTCCCCTCGGGGTTTTTTGCAATGGGGCAGGTTTTTTCTGGCCTCCGTCTGACCGCTTTTATTTCAGTTGTAAGCGGTAGCTCAACTCTGCCAGATTTCAGTCTTGCTTCGTTTTTTAGCAATATCTTTCAATTTACTCTTAGGTCAGTTGACCCAGAATAGGACATAAATTAAGATTGACTTTAGAATGTACACCTCCAGCCAGGGATGTGAACTGTGTAATATACCCTTGGCTAAGAGCCTGTGAGCTTGGTTGGGTACATGAGTAATAGCAGTGCTTTGGGAAAGACTGAGAAAACATGAATTATTCGCAGATTACACGTACACTAGTTGGCTATATCGTACAACAGGGATGCTCCTTGCCAAGCCCTCCAAAAATAAACGTATATGCTTAGACACTAACCATTATTTAACAGTTGGAACTTTGTACATTAGTTCAAAAAATTGAAATTAAAAATGTTTTCCTTCATTATAGTCAGAGAAAACAACCGACATTTGGCGACGCTACCACTGGTTTCCCTGCCAAATGACCTCTGAAAAATGGGCGCAGAAATTCCATAGTGATGACGCGTCACTACCCAGATCTGGGTAGTGCTGATGATTGGTCGTGCCACGTGGGAAATTTGATTCAACCAATGAGAAGCACTACCCAGATCTGGGTAGTTACGCGTCATCAGTGTGGACGTTCTGTGCTCGTTTCTCAGACGTCATTTGGCGGGGAAACCAGTGATAGCGTCGCCAAATGTCGGATGTTTTCTCGGGCTATTTTCATTGGTGTATATTTGTTGTTTACTTCACGTATACGCATACTCGAGCGAGTGCTATCTTCAAAGACATTGCAATCGTTCTCAAACGCTAGGTTTACGATCAGTGCATCTTACTAACAGTCAACTACGGATATGTGACCTGGAATCTTAGGAAACAACAAATCTTGAAACTCAGAACTACGCAGAGAGCGCATGTGAGAATCATGGCGAGATCGTAAAACAGCTCATTGGATCCGAGGAGAAACCAAAGTAACAGATATCATGGAAGTAATAAGCAAACTCAAATGGAACTGGGCTGGTTATTTGGCGAGAAGAACGGACAACCGTTGGACAATCAGCATTACGTTCAGGACGCGCCAGGGACACACAAGGAACCGAGGAAGACCAAGGACGAGATAAAGGGAAGACTTGCATGGTTTCCAAAACCTGTAACCGTGTCGCGCAAAAAGTAGTTCAGTAGAGGTCAGTGGGGAAGGCCTACGTCTATCAACCGACGTTCAACGGGTGAAACTGAACTGAACAAAACCGTAAGTTAACATAAGCACGTCTCATGCTCCTTGAACAAGCATTCGACAAACGGCACAGTCCTTTTCAAGTAAAATATGGCACATCTGGTGTGGTCATGATAACACCTACACAACATACAAATATTCTACCACCTCAAATTCAACAGATTCTTGAACTTTTGCTCAAGTTTCTCTTTAATAGTTCTTGGTCTGAATGGATCTGTGCAACCTCAGTAGGCACCCAAGATATGTTGACGAACAGGAGATTAAAGAGTTTCAAGCATATTAGACGGAAAATATTTCTGATAGTGCAAACGTCCGTCGGCGCATTTGAAGAAAATTGCTTGCACAAAATATAAACGCATCATAGTGGCGACCAGTGAAAGGTTTCTAAAGACGGGCTATAAAGCCATAGGGGAAAACAGTATTTGCTAAGTAAGCAAGAATTTTAAATTCTAAGAAATAATATTTGAAGACGTTTTAGACAGAAAAGAATCGTTTTCTCGCCTATAAAAATATGCATTTCAGATAGTCGCAAAATTTTGGTAGAAAAAATTGAATATTTTTCATTTTATGTGTTTGAGAAAAACTGCCTAGAAATAATACTCTAAAGGTTTCGATAAAAAAAAAACCCGTTTCTACCCTTTAAAAAATATACACTTCAGATAGTCGCAAATTTGCATATTTTCCAAAGGGATTAGACCAGCATTTTGTTCATCTTCTGTTTTTGAGCAAAAATGATCTTGAAAATAATGTTTGAAGATCTTTTAGATAGAAAAGAATCGTTTCTAGCCCATAAAAATATGCACTTCAGATAGTCGCATTTTTCAATATTTTCCAATAATTTTGGTCAAAAAATAAAACTTTTCATTTCTTGTTTTTGGGCAAAAATGATCTTGAAATAATGTTTGGGGATCTTTTCGATAGAAAAGAATCTTTTCTAGCCTATAGAAATATGCACTTCAGAAAGTCGCATTTTTGCATATTTTCCAAAGAAGTTAACCCACGATTTGGTCAAGAAATGGAATGTTTTTCATGTTCTCTTATTGGGCAAAAAAAATCTTCAAATAATATTTAGAAATCTTTTCGAAAGGTAAGGCCCGGTTCAGACGCCGAACTTTTCATGAGCCGAACCTAATTCGAATTAAGACCGACCCAAATTATTTAGACCGGCTAAAGTGATTCAGACGCCGATCTTAATTCCAGCCGAACTAAATTCAGAAGGCGAAAAATGCGCATTTCGGTCAAACTGCTTACAAAATACGTTATAAGAATTTCTGCATTTGGTTCGGTACATGAAAAGTTCGGCGTCTGAATCAAAGGCGTTCCAAAGTCGATCCAAAGGCGAAATTCCCGGCCGGGCTAGGCGAAAAGAACGGCTGAGCCGTTCCAAATTGAAACAGGCGTTCCTAACTGATTCAGACGCCGAACTTTTCATGTACTTAATTCAATGTATTAGGTTCGGCTCATGAAAAGTACGGCGTCTGAACCGGGCCTAAGAGTCGTTTCTGGCCTAAAAAAATATGCACTTCAGATAGTCGCATTTCTGTATATTTTCCAAGGTCAAAAAGTAAAACTTTTTTCATTTCATGGTTTTGGTCCAAAAATGGCCATTTTTCCAACTTTTTTTTAAGGCAATATAGGCCAGAAAAATGTCTTTTACCATATTTTAGAACGAAAAAACGCCTTCCTAGGCCATAAAAACAAGAAGTTCAAAAAGTCAAAAAATCGACATTTTCCCAAAGGGGTTAACCAATGGTTTTGGTCCAAAAATGGCCATTTTTCCAACTTTCATTTTTTAAGCAATACAGGCCAGGAAAATGTCTTTTACGACATTGTAGAACGAAAAAACGCCTTTCTAGCCCATAAAAACAAAACGTTAAAAAAGGCAAAATATCGACATTTTCCCAAAGGGGTTAACCCATGGTTTTGGTCCAAAAATTGCCATTTTTCCAACTTTCATTTTTTAAGCAATATAGGCCAGGAAAATGTCTTTAACGATATTCTAGAACGAAAAAGCGCCTTTGTAGGCTAGAAAAACAAGAAGTTCAAAAAGTCGAAAAATTGACGTTTTTCCAAAGAGGTTAACCCATGGTTTTGGTCCAAAAATGGCCATTTTTCCAACTTTCATTTTTTAAGCAATATAGGCCAGGAAAATGTCTCTAACGATATTCTAGAACGAAAAAGCGCCTTTGTAGGCTAGAAAAACAAGAAGTTCAAAAAGTCGAAAAATTGACGTTTTTCCAAAGGGGTTAACCCATGGTTTTGGTCCAAAAATGGCCATTTTTCCAACTTTCATTTTTTAAGCAATATAGGCCAGGAAAATCTCTTTTACGATATTCTAGAACAAAAAAACGCCTTTCTAAGCTATAAAAACAAGAAGTTCAAAAAGTCCAGAAATCGACATTTTCCCAAAGGGGTTAACCCATGGTTTTGGTCCAAAAATGGCCATTTTTCAAACTTTCTTTTTAAGGCAATATAGGCCAGGAAAATGTCTTTTACGATATTCCAGAACGAAAAAACGCCTTTCTAGGCCATAAAAACAAGAAGTTGAAAAACTCGAAAAATTCACATTTTTCCAAAGGGTTAACCCATGGTTTTGGTCCAAAACTGGCCATTTTTCCAACTTTTATTTTTTAGGAAATATAGGCCAGGAAAATGTCTTTTACGCTATTCTAGAACGAAAAAACGGCTTTCTAGGCTATAAAATCAAGAAATTCAAAAAGTCGAAAAATTCACATTTTTCAAAAGGGGTTAACCCATGGTTTTGGTCCAAAAATGGCCATTTTTCCACCTTTTTTTTTTAGGCAATATAGGCCAGGAAAATGTCCTTTACGATATTCTAGAAAAAAAAACGCCTTTCTAGGCCATAAAAACAAGAAGTTCAAAAAGTCAAGAAATCGACATTTTCCCAAAGGGGTTAACCCATGGTTTTGGTCCAAAAATGGCCATTTTTCAAACTTTCTTTTTAAGGCAATATAGGCCAGGAAAATGTCTTTTACGATATTCCAGAACGAAAAAACGCCTTTCTAGGCCATAAAAACAAGAAGTTGAAAAACTCGAAAAATTCACATTTTTCCAAAGGGTTAACCCACCGTTTTGGTCGAAAACTGGCCATTTTTCCAACTTTTATTTTTTAGGAAATATAGGCCAGCAAAATGTCTTTTACGCTATTCTAGAACGAAAAAACGGCTTTCTAGGCTATAAAATCAAGAAATTCAAAAAGTCGAAAAATTCACATTTTTCAAAAGGGGTTAACCCATGGTTTTGGTCCAAAAATGGCCATTTTTCCAACTTTTTTTTTTAGGCAATATAGGCCAGGAAAATGTCCTTTACGATATTCTAGAACGAAAAAACGCCCTTCTAGCCCATAAAAACAAAAAGGGAAAAAAATCGACATTTTCCCAAAGGGGTTAACCCATGGTTTTGGTCCAAAAATGCCATTTTTCCAACTTTCATTTTTTAAGCAATATAGGCCAGGAAAATAACTTTTACGATATTCTAGAACGAAAAAACGCCTTTCTAGGCCATAAAAACAAAAAGTTCAAAAAGTGAAAAAATCCACATTTTCCCAAAGGGGTTAACCCATGGTTTTGGTCCAAAAATGGCCATTTTTCCAACTTTCATTTTTTAAGCAATATAGGCCAGGAAAATGTCTTTTACGATATTCTAGAACTAAAAAACGCCTTTGAAGGCTATAAAAACAAGAAGTTGAAAAAGTCGAAAAATTCACGTTTTTCCAAAGGGGCTAACCCATGGTTTTGGTCCAAAAATGGCCATTTTTCCAACTTTTTTTTTTAGGAAATGTAAGCCAGAAAAATGTCTTTTACAATATTTTAATTCGAAAAAACGACTTACTAGGCTATAAAATCAAGAAGTTCAAAAAGTCGAAAAATCGACATTTTTCCAAAGGGGTTAACCCATGGTTTTGGTCCAAAACTGGCCATTTTTCCAACTTTTTTTTTTAGGCAATATAGGCCAGGAAAATGTCTTTTCCAATATTCTAGAACGAAAAAACGCCTTTCTAGGCCATAAAAACAAGACGTTCAAAAAGTCAAAAAATCGACATTTTCCCAAAGGGGTTTACCCATGGTTTTGGTCCAAAAATGGGTATTTTTCCAACTTTCATATTTAAGCAATATAGGCCAGGAAAATGTCTTTTACGATATTGTAGAACGAAAAAACGCCTTTCTAGGCCATAAAAACAAGAAATTGAAAAAGTCAAAAAATCGACATTTTCCCAAAGGGGTTAACCCATGGTTTTGGTCCAAAACTGGCCATTTTTCCAACTTTTATTTTTTAGGAAATATAGGCCAGCAAAATGTCTTTTACGATATTCCAGAACGAAAAAACGGCTTTCTAGGCTATAAAATCAAGAAGTTGAAAAAGTCAAAAAATTGACGTTTTTCCAAAGGGGTTAACCCATGGTTTTGGTCCAAAAATGGCCATTTTTCCAACTTTTATTTTTTAGGAAATGTTGGCCAGAAAAATGTCTTTTACGATATTCTAGAACGAATAAACGCCTATCTAGGCTATAAAATCAAGAAGTTCAAAAAGTCGAAAAATGGACATTTTTCCAAAGGGGGTAACCAAATAATAATAATTTTATTTATATAGCGCTAAAATCCAATAATTGTCCAAAGCGCTACCTAATTACAAAATGAAATATAAAAAATGTAAAATATAAAATATCTACAATATACAATATAATTCAAATATAGCCTAAGTTATCTACTATATAAATCAAAAACATCTCAAAACAAAAGGAATCTCATAACCTATATGCTAACTTAAATAAAAAAGTTTTAAGGGATTGCTTAAAAGTTGCCATTGAAGCACATTGAACCCATGGTTTTGGTCCAAAAATGGCCATTTTTCCAACTTTTACTTTTTAAGCAATATAGGCCAGGAAAATCTCTTTTACGATATTCTAGAACAAAAAAAACGCCTTTCTAGGCTATAAAAACAAGAAGTTCAAAAAGTCAAGAAATCGACATTTTCCCAAAGGGGTTAACCCATGGTTTTGGTCAAAAAAATGGCCACTTTTCCAACTTTCATTTTTTCAGCAATATAGGCCAGGAAAATAACTTTTACGATATTCCAGAACGAAAAAACGCCTTTCTAGGCCATAAAAACAAGAAGTTCAAAAAGTCAAAAAATCGACATTTTCCCAAAGGGGTTAACCCATGGTTTTGGTCCAAAAATGGCCATTTTTCCAACTTTCATTTTTTAAGCAATATAGGCCAGGAAAATGTCTTTTACGATATTCTAGAACTAAAAAACGCCTTTGAAGGCTATAAAAACAAGAAGTTGAAAAAGTCGAAAAATTCACGTTTTTCCAATGGGGTTAACCCATGGTTTTGGTCCAAAAATGGCCATTTTTCCAACTTTTTTTTTTAGGAAATGTAAGCCAGAAAAATGTCTTTTACAATATTCTAAATTGAAAAAACGGCTTTCTAGGCTATAAAATCAAGAAGTTCAAAAAGTCGAAAAATCGACATTTTTCCAAAGGGGTTAACCCATGGTTTTGGTCCAAAAATGGCCATTTTTCAAACTTTTTTTTTTAGGCAATATAGGCCAGGAAAATGTCTTTTACGATATTCTAGAACTAAAAAACGCCTTTGAAGGCTATAAAAACAAGAAGTTGAAAAAGTCGAAAAATTCACGTTTTTCCAATGGGGTTAACCCATGGTTTTGGTCCAAAAATGGCCATTTTTCCAACTTTTTTTTTTAGGAAATGTAAGCCAGAAAAATGTCTTTTACAATATTCTAAATTGAAAAAACGGCTTTCTAGGCTATAAAATCAAGAAGTTCAAAAAGTCGAAAAATCGACATTTTTCCAAAGGGGTTAACCCATGGTTTTGGTCCAAAAATGGCCATTTTTCAAACTTTTTTTTTTAGGCAATATAGGCCAGGAAAATGTCTTTTACGATATTCTAGAACTAAAAAACGCCTTTGAAGGCTATAAAAACAAGAAGTTGAAAAAGTCGAAAAATTGACGTTTTTCCAAAGGGGTTAACCCATGGTTTTGGTCCAAAAATGGCCATTTTTCCAACTTTTTTTTTTAGGAAATGAAAGCCAGAAAAATGTCTTTTACAATATTCTAAATCGAAAAACCGGCTTACTAGGCTATAAAATCAAGAAGTTCAAAAAGTCGAAAAATCGACATTTTTCCAAAGGGAAAAATGGTTTTGGTCCAAAAATGGCCATTTTTCCAACTTTTTTTTTTAGGCAATATAGGCCAGGAAAATGTCTTTTACGATATTCTAGAACGAAAAAACGCCTTTCTAGGCCATAAAAACAAGAAGTTCAAAAAGTCAAAAAATCGACATTTTCCCAAAGGGGTTAACCCATGGTTTTAGTCCAAAAATGGCCATTTTTCCAACTTTCATTTTTTAAGTAATATAGGCCAGGAAAATGTCTTTTTACGATATTCTAGAACGTAAAAACGGCTTTCTAGGCCATAAAAACAAGAAGTTCAAAAAGTCAAAACATGGACATTTTCCCAAAGGGGTTAACCCATGGTTTTGGTCCAAAAATGGCCTTTTTTCCAACTTTCATTTTTCAAGGAATATAAGCCAGGAAAATGTCTTTTACGATATTGTAGAACGAAAAAACGCTTTTGTAGGCTATAAAAACAAGAAGTTGAAAAAGTTGAAAAATTGACGTTTTTCCAAAGGGGTTAACCCATGGTTTTGGTCCAAAAATGGCCATTTTTCCAACTTTTTTTTTAGGCAATATAGGCCAGGAAAATGTCTTTTACGATATTGTAGAACGAAAAAACGCCTTTCTAGGCCATAAAAACAAGAGGTTCAAAAAGTCAAAAAATCGACATTTTCTCAAAGGGGTTAACCCATGGTTTTGGTCCAAAAATGGCCATTTTTCCAACTTTCATTTTTTAAGCAATATAGGCCAGGAAAATAACTTTTACGATATTCTAGAACGAAAAAACGCCTTTCTAGGCCATAAAAACAAAAAGTTCAAAAAGTGAAAAAATCCACATTTTCCCAAAGGGGTTAACCCATGGTTTTGGTCCAAAAATGGCCATTTTTCCAACTTTCATTTTTTAAGCAATATAGGCCAGGAAAATGTCTTTTACGATATTCTAGAACTAAAAAACGCCTTTGAAGGCTATAAAAACAAGAAGTTGAAAAAGTCGAAAAATTCACGTTTTTCCAAAGGGGCTAACCCATGGTTTTGGTCCAAAAATGGCCATTTTTCCAACTTTTTTTTTTAGGAAATGTAAGCCAGAAAAATGTCTTTTACAATATTTTAATTCGAAAAAACGACTTACTAGGCTATAAAATCAAGAAGTTCAAAAAGTCGAAAAATCGACATTTTTCCAAAGGGGTTAACCCATGGTTTTGGTCCAAAACTGGCCATTTTTCCAACTTTTTTTTTTAGGCAATATAGGCCAGGAAAATGTCTTTTCCAATATTCTAGAACGAAAAAACGCCTTTCTAGGCCATAAAAACAAGACGTTCAAAAAGTCAAAAAATCGACATTTTCCCAAAGGGGTTTACCCATGGTTTTGGTCCAAAAATGGGTATTTTTCCAACTTTCATATTTAAGCAATATAGGCCAGGAAAATGTCTTTTACGATATTGTAGAACGAAAAAACGCCTTTCTAGGCCATAAAAACAAGAAATTGAAAAAGTCAAAAAATCGACATTTTCCCAAAGGGGTTAACCCATGGTTTTGGTCCAAAACTGGCCATTTTTCCAACTTTTATTTTTTAGGAAATATAGGCCAGCAAAATGTCTTTTACGATATTCCAGAACGAAAAAACGGCTTTCTAGGCTATAAAATCAAGAAGTTGAAAAAGTCAAAAAATTGACGTTTTTCCAAAGGGGTTAACCCATGGTTTTGGTCCAAAAATGGCCATTTTTCCAACTTTTATTTTTTAGGAAATGTTGGCCAGAAAAATGTCTTTTACGATATTCTAGAACGAATAAACGCCTATCTAGGCTATAAAATCAAGAAGTTCAAAAAGTCGAAAAATGGACATTTTTCCAAAGGGGGTAACCAAATAATAATAATTTTATTTATATAGCGCTAAAATCCAATAATTGTCCAAAGCGCTACCTAATTACAAAATGAAATATAAAAAATGTAAAATATAAAATATCTACAATATACAATATAATTCAAATATAGCCTAAGTTATCTACTATATAAATCAAAAACATCTCAAAACAAAAGGAATCTCATAACCTATATGCTAACTTAAATAAAAAAGTTTTAAGGGATTGCTTAAAAGTTGCCATTGAAGCACATTGAACCCATGGTTTTGGTCCAAAAATGGCCATTTTTCCAACTTTTACTTTTTAAGCAATATAGGCCAGGAAAATCTCTTTTACGATATTCTAGAACAAAAAAACGCCTTTCTAGGCTATAAAAACAAGAAGTTCAAAAAGTCAAGAAATCGACATTTTCCCAAAGGGGTTAACCCATGGTTTTGGTCAAAAAAATGGCCACTTTTCCAACTTTCATTTTTTCAGCAATATAGGCCAGGAAAATAACTTTTACGATATTCCAGAACGAAAAAACGCCTTTCTAGGCCATAAAAACAAGAAGTTCAAAAAGTCAAAAAATCGACATTTTCCCAAAGGGGTTAACCCATGGTTTTGGTCCAAAAATGGCCATTTTTCCAACTTTCATTTTTTAAGCAATATAGGCCAGGAAAATGTCTTTTACGATATTCTAGAACTAAAAAACGCCTTTGAAGGCTATAAAAACAAGAAGTTGAAAAAGTCGAAAAATTCACGTTTTTCCAATGGGGTTAACCCATGGTTTTGGTCCAAAAATGGCCATTTTTCCAACTTTTTTTTTTAGGAAATGTAAGCCAGAAAAATGTCTTTTACAATATTCTAAATTGAAAAAACGGCTTTCTAGGCTATAAAATCAAGAAGTTCAAAAAGTCGAAAAATCGACATTTTTCCAAAGGGGTTAACCCATGGTTTTGGTCCAAAAATGGCCATTTTTCAAACTTTTTTTTTTAGGCAATATAGGCCAGGAAAATGTCTTTTACGATATTCTAGAACTAAAAAACGCCTTTGAAGGCTATAAAAACAAGAAGTTGAAAAAGTCGAAAAATTCACGTTTTTCCAATGGGGTTAACCCATGGTTTTGGTCCAAAAATGGCCATTTTTCCAACTTTTTTTTTTAGGAAATGTAAGCCAGAAAAATGTCTTTTACAATATTCTAAATTGAAAAAACGGCTTTCTAGGCTATAAAATCAAGAAGTTCAAAAAGTCGAAAAATCGACATTTTTCCAAAGGGGTTAACCCATGGTTTTGGTCCAAAAATGGCCATTTTTCAAACTTTTTTTTTTAGGCAATATAGGCCAGGAAAATGTCTTTTACGATATTCTAGAACTAAAAAACGCCTTTGAAGGCTATAAAAACAAGAAGTTGAAAAAGTCGAAAAATTGACGTTTTTCCAAAGGGGTTAACCCATGGTTTTGGTCCAAAAATGGCCATTTTTCCAACTTTTTTTTTTAGGAAATGAAAGCCAGAAAAATGTCTTTTACAATATTCTAAATCGAAAAACCGGCTTACTAGGCTATAAAATCAAGAAGTTCAAAAAGTCGAAAAATCGACATTTTTCCAAAGGGAAAAATGGTTTTGGTCCAAAAATGGCCATTTTTCCAACTTTTTTTTTTAGGCAATATAGGCCAGGAAAATGTCTTTTACGATATTCTAGAACGAAAAAACGCCTTTCTAGGCCATAAAAACAAGAAGTTCAAAAAGTCAAAAAATCGACATTTTCCCAAAGGGGTTAACCCATGGTTTTAGTCCAAAAATGGCCATTTTTCCAACTTTCATTTTTTAAGTAATATAGGCCAGGAAAATGTCTTTTTACGATATTCTAGAACGTAAAAACGGCTTTCTAGGCCATAAAAACAAGAAGTTCAAAAAGTCAAAACATGGACATTTTCCCAAAGGGGTTAACCCATGGTTTTGGTCCAAAAATGGCCTTTTTTCCAACTTTCATTTTTCAAGGAATATAAGCCAGGAAAATGTCTTTTACGATATTGTAGAACGAAAAAACGCTTTTGTAGGCTATAAAAACAAGAAGTTGAAAAAGTTGAAAAATTGACGTTTTTCCAAAGGGGTTAACCCATGGTTTTGGTCCAAAAATGGCCATTTTTCCAACTTTTTTTTTAGGCAATATAGGCCAGGAAAATGTCTTTTACGATATTGTAGAACGAAAAAACGCCTTTCTAGGCCATAAAAACAAGAGGTTCAAAAAGTCAAAAAATCGACATTTTCTCAAAGGGGTTAACCCATGGTTTTGGTCCAAAAATGGCCATTTTTCCAACTTTCATATTTTAAGCAATATAGGCCAGGAAAATGTCTTTTACGATATTGTAGAACGAAAAAACGCCTTTCTAGGCCATAAAAACAAGAAGTTCAAAAAGTCAAAACATCGACATTTTCCCAAAGGGGTTAACCCATGGTTTTGGTCCAAAAATGGCCATTTCTCCAAGTTTCATTTTTTAAGCAATATAGGCCAGGAATATGTTTTTTACGATATTTTAGAACGAAAAAACGCCTTTCTAGGCCATAAAAACAAGAAGTTCAAAAACTCGAGAAATTGACATTTTCCTAAAGGGGTTATCCCATGGTTTTGGTCCAAAAATGGCCATTTTTCCAAGTTTTTTTTTGTAGGCAATATAGGCCAGGAAAATGTCTTTTACGATATTCTAGAACTTAAAAATGCCTTTCTATAGCCATAAAAACAAGAAGTTTAAAAACTCGAAAAATTGACATTTTTCCAAAGGGGTTAACCCATAGTTTTGGTCGAAAAATGGCCTTTTCTCCAACTCTTATTTTTTAGGAAATATAGGCCAGGAAAATGTCTTTTACGCTATTCTAGAAGGAAAAAACGGCTTTCTAGGCTATAAAAAGAAGAAGTTCAAAAAGTCCAAAAATGGCCATTTTTCCAACTTTTATTTTTTAGGCAATATAGGCCAGGAAAATGTCTTTTACGCTGTTCTAGACCGAAAACGGCTTTCTAGGCTATAAAATCAAGAAGTTCAAAAAGTCGAAAAATTGACATTTTTCCAAAGGGTTTTGGTCCAAAAATGGCCATTTTTCCAACTTTTTTTTTTAGGCAATATAGGCCAGGAAAATGTCTTTTACGATATTCTTGAACGAAAAAATGCCTTTGTAGGCTATAAAAACAGGAAGTTGAAAAAGTCGAAAAATTGACGTTTTTCCAATACCCATGGTATTGGTCCAAAAATGGCCATTTTTCCGACTTTCTTTCTTCGGCAATATAGGCCAGGAAAATGTCTGTTACGATATTCTAGAACGAAAAATTGCCTTTCTAGGCTATAAGAACAAGAATTCAAAAAGTCGAAAAATTGACGTTTTTCTAGCCTGATACTCAGGCTAACGTTTTTCCAAAGGGGTTAAGCCATGGTTTTGGTCCAAAAATGGCCCGGGGTAGTGATATTTATTTTCATTCCTTAGAGAGCTTGGATGAACTTCTGATCTAGAGAATTCTATTAAAAACATTGTTTACTGTTCAGTGCAGGTAGTTACAAGACGACTGCGCCGGTCAGTTGATCGTGGTAATCAGTAACATGCATGATAATCCATGTTACTATATCTCTTTCGATTCAAAAGTACTTAAAGAAGCTTAATTACTTTCTTTTAGAGGCCGAAGACGAATTCGAGTGTCAAAAGAGGCAATTTCATGGAACTTTTAATCTGTACAATCATGACATCTGACACGGCCAGTAATTATGCAAATACGCAAAATGGCAGATTAATTATAATCTACTGTTGGTTGCAATCCCAGAAGATACCCACAAGTCTGAGCCTATAAACCAAAAATATAAGCTTAAAACTTTACTTTGATATGATTTTTAAACCAGATTTAGGCCGCAACTTTTGAGATATTTTCCCTCAAACCTTCCTTACTCTCAGGGTTTGGATTAAGCCTGCAAAATAGTTATTCTTTGAACCACCGTAACTTGAACACGTTTTGATCAAAGATATTTTTATTTAGCCTGTGAACTATCGAAGGTTAACTAAAAAAACCGAATCGAACAGATTTTTTGTGCGGGCATTCGTTTGTTTGCAACGCGCTTTTCAAAATCCATCAATTTTAGTCTTTGAAGCACTCTCTGAGGAGCCAAGACGGACTCAATTAGTTTTTGGCTTGTAACAGAGCTAAGAATAAGAATTTGAAAACAAAAATAGCGATTTTAGTATATACCTACTAAAGCCTCTTCAACGACAAAAAATAAAGGAAAAGCATTTTTTGTCGCGAAATCGAGTGGACCGCTTTTAGTCCTTTTAAGGAGACTGCCTCTTAATTCACGATTTTGGGTCAAAATTAAAAATTTTCTACATGTTTGTATCTAGTATAAGTGGACCAACAAATTATGTTTGGGGGTGTTTTAGAACGGTGAAAAGACCATTTATAAATGTTTTGCTTTTGGCTAGCTACCATGCTGGAAATTTTTCCAAAGTGGTTAACTCACGATTTTGGGTCAAAATTGGGAATTTTCTGTGTGTTTGTTTATAGTCTAAACTGACCAAGAAGTGATGTTTAGGGGTGTTTAGAACGGTGAAAAGACTCCTAAGACCTTTCTTAAGATTTCAATGTTGTATAGCAGCCATGCTGGATTTTTTCCAAAGGGGTTAATTCACGATTTTGGGTCAAACTGGAAACCTTTCTCCGTTTTTTGTTTATAATTTTAATTGACCAAGAAATGAAGTTTGAGGATATTTTAGAGCGGTGAAAAGACACTAAGACCATTTACAAAAATCCCGATGTTGGCTAGCTGCTATGCTGGATTTTTTTTCCAAAGGGGTTGGCCCACGATTTTAAAAAAATTTCTTTATGTGCGTTTATAGTCTAAACTGGCCAGGAAATGATGTTTGGGGACGTTTTAGAGAGATGAAAAGGTTACCAAGACCAGTTTTGAAAACTTCGATTTCTGATTTGATTTTTCCAAAGGTGTGTGATTTTTTGTCAAAATTTAAAAAATTTCCTCTGTGTTTGTTTACTGTCAAAGTGGGCCAAGAGATCATGATTACAATATTTTAGAGTGATTTCATGATCACCAAGACCACTTTTAAAGATTTTGATATTGGCCAGTAGCCATCTCGGATTTTTCTGAGGGGTTACCCTATAACGTTGCGTGAAAATATCTTTATTTATCTCTAGTACATGGGCCAAGAAATAATGTTCGGCGATATTTTAGAACTTTGAAACAGCATAAAGAAAAACAACATGATTTTTTATTTTTTTTTACTTTAGAGTCGATAGCAACAGAAACGACAAAGGCCGATAGCACAAACACAGTCCTTGAAACTTCCCCCTTCTTCGAGACTATCCTCAGAATTCTTTCCCTAAGTTACAAAACATATACGCTATACCTACGTTTATAAAACAATAGAAAAGTCTACAAAACATATTCACCTCTAAGAAGCACAAAAACGAAACTGTACATTTCTTACAATGAAATAAAATGTAATGATGCAAAATTTAAGAATTTCGTAAACGTAAACTGAACTTATGAAGGTTGTCCACGGTGCAAGAACCTACAAGCTAGTTCCTAAATGTCACATTTAGGTTTTGTACATTATGCTAACATTATTAAAGCACTTAAGTGGATCTTTTTTCCAGAGAGACGAGTTGTTATTTTTTTCTGCGCTCCCTTCAGACCAAAGATATTTTTGGCTATTGAATGACTTTTTTTGCAGGTCACATCGCTACCACTCCAGCGTCAGATTCAAGAATTTACGTAGTTTCGTTTACTAGACGATAACTTGTAACGTTGAAGAAGACGACAGGTTGTGAAACAGTTCCAACAGCGAGCACAAAAAAGTTTAAACCTCTCCGATAAAAAGTCTCTGGATTCGGTCCTGAACTCACGACTAAAAAAAGATAGGAGGAAACAATGAAAAACCACAGCGCAGTGGATAAAAAAAGAGAGAAAAGTGCAGTTTCTTGCACCGATCAAGGTAAAAATGAACAATGGGTTAGAACCTACGGCCACCTAAAATAATTACAACAACTGCCTAAAAACTGGTCAGATATGACCACTTGGTTGGAAAAATCAACTGTAATAACATTTAACAATAATCTTCTTTCAATAAATAACGCACCTCATTTCGAATTATATAAATTATATCTTCTTACCAAACACAAAGCCTGTTGCAGTTGTCCGCTCCGCGGAAGAATTGACAATTTAAATTATCGAGGGAGATGTCCGTTTGCAAGCAATGATAACCGTGTTTGCAAAATGTTTTGCATCTGTCTTCCTTTGATATCATCATTACTTCAGGCTATTAGTCATTTTCGATTTGATCTCTTCCAATTCTCTTTCGGGGGAAATCCGGTACAGTGCGGTTCAATACAGACTCAGTCACAAGAAACATCACCTAACCACAACGAAAATCTTCCATCAAAACTTACGATTTCAACTTAGATGATTTGATATCCGATCAAAAACCAACAACAACAACAATCTGAGTTACACTGCTTATAACTCGCTGAACATGCGTGATTGAATGTCTCTCATTGGTCACGTGGTATCCAGTCTGATTGTGCGCAATTTGTTCTGATGCGCCAGGATGCACGCAGCCTCGTTAGAGCCACCACAATACCGAGACGACGAGAAGACGCTGAGCAGTTTCCCATTCTGTTGAACCTGCAGTTAAGGAACCAAATTAAAAAAAAAATTATGGAACCAAATTAAAAAGCCTTTTGACACATGGCCCCAAATCTACGTTAGGCCTTGTAGTGGACGAGTTTACCCTGACAAACTTTACGGGACAGTAGGTCATTTTGGTAAACTCGTTAATCAAGAGAAAGTAGTCGTTAAACAACCGGCACACATGCTGGGGAACTTTTCACACGATAATATGGTACAGTATTCCCCTAATTTTGGATAGTTGGTATGAAAAGCTCTTTGTTTTCTCGGAAATTGAAAAGGTTATGATTAATTGGTAACAGGACTTCGTGATTAAACAAAACGAACTCCCGGTATGCGGTCGTTCGATGTTGTTAATCACTCGCTTGATTAAAGACAGAATTGGACTCCAATCAGTCCTATTACCATTATATATGCAGTTTGGTACAGTGTGTTTTTGTTACACTTAAAGTTACAATTTCAAAGTCACACTCCTTGGTTAAATTGTTTATCATAATTTAACTCACCTGTAACCCACATATAAGAACCTGCTCGATGTTGCTTGGCTAAACAGTTTCTTGTATTTTTGGGTATTAAAGTGGCAAATTGAAGCCAGGAGGTTCTTAATCTACAGGTTCTTACACATGGGTTTTTACTGTACCCACACGTTGTCTCAACTGCAAATATTTGTTCCAGTTTTGGTCGCTGCTAGATGGAATAGGCCATTTTACAGTTATGGATGAAAGCGAGGCTAACGGTGACGTTGTTTTGATACAAACCTTCCTGCTTTATTATGTAAATCACGTTATTCTTATGCTAACTAGTATTTTTTAAGGACAATTTCCATAACAAAGCAAAGGAGGCTTGTATCAAAACAAGGTCACCGTCAGCCTCACGTTCACCCGAAGGCTAGGGTACTAAGTCCACAACTGTAAAATAGTCTATTTCTTTTTACTTATTACTCCTTTTTTCTAGTGACGTAACGAACACCTACCTGAAAGCCAGCCTCCTGTACTTCATGTGCCCTGATCACGTGAGTAAGACTGTTCCTTTTCAAAAAGGCGCCCAAGGCGTCCGCGCTAAAGACAGAGAGAGATGGTAGAAGCAAATGTCACCTACGCCACCCAACAGCGACAAAATAACAGCACAACTAAACTGTCTATATCACGCGCATTTACTTTGCATAAGATGTAGCGGTTCAGGAGCTTACAAAGGATGAAGACCCAAATCAAATGCACATAAGGATACTTTGAACTACGAACCTTGACACCGAAAAGACAAGATTAATCTCTTCTCACTGCAGAAATTTTAAGATCCAATCAGTTACTTTAGTGGAAAACCGCGATAGAAAAACTGTTAAATTTATGGGTAAAATCATGGTAAGAACTTAGTAGTTCAGCGAAATCTCCTTGAATACGGACACCGATGGGTTAGAGATAGACGCTTACATTTCATCGGCTACCGTTTTATACAGGTATCCTTGCGAAAATGGACTTGTCCATGAGAATGGCTAAAGGACAGATTTCACTGCACCCAAGTTCCCTCAAGGATATTAACGCGGGTGACAAAGCCAGCCTTTAGTCTCTGACAACCAAGGAGGTCTCCAACAAATTAAAAAGAAAAAGGCGCCCTCAAAATAACGTATAATTTTCCCGCGATTTCACGCTTAAGACACCTCACCTACCTGAACAGATGAGCAGTGCCTCGTCTCTTGTTATGAACAAATCCTTGGTTTTGTTTAAGTTCTTCCACAACTTTAGGGTTAATATCATCGGGCCTAAGAAGCAAAGTGTTGGTTAGCGTTTGTTAATGTGTATAAGCTGTGGTTCGATTTCATACTTAGAGCATTTTTGTTTTTTGTTCCACTCTTAATCATATAATACCATGTGATTACCATGCCCTAATACAAATAGAAAAAAAATTGCACCAGAGATAAAAATTGAATCAAAATATATAGAGGGTTTTCACTTAGGAGGCCAATAGCTATGCAAATTCATTAGAACAAAGGAAAATGTTTTGTACAAAAAAAGGTTCAACTCTCGCAGCATTGGTTTGGAACAGCAATATGGCGAATGCGACGTCATGTGAAAACGCCCTAGAGATCGGTTTCAGTCACGTGACCAGCAGCTACGGAAATTTCTTGAAACAAAAGGAAGTTTATAATTCGCCATTTGCACATCTCCCATAATACACCTTGTTTCCCTTCCCCTCAACCCCACAAATTTTGCATAAGCTTTGTTTTCTATTTCTCCTGGGTATTACAGCCGTTCCAAGAGAAATTGGAAACAATGCTAATGTAAAATTTCGAGGGGCAAACAAGATGCATTTTGTGAGATGTGCAAGTGGCGAAATAGAGAAAAGAAATCATCCCCACAGGATTGACTTGGTTCACCAATGTGGCCGCCATGACGCCATGTGAAAACGATCTAGATCTTGCGCTGTTGAGGGCCGCGTGTCATTTTTTGTGTTTACAGAGTTTTTACGTCGACCATAATACAGATTTTACGTCATTTGTGGATATTTGACTGAAACTGGGCTTCAAGAAATATTTATAGCTTAGTATCTGCACCAAAGATTAAATTGAACCACAATATATGCAAACAACCTGGCATCAGTATCAAAACTTTGTTATTTTTCTTTATTTTTAGGATCCAAGAAAAACCACAAGTACGTGGTTCAGCAACTTGAACTTCTGCATCAAAACGAAACTATTTTAAAGTACAATATTGACGTGACCGCATCCCTGAGTCCAATCTTTCTAACTGGGGGTTGTGTGCTATTTCTAGTAACAGTTCACGTGATTCCGTTGTATTGGCCTAAAGCTGGGGTTTGCGTCAAAAAACAGCGAAATGTCTGCATCATCACTGCTATTGGGAAAAACAACACGAAGTTATTTATTTCACGCAATATTAACGTGGACGGTAGCTTGCGCTTTACTAGAGCGCAGTGAACTGGGCAAACTCATTCCTATCACCACACTCCAACGAACCCGTCAACATCGCAGATTACTTAAACGCACTCTTAACTTCACTCTTTCAGAAAGGAAGACACGTGTTTTTTTTCTGCATCAAATGTTTTTGAGAAGTTTTTCGTCATTTCTTTTTACTGGCCTGAAATTAAAGCTTTGGACAAAATTAACGTAATATCTGTGCAGTATCGTAAATGATCCCCAAAATAGATCGCAATAATCCGTTTTGATGACCGCATAGTCCTGTGGAAAGTTAAGGAATGGATTGGAGTTCAGGCATGGATGATGTATAAAGTCAGCCGAAAGAAAAGCATAAATTGTTAGAATGTATAAGACAATAGATAACTCCTCTGTTTCTTTTGTGTCGTAAATTGCAAGACATAAATACACATTAGTAAAAAAAACTGATCCAACACCTACAGGCCCTACATAAGGCTGTTATGAAGGCGAATCTAAGCAGCGTTCCATTTCTTATTTCCGCGGAATCATTTGCGGCTGGATATCATTTGGCTCTGTTGTTGGGATCACTTTCGGTCGAGGATCATTTGCTCTATTGTACACATCGGATTCCGTACTCATCAGCTCATACGCTTAAATATGTTTTATGAGATTATTATTGGTAGCCTTAACGTCACTAAGAACGACACAAAAAAGATTAGACCAGCTATTCACTAAGGCTACGTTCAAAAGGCTTCGGACGAATTTTCGACCGCCTGAAAAATTTGACCGGCCACTTGGTTCACAAGGAAGAGTTCATACAGAGGATGTAGAGTTTAATTTTTTGTCCCTGATTTCTTTTTGTCGTGTTTTTCTTTTCAGCTATCAAGGAAAGATTTGCCTTGCAGTCCTTTACAATCGAAATATAAAGAGAGGGAATACTTGAAAATAAGAGTTTCAAGTTATATTTTACTTTTTTTTGTCTTTGGGATTTTTTGATAAGGCCAAGCTGCCGGCAAATATCTAAAAAAAAATTGGTAAAATTCATTCCGCTCTGTTGAGAAACGTCAGACAATCATTAACCGGTGAAAGGATCAATATTATAAGATGCATTTTTTTACAACACAAACACGTCCCTTAACACAAGAAGAGCGCAGATAACTTAATTTTCATCTTTACAATATCAAAAGTCTAAAATAGCACAAGATGCCGCAGTTTTTATATTCCATTAGTCTTCAAAGGCAGCACTAGTCTCACATTTTAGGAATGAAACGGCGAAATATCAAAAAACAGACTTCACTGCCTCGCACAATTGCTGATGGACCCAGTAGTTTACAGTGTGGACTCAGTAGTTTACTGGTGGACTCGGTATGTTACATTATGCATTTGGTGGGATATTTTTTTACATTGCATCCGCGTAGGTCTAAAATTTGCTAATGAGATGGTAATTCCCATGTGGGCACCTTTGAATTTTAAACAAAAGATGCTTTTAAAGCTAAGTAATTTTTCGTCTGATCTATTTTTGAAAAGTCAATTGACAACTTTTTTTTTTTTCGTGTAGGAGTATTTTGACGCTCGGGCTGAAGCGGGTGACAAGGAAGGAATACGGCAGTAACAAAAGTTTCAAAGAATAATTTACACCGATGACATAACATTTGAACTGTGCCAACAAACTGACATTAACAACAAAAGGAAGCTAACACGTAACAAAGCTCCTTTGAAAGTTGTTTTGCATAGTTTAGGAAAGTAATCACGAGTTTAGTGAAGCAGAGAGGGACCGCGTTACTGCCTTGACTAGGCCGGTTGAAAAAAAGAAAAGAAAAACAACAGCACATTCTGTTTTCAAGAGGTTGCTGGAAAATTATACAACGTTTTAGCACTTTCTGTGTTGCCCAAGAGACGGGCATCTAAGGCTGAAGAACAATGTTACGCGATATTGACGTGTAAAGTGGAAAGGTACAGAGAGCGAGCGGGAAACTGTTGTTAACTGACTGTCAAGCTAAAAGGAAGAAGGAAGAGTTACTAAGCGAAAAACCCAGCACCAAAGATCGCAAGTCGGGTTCTCTTCTTATACACAGCAATATCAAGTTTTTCCAAGGCATCAAGGATAGTTCTATAGGCCCATATCACAGGACAGGTAGCCAAACATGAGCTGCGTAAATTTTTGTAAACTTTTAGTCCGCACAAGGAGACACGATCTTGCTGGAGAAGATACACTGTTCGACCGATGTCTAACCGTCCTGGATGTCATGTTACTCGGAATGTGTTCAATGCTTGGTCCCGGTTTGTATGTAGCTACAGGGCAGATCGCTCGAGATACGGCGGGCCCCGCTATCGTTATCTCTCTTGCTATAGCAGCAATTCCGGCCATTTTGTCTTCTATGTGCTACGCTGAATTCTCCGCTCTGGTTTCGAGGACCGGCTCTTCGTATGTTTACACTTACATCGCTCTCGGCGAGATATGGGCCTTTATGATAGGTTGGAATCTCATTTTGGAAAATATCCTCGCTATCGCACTTCTAGGAAACGTTTTTAGCAAGTTTACAAATTCCCTCAGCGGTTCTCGACTTTACAGTTTCATGCAAGAAAACTTCACCTGGTGGAAAGTGGAGGGATTTCGCTCCTTTCCAGATTTAATAGCTTGTGTTATTGTTATTATTTTCACCATTTTAACTGCCACAGGGCCGCGGAAGCCAGCCATATTTATGCGCCTTGCCACCCTAATCAACCTTCTTGTGATAGTGTTTGTTATACTCTCTGGGTTTTATTTCATGGACACGCATAATTGGGATACATTTGAAAAATTCGCCCCGTATGGTTTCGACGGAATCATGGCGGGGGCCTCCTTTAGTTATTTTGCCTTTCTTGGATTTGATATCATTAACTCGTCAAGTGAAGAGACGCTGAACCCTAAGCGGGTTGTACCATTCGCAAATACCATTAGCACTTATGTCGGCGTGTTTATATACCTCATAACTGCCGCCATATTAACACTCATAATTCCGTATAGAAAACTCAGTGATTTCAGCCCGTTGCCTGACGCTTTTGCCTACAAAGGATTTGAAGTTGGCAGATATTTCGTTGCCATCGGAGGGTTCTTTGGAATGTCTGCCGCCTTGTTAACCTTTAATTATGCAGGTGCACGCTTGATTTATGCCATGGCCAACGATGGACTGTTATTTCAAAGTCTGGCAAGAATCAACACTAGAACTCATGTTCCTGTAAGAGCGACGCTTCTATGTGGCATGATCGCGGCAGCAATTGCACTATTCGTGGACTTGAGAGACCTGGTGGAGATGCTGTCAATCGGCACACTTTTAGCCTACACAGCTGTATCCTTGGCGGTTATACTTGAGCGTCACAAGCCTTTGGACATGGAGTTTCAAACCAACGTAGAACATGAAGAAATGTCTGAAGACGAAAGCGCTGTCTCTTGTTATGAAAAGCTGCACGAAAAAATACAGAACACATTCTCTTCGCCGTACATAGAATACCGCAGTAAATACGACTTCTGTCACATGCTGGGCGAGACACCTAGCGAAGATACCCACCGTATGGCAGGGGTGGCTTCAGCGTGCTTAGTGTTTGCCTTTTTCGGTTTTTCTTTAACAGTGTCAGCAGGAAGTGGCCTACACTACATTTTACACCAAAACCCCGTGGTATTGTTTGTGTCCTGTCTTATGGCGCTGATCTTTATTCTGGCATTAGTGTTGCTGCTTCTTCTGCCCACTAAAAAACTCAAGATTGACCATGCAGTACCTTGTATTCCGTTTGTTCCTCTTGCCAGTATCCTGCTTAATATTTACTTGCTGACAAACTTGAATGGCTGGACGTGGGCTCGATTTGCGGCCTGGATGTTTTTCGGTAAGTTTCCCCCACCCGGTACTCCTCCTCCGTTTCTTAACTTTCTATTATCGTTCTCCTCTAATAGATTCCGAGTTTACAGGTGACCTTCTAACAAACTACAAGAAAACTAACTAAGTTACTAACTTGCTGACTGTGGGACCACCAATCTCACTGACTGATGGTTGACTACCGGTTTTCATAGACAAAGAAAGAAACTCCGTTATTTAGGGGGTGTCTATATGATACCGGGGCGACTTTCGCACCAGCGCGAGTTCATTGCGGTTCCCCCTTCATTGAGAACTTGTACCTCACAGCCAAGGAGTGTTCGGTCCAAAATCCAGACACAAACAGATTCTAAACAACACAGCGATTAATTTCAAATATCGTAGCTAATCTGATAAGCCACCTCGAGAAGGCTTATTTTAGAGGAGAGAGACAGTGTGGGGCAAAATTTCATTTATCGCGAATTATAAACGCAATGAAAATTTTAAAAAAATTAGATCATGTTTTGGCGAATTTTGTGGTGTCCTTTAAGGACTGTACATTTAAAGAGTCTGATGATGATTTTTCTTTCAATTTTCAACATTAAATGTCGGCTTTCATTAAGATTTTACTAACTGTAATTAATTGTACGTGAATATACTCAAAAGCTACAACCCACAAGATTCTTCAAACAATCAACTATCGACTAAAATTTCTAGTTCTTCCTTTCTTAAAACAGGTATGGTAATCTACTTCATGTATGGCTTTCACAACAGCAAAGAACGACTGAGCGAAGATAGCCTATCACGTGACTTCCTCTATCGACTAACGGCGCCATCACGTTATGTCCGTAAGCGTGCCAGGTCACTAAGCAGTGAGGATGGACCGCTGTCTCCTAGTAGCGACAGCGGGAATGATGAAGGATTTCTTTCTAACCTTATGACCAGCGACGACGAGTCCCCTAAACAAACGCTCATTAACAAGGAGAGAAAAAAAGAAGAGGACACGCGACAGGAACAAAAATGAGCATCTGTTGGTTTCTGAACAGTTTCATTTCGTTGCGGGTATTCCATTTTCTAGAAATAGTCCCTATTTATTTCTCTAGGTCAATCATAATGAATTAAAAAACAAACAAAGAAACAAACAAAAAACTATACCGTCGATATGGTTTGGATACCGGATAAAACCAACCACAACATTTTGCAAACCTTTGCTCGGAATTTTCTATCGAGAATCCAGTTTACCAAACACCCAAAGAGAGTTTCGTCCAAAATCCAATCACGAACGGATTCTAAATATCGAACACCGTGTTTTTAAATTATATTACTAGAAAAACAAAGCGCGCGATTTATCTCTCATTCTGTCGCTAATCTATTAAGCCACCTCAAGAAGACTTATTTTATTTCAAGCACATTTGAAGAGGTGACAGTGTGTGGTCAAATTTCATTTATCGCGAATTACAAACGCAATGAAAATACGAAAAAAAAAAAAAAAAACAGATCATGCTTCGTCGAAATTGAATGATACTCCGTATTATATAAGTCTTGTATAAAAAGTACGCCTGAATTTATATCTTTTAAGTTAATGTGAGATAATTTAGAAACTAAATTATTTTGATAAGAGTGCAGTAGAATTATTTAAAACCCAAGGGGCTAACCAACTATGCAACTGTGACACAAAGTATATATTTGTATGTTGGAATTGAAAACATAAAGTCTTTCTCTATAAAAGATCTTGATATTGTTCTTAGTAAGAAAGAACACCAAAAGAAGTATGTACCTCAAAGGATCTCCCCACATTAGTTCCCAGGCTAACTCGCTTTGTTCTTCTGGTTCGAACAGGACACTAGGAATACTGTCGATCGAGGAGACTAGCCCGCCGTCTTGACTGGGTAACGGAATACCCCCATGAACGCAGAAAATCTGAAAAGACATGGTACAATATTTTTTGTGATTGTTAATTTGCCTTTTTGTTACAGAACAAACACAATTTACAGTCAACTCTCGCCTTGCGGACAGTCGATAAGACGGACAGCAGCTAATTCCCTGGCGAAAACAAATTACAGACGTTTGACTGAAATAAACTTCCGCTACTACGGGCTCTCGCAGGAGCCTATTTGATGGGCTCCTGGCTCTCGCTAATGAGGACACTATCTCGAGGTCCCTAGAGTGTCCGCTATAAAGGGAGTTGACTGTACTGACCCCTGGTTAGCCTGAGAACAAGCTGTATTCTGTCCCCCCCAAAACCAGCCAGAGAGCCTGTCTGCAGACTAACCCAGAGACTCCAACATAACCTGCGCCACAGAGGAAACTAAACTCTGGTAAAGTCCATCTGCGAAACAGCGCTGAAATTCTTGTTCTGAGTCCCCACCTGTGTACCGGGATTTGAGTAGGTGCCATGATTAGGCTGTAAAAAAGCCATTGTCAATTTGCCAATCAGTCTGATAGGAAATTTGAAACGCACTTTAGCCTTGAGTCCCTTGGGGGATCCGGAACAAGGATCTCGGCGCTGTTTCGCAGACGTTACTAACCGGGGGTAAGTTACATCAGCGACGCAGGCTAAACTCAAGATGGACGCCGCGGGAAAGAATGACAAAATGTAATCAACATCTTTCACTAATCAATGGGACCAAGAGTTGATAACCAAACAACCCTTGATTTGGCAAGTGCACATTTAGCCTGACGTTCGGGTACGACAGTCGTTGGTTCGTTTTTTCTCTCTATTTGTTTGTTGTTGTTGTAGTTTTTTTTAGCTTTATCCCAAGTGCTGTTAGCCGGATCATGAACGTTTTGCCCGAAAATTTTCAAATTTGTCAACAGCCTCGAGAAGGAGGAGGAGGAGGAGGGGGGAGGGGGCACCGTCTGCCTATGATGCGGGATTACCACGCCCCGTAAACCCAAACACCAGGTTACAGTGTATCACCTAAAAACACTCAGTAGACACATAGGTACGAATATCTACAAAATCTAACATTTTCTCAAGAATGTAACATCGCCCGACTGCAACATCATTTGAAAAGGGGAAAATTATTGTAACATGTCTTTATAGCAGTCGTTAGGACCATTTCACTCCTTTCTGAGTATTGAACACGATGTGAACTGCGGAAATACAAATTTTAAAATGAAGATATGATCGTCGCAGTGGGAAGTGCAATTTAAGTAACTAGTAAAAAATAAACTCGAAAAAAATTTTCGGGACTTCAAAAAAAATTCTATTTCCGCAGTTCACATCATCTTGATGTTTTTTCCTTTCACGGGTTAAGATGAACTCAACAAATTGGCCTGCTCCCATTGTACTGGTCTTCATAGCACTGCAGCGTTAATGCAGAGGCCACGGGTTTGAATCCCGTTGAAGTCCCAACATTTTTTTCGGGTTTATTTTGCTATTACTTTTCTAAGTATTGTTGTGACATGTTAACGAGAGTTACAACTCGCTTAAACATTATCTCAGCTAACATCAAGTCTTTTTACTCATATTTGTAAAATACCCGTAAGTACAACGCATCTACAAGACTAACATACGTCTCAGTTTCTTATAACCTTTTGATAGAGCATGGGCTCATCATAAGTCATAGCCTTTTCCAGGCTCCAAGATGTGTAGTAAACAGCGATGTGAAAAACGCGCGGGGCTTGGAAAGAGAGGGCGGTTCCCACCACCGCCTCCTTCCCCAGATCGCGCGCCGTCTATTTTTGCTTGGCTTGTCTTATTTTCGCGACGTCCCTACTACCTGAGAGTCTGGCACAGGCTACAGCTGTCAATCATCTTGAGACAATGTTAATCCGTCTAACCGGCGGTATGTTCATCGTGTGATGACCATATGTAGGGGTGTCTGTCAGCAGTTTAGGTACGCCTGTGTAGTAGGGGTATGAAAGTAATATGGGGGCCAAAGAAAACGAGACGTGCGACAAAGACACGCGAGCTCGCGCGCTCCGTTCTTTCTTGTACCCACGTTATTTTCATGCGCCTGCTACATGTGGGCAGGTTTTAGTTTACCTAAAGTTAACTGTTACTGTTACCTTATCGTCCACAATAGCAGCTATTGGAAGAACATCGAATACCGAGTTGACTGCTGCCCAGACCTCCTCGCCTAAATCAGGGCCAAACTTTTGTATGCATTCACTGCCGTGAGAGAGGAAAAAAGGAAGAGCTCAGTCCATAGTTACAGTTACAAATCCATGATATTTGAATTTCAGATAGGAAAAGAACATCTTTACAAGCGTTACCAATTCAATATGTTTAAAGGATTACTAAGGTATTTTGACAAGGTATTTTCCTGAGCTATTTACTGGTAAGGACGAAAGACAATCTTAATCTTGACTTGTTTTGAGCTTCGCTTACTTTGCTGTTGGTTCAAAACTAAAAGGAAAACAGCAACTGAGACTTTTGATTGGGGGAGCGATATCTTTGTTCTCTACGCTGCATTCATAAAACTTACCCATAAAAAGTGAACATTTTCTGAATACGTCTGATCTCGTGGTTACCACGAATCAGCAAAAACTTGGATGGGGCTAGCAATTTCTGCGCGAACAAGTACGCGACAACCTGAACAAAAAAATTAAAATAACAAAAAAGGACACAAAGTCATAAAATAAAAGTACAATGAAAAACATAATCAAGTCAGGATCTCCCGATCTTGTCTGGGCATGAACTTGGGTCCGGAAAAACAGTTGGATTTGAGGAGTCAGGAAGAGGGTGGACACTGATCTGATACGCCAAGCTAAGGCCAGAAGTATGACAGTCTCATCGACTTCCAACCCCGTTTTTACTAGGCAAACCTCGACTTAAAAACATACCTCGACTCCATTCTCTCCTCGGTCGACATAGTCCCCAAGGAACAAGAAACTAGCGGGTGTAAGGACAGGTCCCAGTCTCCACAGAACTTTCTCAAAACACACCAAGTCACGGAAATTACCATGAAGGTCACCTGGTAAAAGTTAAAGATATATTGTTGTAGCTAATTCATCTACTTCGGTTATCGCTGGTCTACATTTCACATAAAAATAAAAGTTATCACAATTTAAAAATATTGCAGAAAGTAGCCGATGGCAAGACAAACATCACTGAAGACGATTACTTTAATATGCTTGAATGGTTGATGTTGTTGTTTTTGTTTTTTTACCGTTTACTAGTTTGTTTGTTTTATAATTAGATATCTCATCCTATCACATACATATCTTCCCCAAAGAGACAAACAAACAGGACAATTTCATTTTTTTTCCTTGAATAGCCTAATATACCATTTCCGAGTTGCGAGGTGCAAATCCTCTTTGGTGAAAACGAGTCTTTAAAGCTTCGCACTGAGCCTCGCTTTAAACAGAGGCTTGGGCAACTAGAACCGTGGCAAACCAAGCTGAACAAAAGAAAGACCTTGTTCTGTTTATGCTTAAACTCAGGGAAAGATTAAAAAGTGAACTAGAGGGGCGTTTCACAAAGATTAAGATTACCGGAGATATGAGTCAGTGAGGAGCTCCCGGAAAACCGCGCTGTCGTAATTATTTTTTTATTATAATCAAAACTGCTTTTTAAAGACACAATATTAGTACTATATCAAGCTTCATGACCACTTACCAACAACATAGGTGGGTGACTTGACTCTGATAAGCCGAGGCTCTTTTTTAACGATATCGAGAAGTGTTCGGCAGATGCAGACTAAACAGTTGCCTAGTGAAGACATCTCCACACATCCCCAGTTGAAGCTGTCTTTTGGCCCCCCGGCTTTGCTAGCAGCAGAGTTTGGTTTGACAGCTCGTTCAAAGTACCTCAGAGCGGACAGCATTTGATTGGCGTCTGATTGCTAGAGTAAAAGAATATAACGTTCTCAGTTTAATCATACTTCGAAACACGAAGAGTATCACCGCAGTAAGGGGTGGGAGGGGGTTGGAACTTAATCAAAGCACGAAATTTCGTTGTTTCTTGATGCTGAGGATTCAACTACGAGATTAGCAGCGGATGTGGACCGGACGTGTGCAATCAAAAACTGACGTATAGCCAGTTCCAGCCGTTCAAATAGTGGAATGCAGCGCGAACTAAGAGAGCGGAAAAAAAACGAAGAGGAACAGAGGGAGAGGGAGGCTTGGACTTGCCTACAAGTCGAGCTCAATTTTTTTTCACCAGCGCGAAGCGCGCGTGGTAGACTTTTTATGTTTTCTGCGGCAAAAGCGAGCGAGAGTCGCGCTGGAGCCAACTACCGGAGCCGGAAATGAGAAGCCAAGGACTTTGAGAAAGTCTAAGGGAGGCTGTGCTCTCAGCCGCTACCCACCCCTCGCTGTTTTCCCTTGTCACATCTCTTTACGCTGTCCCCACGTGATCTGAACGCGAGGAAAAAGTTAAATGACGTACTACAAAAAATTGGGAAGACAGTGAACAATACGCACACCACAAAACAATAGCCAATCAACAATGGTTTCCGCAACACCCCAATTCTTGGTTTGCAACCACGCGACAAGGTGGCCATGTTGGGCGTCAGAACAATAGAATTTTTTCTCGAAGAATTTTCATGAAAAAAGAGTTTAGTTCCCAGAGGAGCAAAGCTTTGAATATCTTCAAGAACCATTGTTAATTTGATAAGCTATACCGAACACTCAAGAGTGTTCCATCTCATAAACAGTTACGACGAAATAATGGCTTTCAAAAAAAACTCTGACTGCCCATCGATGTCTGGACATTAGATGAAAAACCCCTTCTCATGTTGGGTATATAACTTAAAAGAAAGAGACATATTTATGGTATAGCTTTCCACCGACTTTTCATTAATCCACATGGCAACAATTTCATGATTTCGTTTCATTTTTGAAATGGAGAATTAATTTGGTAGTTTATTCTGCTTATGCTCCCCAAGATGGCGTAAGTGAAAGCCAAAGTGAGCTCAATTACATGCCTGGTTAAAGCAGTTGATGGACGGTAGCCGTTCTATCTTCAATTTAGCGGCTGTCACTTCTCTATGAGCACTCCCTGTTACCATGATACCTTTGCTGGTATCCCATAATACACTGACGTCACTTAACATTCCACTGCGGCGGACTTTCACCGTGTGAGTAGCCAGTTCGTACTGATTTGTGAGAGACCTGAAAAATTAGAATACATGACGGAGTTAGTCACGTCGAGACGATGCAAAAATTAAAACTGCCCTTAAGTTTTTGCAGAGAGGAACAAAGCACTAAGGCTGAATATGGTAAAAAAGACTGTGGGCCTGTTATTTAAACGGAGCAAAGCCCGTGTTTAACAAAACCGCATTCTAAGCCATTTTCAGTTCGCCCAAAGCTTTTACCCAAACACCATTTATGATGTTCAGTTTCAGTAAAGCATATGGCGTAGACTGGAAAAGGACTTATTTTCTTAAATTAGCCTACTAAGAAAGAGATCTGGGAGTCAAATGATTTCTTAAACCGCGGACTAAGTTAGACTTCGTTTAAACAACCGACCCTCTGTGTTTGCCTGTTATTCAAAGACTTCGTCGTTTCTCCGGATATAATGAAAACCCGAACAAACAAACGCACAAAAAACTTTTTAACCGCAATTCCTTTCAGAATGATAATCTTATTAGTGTAAAACCGGCTAGTATGATCGGCACACCTGTTCGAAATGACGATAAAAAAGGCCGGCCAGCGAATGCTAATTGGGCAGAATAAAAAAGAAAAAAATGCGAGCAGCGCAGTCTCTTATCTTTCATTTGCATTGAGTCACGGTAAATTACGAGCAAGCTCGTATCGCCCGCCGAACGTAGTTAGGGAGCTATGGCAAAAACGACGGCGACGGCTACGAAAACGTCACTTAAAAAGTGAAGTCGCGCTGCTTCAGAATTAATCGCGCTTATTCCACCTCGTTCATTTTGTCAAATGTTGGCAATTTTTTCTGGAGTTGAATTCTAAAAGACTGTATCGAAGTTCAGGAAAAGAAAAAAGAAAGTCCTAGCCTTTTGTTCACGTCCTCCACAAAGCCTTTTTTCACGTTGTAGACGTGCAGTGACATCAAAGAAATGTACAAAAAAGCGTGATGCACGTGCAGAGTCGTTTTTGGCCAATCTAAACCTATTGCTTTTTTGCCGTTCTCGTTCCTGACGTCGCCGTCATCTTTGCTTAAGCTCGCTATTCTGACGAAAGAGGGACGATCGCTCGCGGTCAAAGGGGAAAATCACTTCAACGATGATCTACGTGTGTGTTTAAAAAGGGGCAAAAGAGAAATTTCATCTTACTCAATTGAAAAGCCGTCTGAGCCTTGAAAGTCCATGGCGTCGTCTTTGTCATCGCCTCTTCGTTTCTTAACTGGGGAATCAGAGCTGTTGTGAAGCGCACATGAGTTCAGTATCAATGAAATGAAGTGGCTCTTAATTGCCATAGGAAGCATCCCAAACTTATAACTTTTTAACCTCTAAAAGCCAATCGTATGAGATAAAGACAATTACAGGGCTCAAAATAACGGCCGGTCAACGGACAATGTCCGGCCTGATCGTGGGCTTGACCGGTCAAACTCTCGTCTGGCCGGTCATTTTGACCGGTCATTTTTGGATGCTTGTCGCTTAATGCGTTTTGCTCTATAACGCTGTAATTCGCTGCTTTCTTTGGCTTTTTTTGCTGCTTTGCACTAAACCCTTTAAAGAAAAACGTTCTGCTTTGCTGTGATCAGTAATGCGACCTTCTTTGGGAAAACATTCGCTAACAATAATCTGTTATTTTTTAGAAAACTAAAGGATGAGTGACAGTTTTTGTCCATCAAACGTTTCACATCTACTTGTAACAGGATTGTGAAAATCACCTTCGACGGGATTCGGGCTAATCGATCGCTCGTCCTGTACTGTTTCTCTGGGAATAAATTTCAGCGCATCGATTAATTATAAAATTTCTTTACGTCGAACAGAATCTCATTTGCAGACTCGATTCCAGAATTGTCTGATAAAAACTAAGCTAATCGAGAACGAACGTCGCCTATCTCTGCTATATCGGCGCTTAAAATCCTCCTTCTTGATAAGCCGTTCGCGATAAAGTGTTGCGCGACGACCCAAACGAAAGCTCTCCTGTATATTTATTGACTTCTGATGACGAATACCCTGTTTGAGGAACAAATTTCTTGCCAAATCAACTTCTTTACCGCAAATATTTAGCGACGAAATTCTTCTTTGTGGAGGAGACTTTCGATCACGTGCCGGGCAACGAAAAGGATCAAGTTTCACCGATATGCAGATATAGGACGAACCTTGGAGACTTCCGACACCGCCGTACGATGATGCTGAAGGTATATATAAACGGACATAAAACGGGCGAAAATCGCGGAAAGGAACTCAACAACGTGTGAATGAATTTTTCACCAACTTGGCGGCAAAAACTCGAACGACAATGCCGTACTGCCAGCGTAATTCGATATTCCATGGGCAACAAAGTAATTATAATATTCATTAATTTGACCGGCCAAAATCGGGCTTTGTCCGGGCTAAAAAATATTTGGCCGGTCATGACCGGCGACCTGCTGTCCGTTATTTTGAGCCTTGCAATTCAGTGGAACATCCCTTAAATACACGTTTTTTTTAACCACACGTTAAGGGTCCTTCATAAAGGTGATTTACTTTGCGACAAAAGCGGGATCTGATTCTGATTTTACGAAAAGTGGTATTTTTGACGGGCACTTCGAACAATGAGCATATGCAGTTGCTTGTAAACAACTATGGCGAAGAGAAATTGGTATGCACAGACAGGAGATATCGGCTCCTGGTATGAAAAAGTCTCTGCGAAATTGAGGCGGGTAGGCTGCGACAAATTGGGCTGACTCCGCCGACTGCATGTTTATACACGACACTTGGGGTTACATCCAGATCACAGCTGTTGTTGAGCGATAAATCACGCAATATAATCAAACGTGTAAATCATGCAGCCTCCCACTTCTTCTCAGAATAGGGAACGGTTTAAGACTGGAATTCGAATGAGCTTGACTTCTCCAATCTTTTTCGCACTTTAAACATTAAAAAACCGTAACCACTCGTCAGACCAGTCTTGGCGCCCAGACCTGAAGATAAAGTGACAATATCCTGAGTATCAGGTCTTCCTTGGGTGTTAGAAGAATGCAGCGGCGGTGGGGATGGAGTTAGAAAAAGGGGAAGGTTTCTCTCCCTTCCCTGCCTCCCATTTTCGCTTCTCTCTTTTCCTTTTCCTCCAAAACGCCTGATACTCAAGCTAGACTAACAACGACGGGTTTTGAAATTCGGAAGACGTACTCATGCTAAGTCTTGAGCACGTCCCTTAATCTGAAGATCCTTATTAAGTGGGACAAAAAAAACAATCAAAACATAAAAGATGAAAAGGTTAATACAATAGCCTATGCACACTACCGTGATTTTTGACCATCACTGAGGCTTTCGTTGAGCTCATCTTGAGCGAGTGTAACAACTGACACAGGTAGACGAAGCAACACAGATGTCCCACGGAATCGAAGGCTGCCTACAGCTTCTAAAAAGTCTACCAAATAAAGCTTTTCAGTGTGTCCGGTCCCAAAGAGTCTGCATGAAAAAGTCAAAACATAACACATATGAGAGACTTTCTGAAATGTTGGATACTAGTAACCCTTGAAGGGACAATGTTAATGAGCATAACGCTGTTTTAGGTCAATTCTGTGCTAAAGTCATTACTTAGTGACTTAGTTACCCATTCATCTAAAGCTCCTGTAGAGTCAGTATAAAGAATCTAATGAGATGCAGCCACGTAATGTACTTCACTTTATTTCACTCAAACGTATCACATTCACCACTTGAACCACTCGCACAGCTTGACGTCTCGTACCTCTTGAGTCTTAGATTTTACGACATGAACAAGTCAGTGGTGACTATTGGAAATGTGTGAAGTTTCAATCCATGTTCATTCTTGCCATCCATAGCAACAGACGACAGGAAACAGTTTCAATGCCTAAATATAGTTTTAAGTAACAAAACTGGAGCATTATTTTTGGAATTTAATTGATGCCAAGCCACGTTGTAGCTGTTTACAAAGATAGAAAATAACGTGATATGCATCTACCCCCTCACTTTCTATAAGCTCATTTCCAAGTGCCCTCAAATTAAAATTTGTTTTTGCCTATAATTATCTGTTACGCCGGTGAGGCTATCACGTACTTGGCTTTACTCTTTGCGTCCTCTAAGACCTCAGTTTCCTTTATGCTTTCTCCTTTAACCTTTCGGATATCTCTGACCATTGACCTGTGATGTGTTTTAAACAGTTTGTGCAAATCAAACAACACCATCATGAATACTGTTAGCGAAAAACGATTCACTTTACTTAACTACGATAATGCGTTGCTAACTAACCAGTCAAATCGCGAACTTCTAACCAAGGTTATAACATTTTGCTCGAAACTAAGGGCAGAACTACGAGATAGGAGGAACAGATTTTGTTACCTGTGATCCAGCGTTTTTCTCATGTCTTTATTTAACCGATTTTTGCTCTCCCCCAGCTCCATTTAAGATCACCTGGGGTACTTACCATTTGCATGAAAAAAACGTCAATTCCGGATGGAAAATCAAAAGGTTCGCGCCATTTCATTTGGGAAACTTCAGAAAATAATAGCTGCCTCTTGAGACCATGAAATTCTTCTACTCTTTTTAGTCTTTTGAGCTGATTTGGATATACTCTGTATATCGGGTCGTTCTCCCAGCACATCAAATTTTCTTGTTTTATGTTTATGCACAAGAAATCCACCCGAGTGGTAGGTGTAAATGTTAAGTACCCCTGATCGCACGCAGTATAGACACTTCTGAAAAAAGATCCCTCCCCTGTTTAACAGTTCCGAGAAGTAAAAATAATCAGTGCATTCTCTTTGTTTTCTTGCACAGTGAGGAACAGACAGATCGATGTACATGCGATACGGATATTACGTTCCAGACACAAATACCCGAGGATTCT
>OZ037785.1:16953803-17028803 GCA_964035525.1 Porites cylindrica
CACCCTCAGAAATTGAGAGCCACTTAATTAAAACTTGGTCTCCAGTCATCATGTCTGTACCGTGGTTTGACCTGAATGGTTCACATTCCAAATTCTTCTTTGTATGTTGCTCATCATCACAAAAAGACACATAAAATATCAAAGTCATCAATCTCCTTTGTTCATTAATGCAATGTTTGATGCCAGCGACACCATGAAGGTTCAGTTTGATATCATCCTCAGTTCCCTGGGAAAAAAAGAATAGGCACTTGAGATGGCCAAGTTACATCATTCTTAAAGGCACACAATCCCAATTTTGTGGTCTGATTGACACTTCATCAGTAGATCTTGGTCAGTGCTTGTTAAGTAATAATACGAATTAAAAGACCACAAACAGGACCTTTCAATTTTTTTTTAATGCCATAATCAGATGATAAAAATCGAATTCCCTATGTTTAGTACCAGCCTCTACAAAAACCCTTCCCCCAACAGATGGGAATCTCTGACTGAGGCTTTGAAAGTTACTTCTGAGGGGCTGGGGTTACTACATCGGAACAATTGACACTGGAATATTTCTAAGGGGTATGGAAAAAAAGTGGAGGCGTGTGTGGCCGAGCAGTTAACACCTCAAACACTGGATCTGGAGGTGTCTGTGCTTCAAGCCTCACCCATTGCGTTGTTTCCTTAGACAAGGAGCTTTACTCCACTTTGTCTCTGTTGACACCCCGTCAGGTGCATAAATGGGTACCAGCGACATACTGCTGAGGGGTAACCCTGCAATGGACTTAAGCATCCTGTCCAGGGGGGAATAACAATGCAGACCAAGGCATGCTTCATGCTAAGGAAACCAGGATAAGCTCCGGCCGATGGAAAAAAACCATTAAAGGAAAAAAAAGGCTTTAAGAGGGGAGGAATGTGTTTAAGGAATGGGGTATAATGGACAGTTCCATTTGTTCTGATGAAAAGCTCACATTTTTTCTGTAAAATTAATCTGCTTAATGAGGATACCAGCATATATGGACAAAGGATACTTTTATATGTCCTCAGGCACAAAATAACAAAATAATGTGATATGTTTGATATCCCACTTCCTCTTTGTCTGCTTTAGTCTTTATATCAATACAATTTGTGTCTGGGAGTTTTTTGGAGAGCCTACTGTCTTAATACAGACACCATAGCATGCCCCCTTGGTCTGCGTATTCACCAGGTTCCAGCGCGTACTTAAATCTCTCTTAATTAAATCACCCTGCACCCAAAAAGCATGCTGAATTCTTCTATAAGTACCTAAAAAAATTCTAGAATGGAAAACTTCAAACCCAGATCCTTTGATCATCCCGGTCAATATTACACCTTTTGCTGTTCGTTACAAGAAAATACGCAATCATTTGCGTCAAACGGCGACCAATAATGAGAAGATACATTCGTACGTAATTGCAAAAAACCCTGAACATTTCCGCATAAATCAGATTCAATTACAATATTTGCATTTGAATCAACATTCAATAACACTTTTGGGCATTAATATGCATCATTCGGCATACAAAAGAAAAAAATATACCTTCATTAATGCCAACATCCAAGTCCAAGTCACTTGAAAGTCAATAGGGACAATAGACAAACGTTAAAGTGCAAACACTATTCACTAACATTTTTTTGACCCTGTTTGCAATTCAATACCATTCCTGGATAGCCTTTACGGATGGATAAGACAAACATTAAAGCGCTTGTACAATCAATTGAGTTTTCTTTACATTTAATATAGAAAAATCGATTTTCAATTAAACATACCAATTAAAAAAAATTGGTCTGAATTTTTTACGCTACCTGGTATAAAGAACAACGCCATACTGCCCCACTGTGTGTTTGTCGACGAATGCGGCTATAATTTACCATTTGGAAGGTAAGAAGTCATGGTAGGGCATGACAGGGGGAGAGGGTGCACTGCCAAGTGTGTGGCCAATGAGGACGAAACTTGAATGTGACCATGGTAACATCACCTATCAATGTTTTGCTCAGCAGCTGCGGGCATAATGAATGCTAGGCATTTTAGTTACCTACTTCCTGGCATGGGCAAGGACAGATATGGATCCCGACAAGTTGGTGATCTTTGCGTATGAAGGAGTGACAGCCTACCAAGATCCAGCCCTTCCTGCCCCATACATACAGAGCTTGTGCTCCCCCTCTCGATATCGTGGAACAGGTATTAAGCCGTCTGAAAGTGACAATCAAGGCTGACATCTTGCATCCGGAAATTTAAAGACGTATGGATAACAGGAATGAGGTCAAAGCCCTATCCCACGAGGGGAGTCTGAAAACAAAACCTTCTTGAAGCTCTGTGCAGAAATCATTGTGACCCCAGCTAAATGTGCTAAGGGGTATTATTTCATGCCAAAATTTTTTAATAGTGTCATAAAAATTTTTATGAATAGTATTTGCACTTTACTTTTTGTCTGTTGTCCCTGTTGATTTTCAATATGGTGTTAATGACTTGGATGTTGGCGTTAATGAAAGTATAATTATTCTTCTCTTTTGTATGCCGCATGACGCATATGAATGCCCAAGAGTGTTACTGAATGTTGATTCAAATGCAAAAATTGTAATTGAATCTGATATATGCGGAAATGTTTGTTTTTTCGCCCTAATGACTGTATCTCCACACTATTGGTCGCCGTTTAAGGCAAATGATTGTGTATTTTCTCGTTATAAACAGCAAAAGGTGTATTCTAATCTGGAGTACCCCCACCCCCCCTCCCACATGTTTACTTTTTTACCATGTTTACTAATTTCATTGGCAGTCTAAACAGATACCCCCAGTCCAAGGGATCCATGCGTACAACTGTGTATAAACATTTATATAATACAAACGTTGGATTTTAATATTGTCTCCACGTACAGCACGATTGCTAATGTAAAACCGCAGACATTGCTTACCAACTGATTCGAACACCATCTCTGAATTTCTTGTTGAAAACTTTCGGTTTCCCTAAGAAGAAACCACGGCAATTCCCATTTGTTTTCATCCTTCCATCTCCAAAGGAGAACACTGTCATCATCGTTCCTTTTCAAGATAATTTCAACTTTAAAACAGTTCATTAATTGGCTTTCTGCACAGTCACAATCTGAAGCCATATTTTTAGCCGCATCATCAGAAGAAGGACGTGCCAGTTTGAACTGTCAGTTTTCTCCAAACAGCCTGGAACGAGTGATCAGACCGGAAATGGGAAATGCAAAAATGAAATCATTTGGCGGGAAGTCTGCTTCATCCAACATGGCGGCAAACTCCAGGAGAAGATACCACATTTTGCTATCGTCTTTTACCAGCGAGGAGAAAGGAAAGTTGTCACAATCCATTCAAGAACTTGGTGGGACTTATTCAGATACGCCGGTAAGTTAGAAAACTTAACGTGGTCGTTTACTAAATAGACAAATGATTCAGCTTACTGTTTGCGCGCCTTGATCAAACATCGCGCGCTTGATTTTTACGTCTCTGGGAGTAAGATATCAATGAAAGTAAAGGATGCTTTGACAACAGCTGGACTAACGAAGTACCCTGAACGCCTTAGAATAACAAAAATTGAAAAACTACGCTTTACCAGTCCGTTCTGTTGCGCTTCTCGGCATTATTATACAAGCTTGTGCTGTGAACCATTTGTTACGTTTTATCAGGCGGCCGTGCATAGTGGCGTGCATTATGTAAGAGTGCAGCGAGTTGCATCTGTGTAGGTCAAAAATAGTCGGCAAAAAGTATCATCTGGAAGCTCAAGTTATTGAACAACTGAGAGAATTTCGATGTCATGTAATTATTTGATGATTCATAAACATGTAGGAGCAACGCGCGCAGTATGAAAGAGCGTGACCCCAGAGCGTGACATTAATTTTGAAAATCTGCTTCTTTTTTTTCTCAGCACTTTATTCGAAGTTGTTCACATGTGATCTGTGGTAAGCCAAGTCGAGGAGAAAAATTCCTTTGTGGCTGTGCGTCAGGTACAGGCTCTAGTTATAAAGCTTCTGGTAAAATAAAATGTGCGCGCATACATGCACGCTGTTGTTGTTGAATTAAAATTATGAAAACAACTGTCCATTCATGAATATTTTATCATTGTAGCTCTCTCCTCCGCAGAGGCACCCGCTGGACATCCCAATAAAAATAGCAATAATCAAAAAGTAGAAAGCGTACGGGGGAAGATGGTCTTTTCTTTTTCCCTGTGTCCAGCAATCCCTAGAAGTCCCTACAGAGGAGAGAGTCATTGTAGAAAGACACAAATACAATATCACTACAGACTTAGCAACCACCAAACCATGTTAGTAAAAGGTAGCATTGGTAGTTTCCAAAACTCTGTTACAGTGGAACCTCAAAATAACAAACCTCTGAATGACGAAGTCCTTGGTATAACGAATGATTTTCTTTATCTCAGTGACAGTGAAATATTGCTGGTTTGCATGTGATGTCACGGCGGCCATGTTAGTGGTCAAGAACAAATGCATTTCTCTCCTCTGGGAACTAGACTCTACTTTCATGTAAATTCTTAAAGAAAAAATTTATATTGTATTGACCCACAACACGGCTGCCTTGTCACGTGGTTGCAAACCAAGAATATGAAAAAGAAGCTTGATATAAAGAAACCTGGTCATAGCGAACACATTTTGTCCGTCCCTTGACCTTTTGTTTGATCGAAGTTCCAATGTATAATGGTCATCAGAAGGTTGAAGAGAGTGGTGCGTATAGGGATGTTCCATTTTTTATCCCCCAGCCTAAAGATGATAGGAATCTGAAACCTCAAATTTTTGTCAGTGTTCTTTGAAAAATTGAATCTGAAGGGTTTTTTTCATTGTTGGCACCTTTAAAAATTTTTCTGAAGAGTCAAAATTTTGTCAGATTCTTTGAGAAATGTATCTGAATCGCCCTACACTGTAGTTCGAAAACCCATCATCCTTAGAGGTGGGGGTGCAAATAAAATATGGAACATCCCATACAGTACAGTGCTGTACATATATGTCATACGATGTACATAACAGCTAAAATAGTGGTTAAAGGAATAAGATACTGCACATGTATTACAATCTGGTGTAGAAAAATTGGGTATCATTACCGTCACATGTCAGCTGTATAACAAGATACTGCACATGTATGACAATCTCGTGTAGAAAAAATTATTGGGTATTATAACTGTCACATGTAAGCAGTATAATAAGATACTGCATATGTATTACAATCTGGGGTAGAAAAATTGGGTGTCATAACTGTCTCATGTAAGCTGTATGTAACTTCAGCAAACTCTGAAAAGAATGTTACTTTTATTGGGTGACTTGTGTTGATGAAGGATAGAATGTTTTAGCCTAATATCAGGAGCTAGAGTGACGATCTGGTGAGTATTGAAACGTGTCAGATAGTAAGCCAGGGCTGTGCAGGTGGCAGAGTTAGGGCCTAGTTATATAATGTGATCCAGCCGACTTGGCTGGGAGGTGGGCCTGCCCGCCTCTTCATGTATAAACACAATGACATTTTTTTGAGAAAACAAGCCCAAGAGCCAAGCAAGCCAGTAAAGCAGGCAAGCCTTGTAACCTGGTGGCTCACCTCATACATTTATAAACAGGCCAGAAGACACTGCAGTTTTCATTTAGTCAGTGCCATGATGTAAATAATTTACTAATAGTGATAATAAAATTAGTTTTGGAAATCATTGAACAAAGCATATAATTATTCAAGATTATGTAGCAATGTTATACACATGTTTTTATTCCAGGTAAGTGGATGTTAAAGCGCGAGTTCATTGAGGACAGCATTAAGGCTGGAAGGTGGTTGGAAGAGAAGTTGTATGAGTGGAGTGAACAAGATGAAGTAGATGAAGTCTCTGCCAGTCATATCGCAGCTCCTGGCCGCTGGAGAAGAATTCTACAAGTAGAGAGAGCTCCGTTTGATGGATGGAAAGCACTGGTGGCTGTGGCAGATGCCAAGAGAAAAGCCGCGTACAAAAGGCAAGCCACATTACACTGTGTTTTATATTTTAATACCTACAGTGTAAGAGAAGCTGTACATGTATACTGGTTTCCACCATTTTACAAAAAACATTCTCAGATTTTTGGCAATGTTCCTGGCTAATAATTTTTATAACAACTTCCTTGCAAGTGAAGGTTAGTGCCTGAAACATGAGGTGCCATTATTTGTGGCTCGCTCCTAGATGGAGACTAATCCCATGGCTGCAAACACTGCCACCCAGCCATTAGCCCTTGTGTGGAAGGGGAAGAGAACAGGTCCCCGTCACACTTATAAACAGTGAAAGAGGGGGAGGCCTGTTAAAAGAGCTCTAAGCTCAACACAGTGTACAACTACAACACTATAGCTAAAGAAATGCTCACGCTCTTGCCAAATACTATCGCACACTTTGGTTTGCACATGGAGTCCTGGCGCATGCACATCATGAAGTATCACTGACTGCAAAGGAAACACGAAGCTCCTCATTGTAAACTCTGCTAAATTCCCCAAATCAAACCAAGATTACATGTTATGCAAATCTCTGCCTGTTGTTTTGTGCAATTAGGCCCTTGTATATGTACATGTAAGGAATAAACTTGATTACCCAATGTATATGAATTGGAGAGTCTCTGATTCCAAGTACATGTACACACATAGTTCAAACTGTGTTATGTACAGCTGTAGACTGGCATAGCTGATGCATCCTGCAGTACATGTATGTGTATTAACTTGAATAAAAATATCTGATGCTAGATCATTAGTAATGTTGATTGTACATGTATTTTCTATCACCACCGTTAGGTTGTTAGAGGTAGGAGGAGCTGTGATGGTGAGTGGGAAGCCACCGTACCCATCCAATCTTGCTTCAAAACTGACACATGTGTTTGTGGAGAAGGCTCTTGAAGATGATGTAAAGATTTTACAGAATGCTGGAGTCCTTTGTCTTTCTCCTGATTATATTCCTGAATTTATACTACAAGTGAGTACTTGATACTTTGTCTTAAATGAAGGAGGAAGAAATGATATATTATTATAACTCACCTGTTCATTAAGGAACAGGGAATAGGAACCCTCTGAATGATTTCAACTTTTTATGGGGGTTGGGGGGTTTCATTTACAAGCCCACGATAATTACACAGGCTCGGGAAAAATCAGGCCATATAACACCAGACATCCACGGGGTCTAAGCTTTTTGTGGCTTGGTATCTGAGTTTTCCAGACATCCCAGGGAATATTGCTGTTTAGTTGAACTCTAGTCAAGCTAATAAAACAGAATACGTAGCCTCATGTTTGATTTTAAATGCTAGGACCCTGTCCCTCCTGTTGCAATATTTTCCATCACATCTTACAAGTCTCCAGTTAGAAGTCTTCAGAGGATCACTGGCAAACTCAAGAACACTCCTGTCCTGGGTAGTGATGTCACAGAGTCAAGAATTGGAAAGCAAAGTAGCACACATGCAATGTCAACATCTAGAAAGATAAAGGCATCATCTGTATCCGTAGGTCCTACTGAACCCCCAAGCAAGAGACAAAAGCAGGTACCAGTGAATTCATAAATAGAACCTTACCTATTCTTTAATCATCTCTGTGGTATATTGGAAGCTACAGTAATTGTTTTAAAAACAGCCTTGAGGGTCCCAAAGGTTGGTGTTTGGCCTTCACATACTACAGGGCCTACACATACAGGGGTAATCACCTCACCCTGTCAAGACTCTGTTAATTAAAGAGACTTCTCATTTTGTGTTCAGCTTTTTATACCAGTAATACAAAGTATTGTATAAATGCCATGTAGTTGCCAGATATAAAGTCCTGAAAAATGCACAGTTCATCCATGGAAATCCCATTATAATTTACATTCTTGCTTTTTGGAAAACAGCACTGTTCATGACTTTTATGCTTTGTTAGGGCCTGGATTCCAGTTTTGTAAATTACAGATGGCAGCCCAGATTGAGTGCACGTGTGTTTAGTACAAGCAAGGTACATTTATATGAAATAATTATGGTCATTTTAATAATTACAACGTAACTGCATAATTTTTACAACTGTCAAAATATTGTTATTGCAGTCGCATTAAGTGCATATGCATTTACATCATCCATGTATGTGTTTGTTTAGTTATTTCATGCATATACAGTGCAATTGTACATAGAACTTATTTTTTTCCAAAATAAGTATGCACCGACAATATCATTAATTTTTCTTTATAGGTGTGTGGAGATGAGTTTCCAGCTTATGTTTTAAACTCAATTGATGGTTATGTGGAGGAATCTCACCAGTCCACAGTCTTGGATGCCATATCTTCTTTTCTAAACTCCAAGCGGTATCCTCCTCCACGACTGCTTCACACCATCATGGACATCCTTTTGGTAAATTTCATTGCTTGTTCTTGATTGTACATTATATTAACCTTTGTAAGGGTATATAATTTAAACTAAAAAATACTTAGCAATTATTGAACAAGGCTGAGTAGGGTGTGAAGAATTATGCAGATCAAAGTGGATGTAACCCACCAAGGCGGAAGGCCAAGGTTATGGTTGATAACATCCTTCGACATCTGCATAATTCTTCACATAGTATGAAAGCCAAATTCATTTTTTTATTATTATTCATTTATCCTTAACAAGCTTACCTCCTCATAGACTTTCTCCTAAACTTTGGCCTATTCTTGGCATGGTTTCACAATATAAACAGATACTCCTCAAAAAGTAGATAACATCCATCGATCAAATGTTTTCTTCATTTTTGCCTTCAGATAGCCGTGATTGCTATTCTTTAGTTCACTGTAGGCGGCCACACCTGGAAAAGAGGTTGATTGATGGTGTATTGCCTATGCAACCCTCTTTCCAGGCAAATATTATGCAATGTATCGTCGATCAGCCTTGCTTCCAAGTCAATATACATGTACCATTGAATCAATGTATACAGTACATTGCTCACATCTTCCAAATTTGGTTAAGGCTGGTTGGTTATGAAAAATTAGCCAGGAGACTTAAAGCCAATCAAATAGTAATTTTTCCAAGTGCCGCTGTTGATTGTCTGAAAAGCAGAGATAATTAACTTGATAATTAAATTATAAGAACTTCTTTTATTAAACTAGCTTCAATGAGACCACATTTCAACATAGTTTTTAGTTCACAACTGCCTTAACAGAGATTTCACGCAGCTTCCTTTTGTAACTATAGCTGTAGCCAGTTCCCATGAATGAATTCTGTCCCAACAGTTGCATGTGTTGAATACAGCTGTAAGTGCTAATCACACTACTGCTTCCACTTGCCAGTCCATTTTACCATTCTGCAGAAGTCTGCATACAATATGTTTATTATATATATAGTATTTATTTCCACTCATACATTATCTGTAAGTTTCAAGTACATGTACAATTCATGAATGTAAACTACAACGTCCAGGTTCTTTTAAGCAGACTTCTGTTTAAAAGAGTTGTTTATTGTACTTTAAATACTTGTATATTGTAATATTTTTCAGAAATCGTCTTCTGCCCAGGCTGCTAAAGCTTTTCTGCTGCTCCAGCAACTCCTGGTATTGCATCCGCCCTCTCACAACACCTCTCTGTACCAGTCCATGCTCAATGTACAAGTTAATTCCCATGTGACTCCAGTAGAGAACATTGGCTATGAGTGGGAATTTTTCAAGTCACTCTGCAGGTACTGATTTAGGGTTTTTTCTTTTGAAATAGGCCTGGTGGCACCATTTTTTTTTCTCACGTGTTTGTAATTTTGTATTTTTTTTACACTTTCTTTTGTTTTTCAGTAAGAAGGATCAAAACAGCCTACTCCTGTTACGGTTTGTTATCACAACACTCGAGAGGGATTTCCATGATCGTACCTGTAATAGGTAGGCTGATATACAATATTTCCTTTAACTTATTTTACTAACGCATGAATCTCCTGACTGTGACACAAAGTTCTTCTCCCTGTTTTTTTCTATACTGCTGTAAAAAAATTATGCTTTTTAATGCAAGAAAACATATTTTTTGCCCATCTTTCAGCATGTTATCAGTTGGTGAAAATTTGGATGCGCTTAAAAAGTCTCTGCTGTGGTTAATGTTTTGGCCAAGCTCATCCACAGTCTCTTTCAATACACGCCTGCGAGAGCTCTTTAAACTAACATGGAGTGCTTGTGATGACCCAAATCAGGTTAGTGACAAGGACAAATGCTTTGACAGTACTGGTATCTGTTGAACTGAATGAACTGAATGAGTGAGTGCTTGGGTTTTTTTAAAGGGGAAGGGAGCTTATGGATGGACCTGTCAGTTTCAAAATGTTCGACCTTATACACTGTACATTTTTAAACTTAACATTTTTTATTTCAGGTATTTTTAGTGCAGAGTTTGCAAAGTGTTGTCTCCATGGCATCTGAGTGCTATATCCTTACTGACCTGGTGTCTTTTAAGTGTGATGAGGTTGGTTTGGGTAGCAGGTTAAGCGAGCGATCAAGAACCTTTGTGACTGAGCTGGCCTATGGAGGGACACACCATGAAGCTTCTATGAAGCATTTTTTAGAGACATGCTCCCCCTGGCTTCAGATGCATGTAGCTGAAATTCTCCTAGCAAACTACACAGATCTGTCAGTGCCTTTTGAGAAACGCCATTTAAAAAGCAAGACTTTATCCGTAGAGAAAATTGTAAGTAACGCAATATTGAATCAATCGGCTACTAATAAAAAAATTTATATATTCGTGATTCTGTACAGCTATGATGATTGCACAAAATTTTTTATTAGGGGAGTATACTTTTTTTCTTTTGTTAGGTCTGTTATCATTTCTTTTTGGCACCAAGAACAAGTGTTGACGATGTTACCCCTAATGTTGCTAAGGGTAACAAACGCAAAGGAACTCCACTACAGGATATAAAAAGGTAAGTCATAAGGCTGAAATTCTAACTGCTCAAATAATCAATTAGACTGAAGACTAGCTGACTAGCCACAAACTCCTTTGTTCTATGGCTGGGCTAAAATACAGGTCACTTTTCCACAGGTCAGAGTACTGGTTGTTACAGGTTATACAGATAAATGAACAGCATTAAGTGTCTCCTAACTCTAATCTCTTAACACCAATATTATTTTCTATTAGATCGAGGGAAATCTGTGTGGTTTGGTAATTTAGTGATGGTGCAGTGACCTGTGTTCTTGACCTGTGGAATGTGACCTGTACTTTAGATCCACCACCATTTTGCTGTGAATATATACTGTAGTTCTAACTGCATTCACGTTCTGCTACACATGTAGTTAGAATGAAATGAGGTTGATTTCATTACCCCCATGCAAGCCTTGACTTGGTTCCATTGTTTACAGGCATGTAGGAAAGGGTTGTTGATTGATTGATTAATTTGATTGTGTATCACCATTTTAGTTTATCCATCTACTTTTCCTGAATTTGGAGACTTTGCTCATTGTTTTTAGGGACAACATAAACATGAAGCTGAATGGCGTCACTGAAATTGATCGCCGTAATATTAAAGGTATAGTTAAGAAGATTACAGCTTTTGATTGTTTCTCGACTGCTATGTTTATTCTGGTTTTGCTTCTTTGTTTACTTAAACTATATGAAACTTTAAAACTCTCCATTGTAGAAGAGTTGACTATGTAGTATAGGTGGCCATGTTTTCTTTGTCTCAGGATACCCTATTCCACTGACAATATCATTCTTTCCTTCCTTTCTCTGTGCTAACTTTCCATCCAAAATTTAATTTTTACTGAGAAGTGAAGATTCTGACATAGGAATGTTTTTGTGTGGTTCATTTTTCTCAGGTGAAACAAAGCTGCATGTTGCTTGCATTAAAAATGATGCTGTAAAAGTGAAACAGTTGCTTGCAGCGGGAGCAGATGCTAACATCACGGATCATGCAGGGTGGACACCCCTGCATGAGGCCTGTAATCATGGTCACGTGGAGTGCGTGCGAGAATTGCTGAAGGCGAGGAGGCTTGTTTATGAAATAAATGCTGATAATGGTATGTACTTTTCAAGAACTGGTTATACCATATTAGTTCAAGTAAGGGAATAATGTTGGGTTGTCCTGGTGAAATGGCATGCATCCCACTTAATTTCTTTCCATATGAGCAATTACCACCACTCATACAACCAGACTGGATACGGGTACTGTCTAGGTAGAGCAAAACAGACAACTATTGGTTTGGGAATTAAGAACGGGGTAGATTGCATGTAAATTGCATAGGCTCTATTTTGGATTCATGTCAGCTCTCCTTGCTGCATATTTTATCCCTTAAATGAAAATGCATCAAATGGAATTGTCAAGGAAAAAGATATCGCTCATTGGCCCACAGTCAGTAACGGACGTTATGGGCATTAACTTATTGCATTTCTCAGTTACTCTTTAAAAGATGGCATAGCAGTTCCTTACTATACTACTACATCTTATTAGTTGTCTCCATTGTGATGTGACTTTGTATTTCCTTGCTTTCATCCTTTGGAGCTTTGTTTCTTTTTTGTAAGTATTTCCAAGTAATAATGCAGCCTAATGCAACCTTGTTAGGACAATTTTGTTTGTTTTTAAGTTGTAATTGCTTCTCTGTGTTTAAAAGATTCCTGTCGCGTGCTTAATGTATTGGCAGCTCCAAGGTGTGGTACAACGCCTCTTCATGATGCCGCCGGCAACAATCACATGCAAGTGGTCAAGGAACTTGCAGCAGCTGGAGGTTTGTTGAATACATGTATATTAATTTTTTCAGGAATAAGAAAATCTACTTGAGGTGATGCTGCAGCAACAGAAAAGAGGAATACATTGTAGTTTATCCATCGATGGCGGGATAAACGATACTCCTTGATTTTTCTCTTATCCTTTCATCTCCAAAATATAAATATTGTAATATTGTTGACGCAAGGAACTAGGTTGCCAAATGCTGAATCAATATTGAAAGGTGGGTCACTGCTGCAGCAGCCTACATGTATTGTTCCTTGTCTTTAATGGACCATAAATAAGTAATCGTATTAACTTTATACTTTCATTGTTTTAAGGTATACGTTTGCTGGAAGCCAAAAATACTACTGGAAAAAAACCATTGGATGTAACAAAAGATAGAAAGATTACAAAATTTCTTCAGTCCATGGAAGGCAACAATGGCGATTCATCATTTAGTACACATTCTAATCAGGTGGCCTCCAAGTACACTACACAAGAGTGTGAAGAGTTTCTCTTGATACTGTCTCATTTAGTGCAGTCATACTTCCGTGTCACAGGATACCCAACTGACAACCCACTTTGGACAAACTTCATAGAGCATGTTGATAATTTAGAGAGTCATTTGACTTGGATGTTGAAAGACAATCATCTTTCATCAGCTCTTAATATCAGACTTGCTACCCTGAGGATGTTGACAAATACTTAAGCCTAAAATGCTGTTTGGTTGGTTCGTGTTCTTTATTTTCCCTTTCTGATTTGGATTCTTTGTAAAAAAAATTCTACAGATTTTATTTCTTGTTGAGTTTTATGGAGATGTCATCTCAGGTCAAAGCGATTTGCCATGACTTCGAAGACTGATCACCTTTCAAGTCATAAAACAAAATTGCAAAATATGCCAAGTTGCTGTAAAGAAGGTAATTTTTATGTTGTATGAATTATCAGAAAGTTTTTTTGTTCCATTACAAAGTGTTAGAGTTACAAACAAAAATGCTTTTTAACCACAGAGAGCAGTGATATATTTTACAGGATGTAAAGATAAGCTCCAATAAAAATATATTAAAAGTAACAGTTTCATTTTTTTTTTGTTATTTGTTTACTCGTGGCTTATCCTTGGTGTAAGAACCTGTAGAACTCATGTGTGATGTAAAACAAAGTAGTTAACTCAATAGAATCTAGGAAACTACAAGTTGCAAAACAAAGAAAAAAGAAAAAGTTCACATTACTAGTCCTTGTAAAATCCCACTTAAGCTCTTCCTTCCTACCTATCTTTTGGTGACTGTCTGCTTTAGGTCAACAATAAAGACTCCAGACCTTTCTGCTGTTAAATAAAGGCTTGAAATTTTAGCGAACACCCTCAAAGGCATCAGGGAAAAGTTTGGCTCCCAAAGTCCATTTAAAGATTATTATTAATTTTTGATAACACTCTTTGTCAGGCCACCTGGAATCTAGTAAAAGGATTTGTTGAAATTTGAGTATTCGTAGAGGATTAAAACAAGGGGGTAAATTTTAGATCAGGAATGGAGACTGGAGTGCTGCAAGATCAATTAAGGAAAAATATATATATATGTCTAATATTTAACAAATGGATTCCATGTTGCCGTGCATCTGTTCAGTAATAGATCACAGATGACATCAAAATGTGGTAAAAACAAAGAAGTGGCACACTAGCCACAGGCGAGTGTGTCACTGCTGTTTTTAATTATTCTCAAGGTGTAAAGAGCTCTTTTTCTCTCCTTTGTTTTCTTTTCTTTGCAAGTACATTCCAAAGGCCATTTTGAAAATAATATTTCAATGTCTCAAAGAACTCCTCATTGATCACTTGTGAAGCATTTATTCATGTAACACATTACATTATTTAATCATGTGACATATACAAAACAATCTCTCCTATTTCAGACTTAATGTCAATGCATTGAAATTCACTGAAATAGTCGTGAAAAATATATACAATTTTCAGGTGAATTACTCCTTCCCTCATGGGTAAGCATTTGCACAGACTTCCCTGAGGATGGTTTAGACAAGGTCACCTGTTTTTGTTCATACTCAGTGTTCAATACATCCATCTTGTTTAGTGTGGTTTTACTTGTTGCTTTTCTAGATTGCACCTCTGAGTATGCTGGTGTAGAAAACTGCAAAGTTTTTGTTGAATCTAGTACCTCAAAAGTTCTCAGTGAATGCCTTGAGCTGCCTGCACTTCCAGAACGTTCATTTGTGCTTTTGAATGAACTCTTTGACGGTGAATTACAAATGTCTGTTTGCTTTGGTGAAGACGTTCGAGTCCTGTGCAAATCCTCCTCTGACCTGACAATGGAAGAACTACTCCCCTTGCTAACTGGTTGCCTACTCTTTGGACGTTGTTCCAGATCTGCTTTAGGTAGACTGCATGTGGAAAGTCTGTTCTGGCTATTTCGTGCTTCAGTCTTCCCTTTAGCATTTGGTCTGGCATTTTCTGCTTCTTCATAATTAGAAGATTGTTTCTTCACCATATTCTTTTGTTCTCTCGGCATTTGGTGTACCTTGTCATCAGACTCAGACTTTTCCAGTTCTTTATCCACAGCAGGGGACATTTGTCTGGTTTTGGAGGAGTTATGGCTCACTGACTGCTTTGACAACTCACTCTTCGAATCCTTTGGTGTCAAGTGTCCTTTCTTCTCTGCACTTGGTGCTCTTGATGAATGTAAATTTCCTCCAGAGCTTGGAACTGACACCTGACCATGAGACAATTTGCTGCTTGGTGTTGGTGACTTAATAGCATCAGAACCCCTTAAATCATACAGTGACGGCGACTGTTTCCTTGGATGTGGCCTGTTATCACCTGTGTTTGATTTTTCTGGTGGCGCTTTTACACTTGACAAGGGCCTCTGGCTGGATTTACGACCCTTTGAACTCACTGAGGCATCTGTAGTTGAACAAGTACTGGAGGGCCTACTTTTTAAAGGTGTGGCTCTTTGCGAAGGACAATCCCCTGCTCTCAAGTTTGATGCAGACTTACTTATTCCGGCATTCGAATCAGATGTGGAGTGAAGAGGTGATTTTCTGTCATTGATTGAAGTCTTGCTGCATTTACTCTTAGCCTCCACAGTAACCTTTTCCTGGGATCTTCTTGCACTTGGAGATGACTTCAAGCTGCCAGAGCTCCTTTTTACACCACATTGGGACTGTTCTACTCCATTAATCTGTCTGGAATCAATATCAGTGTTCTCATCTGGGAAGACAGTCAAATGACTTGGAGCTGGCGAAGCAGTATTCACTTCAAAATTCTTGTCTTCCTTTCTGCCTGTAGGGGATGAGGCTTTCTGAGTGATTTGAGAGATGCCATTTATAAGTTCGCTTTCATTAAAGACTGCTGTTGAACTGTTGGAACTCTTTTGACAATCATTATTGACTTTCACCGCAGCATCTGTTACAGAGCCCATGAACTGGGCTTGTTGCTCGAGACCTGTAAGGGAAGGGTGGTTTCAAAGATCAAAAACAACAATATACGTTGTGTTGAATTGCAAATTAAATTTATGTTTGTTAAGTCATTGTATCCTCACTTCACACCAACATAAACTCACCACATCTTTCACTTAAGGTATGTAAATAGTTTAATACCATTAAGGTCTCAGAGTCACTGGACCATTGTGCTGTTCTTATGAAGTACATGCTTTAAGGAGAAGCAATATACATGTACATGTATATTGGGATCAAAATAATGGTCCCAAAGCAAACCAACTTTTTTCTATCTTTGCAATTTTAAATCTTAAGGGTCTTTTAGGTCTTAAGATCCAAAAGGCATTTTGTTCTTGAAACCATTTTTATATTCCTGAAATGTGGTACTTTCTATTGTTACTTCGAAAGGAATGAATCTGGTAAATGGCCTTAATGTTCATGTAGTTACCTAGCTCTGCAGTGGGTGAGTTTGTGGTAGGAGACTGTGTGTTGAGAGGCTTAGGACTCTTATCTGGAGATGGCACCCTTTGAACGAGACTCAGCTGTGACTGGAGAACCTCAGCAATGAAATTATCAAGCCCTGCCTCTAAGGCAGAGGACTCCTGTTGGAAGAAAACGTGAACTATATGAATTCATCCGTTCTCTTAAAATCATGATCATGATAGCCCATGTTCGATATATTAAAATAATTATTCTAACATGACTCTGAGGCTTTCTGGTCACTTTTCTATGTTTGGTTTGGTTTTCTTTGTGCTAAAGTCTCTTCTGGGAATTGTGAGACAATGGAGTCGTGAAAAATTTGCAATTTTGACCCGAAATTCTTAGACTCATGATAGCATTTTAATATATCGAATGTGGGTTATTAGCATGTCTGCTGCATAGTAAGGACTGTCTAAGGGTGTTCCTATCAGCTGTATCTGTACAGCTGCATGGCATACTGCAAATAGTTTGCTGGTCTGTTGATCAGTGGTTTCTCTTTTAGACTTTTAAGTCCATAACTTTACATAAAAGAAAATAATACTTGTTCTTGTATTTATAACAACTAATAAGTCACTTCTAGAATATTTAGTTACCTTAATGTTATCTACAACAACTCCTTCTCTAATGGTGGCTCCCTCCTTGAGTACCTCCTTCGTGGTCACTTCATTGACTGATGACTGCTCTCCTGTTTTATCAGCAAGATGTCCAGCTTCCAAAGCTGCATGCTGCCCTGTTCCATGGGTTTCAGCAGTCTTGGATGAATTTTCCTTTGATGCAGGACACAACACTAGGCTTTTAGAAGACTGACACCTTTTTTGTTTTGCTGCACTGGTTTTCTTAGGTAGATCTTCCTTGGGCTGTTTGATGGACTGGTGGCCAAGTGCTTTTGCCTCATTGATGGCCTTGATTGGATGAGCTTTGAAAGGTGGACCTGATTGTGGTCTCTTTGTAGGTTGAGGTAATGTTTTGTTTCTCTTGTTGTCAATTGGGCTTGACTTTGGTCGCACTGTCCACTGGGAACGTTTATGTTTTGCCTCAGCCTTGGCCTCTTTTAAAAGCAGATTTCCCTTTAGTGACAAACATGAATTGGGTTGTTCAGGCAGCTGGCAGCTTAATTGTTTTTCCTTAGAGACACTCCTTGCAGGTTTGTTCTTTGAAGAAGAACTGGCCCTTGGCTGACAGCTTTGTAATTTTGCATCACTTGCACGAGGTTGTTCCTGTCCTTTTGCAGGACTTGATGTTGGCCTTCGTGAAGGCTGGCTGCTTAGTTGTTTATCTTCAGTAGTGATATCAGGTGAACTCTCCTTTAAAGTTGGACTGGACTGAGGTCTTTTAGATGGCTGGCAGCATTTTTTAGCCTCATTTTTGGCACCCAAAGTGCTCTCCTTTGCTGACTTTGAAGTTGAGTTATCTTTTTTCACAGACTGGCAACTTGCTGATCTTTCCTCAGTAGTGTTCTTTGCTGTTTTTTTCAGTGAAGAAGGCAAGTTTTTTGGTATTGCCTTAATTGCCACAGTGTTTTGTTTTGGCCTTGTGGCAGTTGGGCTTGATTTTATGACTTGGCAGGTTGTGACTTTTCCTTTTGTACATTTAGATGCACTGTTCTTTAGTGAGGAACTTGAGCTGGAACTGTTAACCGTTTCTGAAAAAAATGAAAAATAAAAAAAACAAGAGCACAATAAGTATTTAACACATATCCTTGAGACTGAAAATATTTTTTTGGCCCTTTTCACGCCTGTTGGTAATTTCTGGTGGATAGTGCTATCCAGTGGATAATCTCCATCCAGTGGATAGTATAATTGATTTTCCTAACACTTATCTCCTGGATAATGATCTATCCATTAGATAGTCCTATCCATTGTTTTAACAACCAGGGTCAGGATGTATATGATAAAATTGGAAAAAATAAGAAATTTATGAAAAATTTATTAAAAACAACAAATAAAAGGCTGCATTGGATAATTACCCTTTGTCCTGACGGTAAAACGTGGAAACAACAAGGTTAATTAAAGTAGTCTCTGGTTAGTAACAGATGAAAGGGGTTTCACAAGACTTAGAGTTACCAGCCGTTAAAAAAATAAAATAATAATAAGAAAAAACAATAATAATAATAATAATATATTTAACAGTGATACGTACCATAAAAAGCATTTAGAAAACAAATTAATAACAATTTTGATCCACTTTTTTAAAAACTTACTAAGTTTGGCCTCATTGGCCTTCCTTCTCAACTCTGCCGCCTTGTTAGTTTTTGGTGAAGATGTTTTTGGTTTGTTGTCTTCAGTTGAACTGTTCAACCCGCGTGAGGTCTTCCCTGTAAAAGAAAGCATTAATGAAGTTAATACTTACAGAAAACCTAGAGTAGGGAAATTTGAAAAGCAAGTATAATTTCATCCAGTTATCATTTTTCTTGTATGCTCGGTAAAGCGACAACTTTCTTTTGTTTCCTTTCGAAGGCATTCTGTTGCTTCATGGATTTAAAAATTAAAATTCTGCGCTTCTGTGTCTTTGAATGGTGGGCCTTAACAATGATTAAAACAGTTAATTTTGATTTGCTCATTTAAAAGTGATATCCTGCCAGTTCGATAAGTAGATACTAAATTACTTAAATTAAGTTTCTGTGGGCTGCGTGAATCATTTGAATTTCGGAAAAGATGGTTTAGGCCTTTAAAATACTTACCGGTGCAGGGAACTTGAACGGGAACACAAGGACCCGCTTTAGATGCTCCACAACCCATCTTGGGTTGAAGAAAAATGAAACTTCCGAAAATATCCGAACGATTGGCAAACTTCTATCCGCAGTAAGATACACGACTAGTCGCGATAAAGCGAGAGGAGAACTGAATAAACATTGTGTTACTAAGGCAACCAGCATGTTCTTTTTTCTCAGTGCGTCATGTTTCCATAGAGCTTTTGTAATCGTTATGTAGTTCTATTTTTTGCTTGAAAAAAACTGCAAAACACTTTGTCCTTGATTTTTTAGTGTTTTTGATTTTTGTATCAAGCCAGTGTAAAAGTGCATGACCAAAAGGACAAAATACGTTGCCCCAGTAGTATTAAACATGGATAATAGATGGTAGTAAAAGCGTTGATCGTGCTAACAAAGCAATCGTACTTCATTTAGATAGAGCTTTGATTTACTGACCTTAAAACCTACATTACAAACGATTTCCAGGAATATTTTCTTGCTCGAACAGATTAGAACAAAATGCTTGGTTTTTGTTTTCTCCGTTCTGACAACCTCCTCCCCAAGGTCTTCTCGCTTTTCAATGTGGCGGCGACCCTGGGGACGAGGGAGACCCAGGGACAGTCAAGACAGTCAGTTTTGCCGGAAAGGCGCGCCGAAAGTTTTGAAGAACGAGTGGAAGAAGGAAGCTCTTCCTTACATTTCGCCGTGCTTTAACACTTTTGTCGCCCTGTTTCTCCTGACCTAACTGACTTCCCCTAGTCCTTCGAGGATTGATGCATCAACGGAACCCATGAATCCTTCCCCAGAGTTGATTAAGATCATCCGAGTGATCCCGAATCACTAATTCCCAATTGAACACACCCTTCGGGACTTCAACATGCAAAATAGTTGTACATGTTTGTACGCTTTGCCCTTGTTACCGAACATAGGAGGGGTTATTATTATTATTATTATTAAAAACAACAACAAAAAAAGGAGTCCTCGTTGCCCTTACCAAGGCACTTCATTCCACAAACAATTCTTGTAGAAACCAAAACCCTTAGAATGGAATGGAATGGAAGTCGCAGTCAAGTATAGTTATAGTTTTTCTGCAAAGTCCTCATTTATGGAAAAACGTTGACATACTTTATTTGAAAATAAAGGCTATGAATAACGTCGTGCACGACATGTTCGCAGGGATCTGGCGTAATTCAGTAGAGAAACAATTTTGAGAGGGCCCAAAAAATTTTTCCCACAGTGGAACCTCGATATAACGAATCACTACATAACCAAGTCCTAGGAATAATGAAAAGAACCCCGATATAACGGCGCCTCGTTCTAGCAAACACGATTTTCTGGTCCCTTGGCCCTTCGTTGTATCGAGGTTTCACTCTACCCTTTTTCACATGGTAATCTTGTAGAGAGTAGCACCCCTTTGACATACCTGCAAGATAAACTGTATCTCCTTTCCTTCCCTTGGAATTAATAACTTAGGAAAATAGGAAAGACTTACAGAAACCAAGCGATTTAGCTGTTAGTGGAGAGGTTTTAAACCTGGCCTCCACATTTCATATTTGGGAAGAAAACTCATATTGGACGGGAAAAAAATTTTTCCCAGTATATTTCTATTTTGGACGAGAAATCGCACATTGTTATTCAAGATACTTCTCCGCTTCTGATTGGCTCAAATCTCTGGCTGATTCTTTATAACCAGCTAGCCTTGGCCAAACTCGGAAGACGCTTGCGATATTCGGTAAAATGACATTCAATAATTTACAATTATTCCACGAGTGCGCGTTAGATATGAGATGGCAGATAGCCAACGAGGCGCGTAACGCCGAGTTGGCTATAATCATCTCGTATCCAACGAGCGCGAACGGAATAATTGTTTTATCAAAAACGCTCACAAAATATCGAGAATTCGTCCCGACTTTATTCGTAAAAACAACCGATTTTCAGTTCAGACGCGTACAGTCACCATATTTGGAGAGCATGGTATCATGGCTCATATGCCATGATGGCTAAGCCAATCAGAGCTCTAGAATTGCATTATCCAATGATTCAGTTTTTAATAATACAGGCTATCGCCAGAAAAAGGGAAGGCAACCAAGAGGCCCTGGAGACTAGGTTGCGTAAGCTCAGTTAATAAGGTAGAAAATGGAGGAACATTCAGTGGATGACAACTGATATTTGAAGTATACCTAACAGACTAAACATCTTTTATTATTCTGAATTTGCTGCGTAACAGGCAAATGAAGGTATGCATGTTTTAAAGTATGAATTATTTTGAACGTCGGATCTTCATATATAATTCTTCAGATCATACTCATACCTGCCAAATATCCCGATTGCAATTACAAACCACACAAAAAAGACATCATAGGTAAAACTTGCTCAAACTGACTCCACGTCATCGTACAAATGAATGAACTTCATTCAAACGAATGAATATTTAAAGAGTTAATATTTCAACACCATGAGTTTCATAAACGTGAAACGCTCGCGTGATCCATTGTGTTGCGCCCGAAAAGATATTATTTCGTCGCTTTTAAATAAAGATATACATAACAAAAAGGAAACATAAACATTCTCTTGATAAGAACAAATTCCGCAACAGAGCTGCGTTAAAATAGATATTGCTGCTTAAAATGGACTTTTCCAGATGTTAAAGGGCTTTTTCCCTTTCCGATTTATGGTTTCATTGGTTAGAGATAGGCGCTAAGAAAGGGTTTCTAGTGCGTGCCGAACAGAAATAAATAAATTAATAAAATAAGTAATGGAAGAGCACATAATACTTGGAATTCTAACTTTTAAATAAACGCGTCCATTTTATAATACACTGTGAAGCACGCCGCGCCGGTATCCGTACAGGACTATAGGGTAACAAACACTTGAACATTAACCATAGGAACACCGCCATACATTAAGTCCTGAATAATCGTTTGAAACCAGCAAACATAAACAGAGAGGCTTTTGTTAACCTTAATACCTAAGTAATAACCAATAAGTTTAAGTCAATGAATATATAAATAGAAATCGACTGAGTGTATTTAAAGGTTTAGAGCTTTGAGCTCAATTGTCGATTTGGGGAATAAATATGGGCTATAAGTTTCTTAACACCGATTGAGGTCTTCCCTCAAAGGGGCAACATGTTATCTTTCAGGAAAAATAGCCCCTGAACAGAATGAAACGATGTAATAGACACGTCGTTAATCTAGACATCAGCAAAAAATTTATCGTGATATCTTATGGGATCCGCATGATGTTCAAGATCATCTTCAACTGATCTTCTTTCTGTTTGCGCTACGGAGAGAAAAACAAGTGTTATTTTCGTTTTCCATGAATCTCTGATCTGCGCTTCAGAACATCCCGCGCTTTACTGACAAAGCATAATGATTGGTGCCCAAAGAAACTTCAACTAGTGTGTTTTTTTGTTTACCGCTGACTTCATACGCAAAATCATGCAACAACACCACCATCAGCAAAAGGTTAAGTAAGAAATTTTGTGGTCTATGGGTTAATTTTCTTCCCTAGAAACAGTAAAAACCCGCAACTAATAACCTGTATTTTTCCAAGTTTACATAAATGGTATTTAGCACAAATTTAGGCTATTTAGGTTCTTAAATAGGTTCTTATATTCTGAAGGAAAAAATACATTGTAGCCAAGAGCATTTAGTGATATTCGGATTAATCCTTATAGAAGATCTGCATAACATTACATTGCAGTTGAAGTGATAAGGCATTCACCTAAATCTCCAAAGAGGATCATGAATGTTGACTTATCTTATTTGCTTAATTGTACAGCGGGGGCCTAACTGGTAAATTTTAGCCTAACAGGTTCTTAAAAACCCGGTTCCTGGTTGCGGGTTTTTACTGTATTCGGGTCGACCTGAAAGCTAACCCAGGAAAATTTTTTCCAAATAAAAGAATTCGTACTTATTGCTCATTTGGATACTGACTGTGAACATGTCACCCACGTCATATATTGAACGCGTGTGCAAAAGTAGAAATCTCAATGACCCTCATGTTTTTTCCTTTTTGGTACAGCAGTAAAAATCCATCAACAGTGCGACCGGACAACGTTTGGATATAAACATTGACTTGTCATTATATTCCATGACAAATTCCTTTGAAAGTTTATCGTTTCACTTACTGTCTCTTGAAGAAATTTCTTTTGAAATCTAGCCGTTTCTTTTTCCAACTCGGCCTGTAAAGTGGCCTGAAAACGAAAAACAACAAAGATAACAAAGAATTGTACACATCGCTTTACTTTTTCCGGCTAGTGTAAGCACTAAAAGTAGATTTATCTGAAAGTAAAGTCATGACACGTTCTATTAACTTTTCGTTCCAACTTGGGTACAACAAAAAAGTGTAAGAATTCACAATAAAGAATGCAGTCCGCTAAAACAAGACGACATCTTGTAGTATTCTGGAGGATTCTATCGATTTTCAAAACCAGTAGAATGAGGCTGCTCATTTAATAATGTCAGTTGTTTATAACACTGGCGATTACGTACTTTTTTTACCTTTTCTTTATTTCTTTTTTGTTCTATCATTGTCAGTTCAGCTTCCATTAATTCCTGCAGTTGCTGAATTCTTCTAAACCTAGCATAACAACCAGGATAAACAGTATGACAAGAAAGTTGCTCTTTAAAAGCCATTCTTGGGCCTTTCTTCGTCGAAACTCACATTTAAGGAAAAGCACAGGCGTCCCAAGCTCACGTTACGAGTGTGGAATGTTGGCTGTTATTGTGTGACGAGTGACAGGGGACACACAATAACAGCCAAAAAAACGACTAAATCGATGAATTCTTCCCACAAAACACAGGAATACATCAAAGGTAAGTCTCCTTTATTTATTTGATAGAAAAAAAGGTACAATATAATGATATTAAACGTTTGCAGACCTCAGTGTTTTATTTCTCATACAACGTCTCAACGGTCGCCTGTAATGCGGCACCGACTCTCTTGTAACAAAGTACATTTACAATCCACACTCGTAACGTGACCTTGGGACGCCTGTGGGAAAACCAAACATTCTTTCCAAACAAAATTTGACGTAAATAAATTTCAAATTCTTGATCAATCAGCCATGCTAGTTCCCTTCAGACCTTGATTTTGCCATTGTTGGCCAGTAGATCAACTGACCGGGCGATGACCGCTTAAGCTAGCACTTGTTAATCGCATAAAGATGGGATTTAATTTTTTTTGAGTCACTAACCAAAACAAGACCGACATACATTCAGGAAATGCTACAAACAGTTGATTTACCAAAACTTTCCCTTAGCCCAGCGTATGATAAAAGCTATCACTCACCTCTTTTCTTCGACCTGCCTCTGGTTCTTGAGAACCTTGCAGTGTTTGAGAAAGGTACTCTGGAAATATAAGATGAGAGTGATTGCGGGAAAAAGACTGCAGTGATCCAAAGTATATTTTCCAACTGGTAACTTAAAACTAGGCTGGGCATTTTAGATGCTTTTGACTAGAACAAAATTGTCAGCTCCACGATACTGAATAATAATATATTCGGACTTAATCCAAACGTTACAATCCATCATTTTCCGTGTTTTTATTTTAAACATTCAGTGTTAAGGAACAGAAATAATACCCATGTGAGAATTCTAACACAGTACATTCTAGATAAAAAGGCTCTCATGGAAAATAATAGTGCAACAATTGTAAAGTGGTAAATGCTTCAATTTGTTCACCGTGAAAGTACACTTCGGTTTTCCACTGAGGCTAGTTTACTAGCACTCCACTTAAATAATTAGAAAATATATATATATAGCAGGATTCTGTAAAACAACAGCTGACAGGAGGCAACCGGTTGTCCATTTGCAATCATAGCCAAGGAGTTGAGCAAAGTGTGATCGAGAGACAAGGACACGGACTCCCGATCGTTGGATTGCCATATATACCTACCTCCATTTCTCTTACAGTGGAAGCCGTTTTGTCCAAGTCTGTTTCTAGGCCCTTAATTTGGTCTACCAGTTGCCGTTTGTATTTCTTTATAGCACTGTAACTAGGATACATAAGAAATGAAAAGAAAAAGTTGGCGTCTTTTCAGGTTGTTTTTAATTTTGAGCAGACGCGTACTGTCACCATATTTGGAGAGCATGGTATAATGGCTCATATACCATGATGGCTAAGCCAATCAGGGCTCTAGAATTGCATTATACAATGATTCAGTTTTTAATAATGTAATATTTAATACTTTGACAACTAGTATACCACATGTATGAATGTAACCCACGTATAAAACAGTAGCATTACCCAGTTAGAAGGCTACTGTGCAATTTTGGGTATAAATTTCATTTATTTCTGAAACGTCACTGGTCTAAAGCTAGTATAACACGGGCAACCTAAACGCGCAACTTATTTTACATTATTTATGCAAAACTAGTTGAACAGCGATGTTGCCAGTTTTACCAACCACGTTCAAACCTGTCTTGCAACAATCAGCTTGTTGCAAGTTGCGTGAATACTGACTCACAGGATGAAATTAAGCGGGATCCATACACGGGAGTTAATTACATCACTTGCTACAAGTAAAAGTAGCAACATGTACATATATTTTTGCAAATTACCAGATAATAGATAAGCTCATTGTTTTTTTTGTTTTGTTTTTTACCTGGCTGCCTGCTGTTCGTTCCAGAAGGTGTCAATGGTAGACGACATCAGTTCGTTGACTCTTAGCGCATACGACTTGATGATCTGACCAGCTTTCTGTAAAAAGTCATGGTAATTTGATCGGATAATGGTTAGTGAAATACAGAATATTCAAGTTTAATACAGAATATTTAAACACCCAATATTAGTATTTCTACTATTTTTTTTTTTTTACTATTTGGACGATCCTAGTTAAGCAGAACACGACGTGTCAATGTACTTTAAAACAAGCCACACCATAACCAATCTATTAGTTGCCGACTATTCAAAGCGTTCACGACTTTGGGCATTTGATTCTTTCAAGTCTACTCTTGAAAAGAAGCACTGCAAACGCCATTGTGTCACGGAATTTTCTCGTTTTAGCTCACACGGGGGTTAAAAGAGTACAAAGATTCCTCCCTCGCCCGCTAATAAAGTACAGTTGGAGGCGACATAACCTAACTACTTTGCTACTTACCCGATTTGCCTGGGTAACCTTGCCGCCAGCTAGGCTTATCAAACTCTGAATATCTCTCCTACAGAAAATTATAGACAACACATACGGTAGACAAGTCGTGTAACACTTCCACTATCTCAGGAGGCTCAAACTGACTTGTATACGGACTTTTTTTATTCAAACGAGCAGATCGTACCAACCTGAAATCTCCACTTCTTTCATTTACTACCTCATCCGTCTCGTCAACGTCATCTATAAAAACAATCAACTGCAATCGTTTACGAAGAACTTAAAAGTAAAACCGAAGACAATTGACTCAATTGAACTCACATGGTTCCTCGTCATATGAAAGCTTTCTGGGCTTGCCAAAATGCTGACTTCTTACGTGCACTGTCTCTGCATACCAGCCTTCAGTACGGGACGTTCTTGTACCTTGAGAATGAGATTAAAGACTGGTTTTCTCATGATCGTTATTATAGAAAAATGGTAACACGTTCAGCAATAGCAGCGACATCGATCACTAAGGCACTTCAATACTACACTGTAATTTTCAGGGAGTTATAATAACTCCTCTAGTGGGGCTAATTTAACTCCTTACAGTGGAGTTATTTTTCGTGGAGTTATTTTAAGTCCAAAAAGGAGTTTAAAGAACTCTTTTTCAGGAGTAAAAGTGACCACAGATTTTGAGGAGTTAAAATAACCCCCAAAAAGGAGTTATCCTGTACCTAAAATTTTTACTCCATTTTTGGAGTTATGATAACTCCCTAAAAATTACGGTGTACTAAGGCCATGTCCACACGAATTCGGACGGATATATTTGAAACCGCATATTTTTTATCCGGTTTACTGTGGACGGGACCTTTAACTGCTGTGTGAACAGAGAGATCGGTGATGATTGTGGGTTACCAAGGGCTCAGTCTCAAAACGAAACACTCAGGAAATTCAATCATGAGAACAGGATATATTTCGATTTAGAACAAATTAACCACAGAGAGCGTATCAAGACCACCGTTTCAAGCTTTGTCCCAAATAAAGTGCTGTAATTTGATATCCCTGCCCTTACTATCAATAATCATTTCTACTGTTTTTATATAAAATTGGAATTAAGACTTTATGCACTTTTAATTGTCCTTTCTCCCTTATACGTTACTTGTAGTTTTTATGTAAACGTATACGCAGTTAGTTACACGCCTAAGCTCCTTTGGTCACTGCGTACATTTCACCTTTGAAGATTCATGTAATTTAATGTTTTCTTTTTTCTTACTTTGTTATGTATTGTAAATTTTGTGGTAACCTCTTGAAATAGTGCAAAAAATAAAAAATCCGAAATTCCGCAGGAGAGAGGTACTAGGGATGGGCACTAGCGGGAGAGTGTTACGTCTCTAGTGGTTCTTTCTCATCCACAAGAGACAAGGGTCGGTAGGATAAAATGGTTACACCAGAGACTAAGTGCAACGGTCGTCAACGCCGTACTCCTAACGTAGACGGGGCCAAAAAGCGTCAAACGTAAGACTCAAGTCGAACGTAAGGGCTATTCGTGAGAGCACCCTTCACGCACAATCCGGCCCCAGATAAGTGCCACAGCTGCGAGACCAGGCCTACAGTTTTTCGTTTTCGGTAGAGCAGATTAGAACTCCTCACCATTTTCAGATGTAACAAGTAATGTAAAAGCAGCGGCCCCTTCTCCTCACTTATTTTATGACCGCGATCCCGCTGACTGTTCGTCCGGGCGGGAATCGAAGTGCTGGGGTACTTACCATTTACTTGGGAAAACCGAAAATTCCGGTTGGAAAATCAAATGGTTCACCCCATTCCGTTTGGGAAGCTTCAGAAAAAATGGGCTGTGTTTAGCGATGATGTAATTTTTCTACTCTTATTAGTCTGCTCAGCTGATTTGGGTATAGTTTGTAGCGGGTCGTCCTCCGAGCACGTCAAATTCTATAATTTATGTTTATGCACAGTAATTTTCAAGGAGTTATAATAACTCCTCTAGTGGGGCTAATTTAACTCCTTACACTGGAGTTATTTTTTGGGGAGTTATTTTAACTCCAAAAAGGAGTTTAAAGAACTCTTTTTCAGGAGTAAAAGTGACCCCAGATATAGAGGGGTTAAAATAACCCCAAAAAGGGAGTTATCCTGTAGCTAAAATTTTTACTCCACTTTCAGAGTTAAAATAACACCAAAAAGAGTAAAAACAACCCATGTAACTAAGGAGTAAAAATAACCCCATTTCGGAGTTATTTTAACTCCAGACTGGGAGTAAAAGAACTCTTTTTCAGGAGTAAAAATCACCCCAAATTCGGAGTTAAATTAGGAGTTAAAGTAACCCACAAAAAGGGGTTATCCTGTACCTAAAATTTTTACACCATTTTTGGAGTTAAAATAACTCCCTAAGAAATTACGGTGTGCACAGAATTTCCACCCGGGTGGTTTGTGTAAATGGTCTGATATCCAAGCAATCGAGTTAACCAGTCAGAGGATTTTGGACGTTGAGAAAGTATAGGTATAATATGTGCAATATGAAAAGAATAGTTTTCTCTTGGTATTGACATTTATGGTCGTTGTGACTGTACAGAGGTTACCGATATGGTGGTGTGAAGAAAAAGAAAAGGTTGTCTGGGGAAAACGGATTTATGAGGGCCTTAGTTTGAAACAGGGAAATTCAATGTCTTTATACTACTATACTGTACCTGTTGGGGCACGGGTGGTGGAAGGGCCTGAACTTGACCAGTCAAAAAGTTTTCTTTTTCCTCTGAGCATTCCAGTCTGAAAGTGAGGTAAATACCGATCACAAACTTGGACAAAGTATCAAAAATTTCACTGTCAAGAAGATTGACTGACCATAATATCTCTAGCGTTGGTGAACATTACTATCAATTAGTACACGTACATTACTTGTTGCCATGCGATTTTTTCATAGTAACTTCAAAAAGTCGTGCACGCTGAAAACCATTGGTCTGTGGACAAGAGTGCAACTCTAGTTCATTCGAAATAGAACGATTTCGCTTTAAAGGACCTGTTCTCAAGAGCATTATCACATGACTTTATACATTGGGAAAACGAAAGGTCAAGAAGTCAACACTGATGATTAGTTCACACGTTTCGCCAAAACCGAGCTGACTCAAGCTTTATAATTAATTCAATTTTTTTATAAAATATATTTAAAGGAAACCTACTTTAATGTATTGAAAAAAGAAAACAAAGACGCACAAAGTTGGAAGGCACTAGTTAAAGATAGCCCGCGAATACAGCCACCTCTCATCATTCCCCGTCGCGAAACGTCCTCATCAGCGAAGGGAGCGACTACGCAGGCGCTTGAAAGAGAGCAAGAAAGAATGCGCGCCCTGTCCTTTCTTGCCCACATTTCTTGACATTACTGTTTTTTTTTTCAAGCGCCTGATACGCAGGCTAAGGAACGACAGGAGATGGCTGCATTCGAAGGGTTAGTTGAAGGCAAAGTTGTTGTCACTAACCATGGCTGGCTTTAAGTCAGGTGAGATAGACTCTTCATCAGTCTACAAACAAATTACACCACATAAGTATTGAGCCTAGTCATGAATATCCTGAATGGGACTGCTGGTGACGTTTTAAAACCTAGATCCACAGGTGATCATCAAACATTTTAACACAGGGAGTGGATTGAAAAGCCAAGGCAAAAAACTGGGGTATAGTACCATCAACTAAGTTTATTAGTAACGATAGAACACTGACAACAACAGTCCTCTGCAGGACTACATTCACCCGGGAGATCATATCGCACCTACATGTACTTATGGTATGACTTCTTGGATCAATTTACAGTTAAGTAATGATCCAAGTAAGGTGGATAGCAATTTCTTTTGTTATGCGGCAACGGTGCTTTCCCCACATAGGAATGTTCTCATTTTTACACAGAGAATGCATAAACCTACATGAAGGCCGTTTACGCAATAAAATACATTCACCATCCACTTTGAAAGGGTGTTTTTTTTATGTTAAAAGATTTTGACCAATCACAAGAGTTGAAAACAATAGCCAAGAAAAGTTTACAATTTTACATGTTCCCCACATAGGATTTCTTTGTTGTTAAACTGAGACCAGATTTTGTTACATGGAAGATGGTTGGAAAGTAAGGATGAATATATGTACTGCTTTATGAAGTTTTTTTAACTTTTGCTGTTTAAGCCAATCAGAAGTAAGTACAGACAATAGAAAAGTTAGCACCTTTTTTGCATTCCAACATGTTCGTTGCCGTTCAGTGCTATCGTTCTTATCTGGACCGTTTCTTAATATGTAAGTAATGTGACAAAGCCCTCCCAAGAGTAGTATTCATTTTCCCAGAAAACAGGCTACGTACCTCAGCATTTGCGGAATCATCTTCAGCTGAAAATAAGTGAGGAGGATAGTTAAAGAGACAAAGAATAACTAAAGGTATCAAGAGATTAGTTAATGAAGTAAATGGAAAAAAAGAAAGTAACCAGCAAGCAAACAAAAAATAAAACGATATCATTGATCTTACCTGGCTCTTCTTGATCTGATTTTGGTGTAACTGGTGTTTTTGCAACAGACACTTGGAGTGGTTTCCGAATCCTTTTCCTCGGTTGTTTTGACCGTTTATGCCGTTCTTCTCCGAACGGTGTTTCACCAATACCTAAACAAGAAAGACACACAAAGGATCGAACAAATACCAGACGTAGTTTCATGCTACGTGCATGCAATTTCTTCTCTTCAACTTCGCTTGCTTATTTTACCGTCTACAGTATCTCTTTCTTAGAGTTGTCTTGCACTCCGTTTGCGCAAGTCTCACGTCAACGATTGTCCTAAACCAGGCCTGGTCCTAAACGTGCAGGACGAGAAGAATATTCCCATCTAATCAAGGCTTGGCAATATTTTAGTCACAAATAAATAAGAAAACGCCACGTTGCACGTTACGACTTCCGCAATAACATACAGAAAACTGCTCAAAATACGCGTCATGCATGAACAGATTTCAAGTTTTCACGAGACAACAGGAAATTTACAGCTAAGCGACCAGATATTGTAAATAAAAAATGTGTCCATAAATTTATCTTTTGCACTTAGCTGACAACAACAGCATTCTTCAACTTTTCTGTAGTGTAAATCGACCGTGAAGCGAACGAAAGACAAAAACTAACAGATACTTTCTACATGCGTTTCTAAAAGACGAGCCTCCCAAGCAACACCTAAGATGTTGCAGCTGCTCTCTTGTATTAAATTTTTTGAAGCATTAATTCAAATCGGTTTTAAACAATGATAGCTAAAAGAAACAATGGGTTCACTTGTTTTGTAACATATCTTGTGTAACAGCAAAGCAAAAAAGAAGCGAAACAATTCCAATAATTTGTGTCGAAGAAGCATTTCAAGCATACTATAGGTATAAAAACGGTCAGTGATCCATAATCAACACTACCTGAGTCATGTAAAATCATGGAACGCTTTGCAGCATTTGATCCTCCAGAGCCTGGGCCAGTCTATAGAAAGACAGTAAGAGAAAGAACAGCAATAACAATTGTTGAATGGTTTTCCCTGAACATTTCTTTGGAATGTGTAGCAAAAGCATTTTGTTGTTATGTTTAACAGGTGTCATTACGTTTAACAGATTTAGCAAACACGGAAAATATGATGAACCACTATGAAACAGGCACTCTGTACTAATGGCCTTCACTTTTTGGTAAATTTTCGTATTCTCTTTGTGATGAACTGGAAGCAACGCGCATGTGCGGATAATTCGGGGAAATAATACAAACAAGACGCTACGGAGCTAGCGTACACTTCGGCGTCGTGGTTGTGGAACTAATTAATTGCAAATGCGGAGGAATAGTAAGAAATCAAATATGGTAAGAGTAAGGAGTGAAATTATGGGATTTGTTAGGATATTCTGAAAAGAGCAACATCCAACATCCAAGAGGCCTACTTGCCAACAACTAGCATTTCAGGACAAATTGTCTCCGCGATATTAGCCCAGTTATGCTCTGATGACTCCATACAAATCCTTCTAAAAAACAATTCTCTATTTTTCTTAGTCACATTAGGCTTCAAAAACAGCATAGCAGTCTCATGTACTGATTAAAGATATGTAAGGTATGGGTAAGGAGTCAATTACGTTGAGCATGGAATTGGCTAAAACTCAAAGTCACGAGTTCGAATGTTTTGAGGATAACTATTCACCGACTATCAGCACGCAGGGATGTCGGATTAACACAAGGAAGTTTAACACCAAAGGAACATAGCCTTTACAGAGCTTTAAAACACAGCATCCACCAACACAAACTTGACTTGAACTTTGAGTAAAACTAAACAGCCTCTACCAATAACAACAAACTCTCACTTGAACTTCAGATATCTTACGGCTTCCGCGAACTTGTAAACACAGAACCTGAAAATCGACCTTCGTCACACTTGACTAAACACAGCAGTCCAGCTCGTGGGAGAAAACTTAGTTCGTCAAAAGAACTCGCTTGGAACTTGTATACCGTTTGACATAAGGTTCTAGAAAATACTAAACAGGCGAATAGTAGTAGCTTTTCGACATATTTTATGATTTCAGTCACTGATGCAAATCTGCTGACTCATGCTGAGATGTAAACATGCCCTAATTAATTTTTCATGGTAATCCAAAAACGTAGAGAACGTTCGAGAAAGTCACGCAACGCATGAAAGCAATTTTACTACGTAACACTCAACAAAGACAAAATGTCTTTGTGCAGCATTTTGCAACTTTAAATTCATCATAAAACAGTTCGAAAGGAGGGCTCACTCGTGAAATGTTTTTCAACACTCGAAGAGAAATTTCTTGTCTCTGCGCGGCCACGAAATATCCTCTATTTATTCCTCGAGTAATTAAAGACTAAACTCGAAGTGATCTCAAGATATCACGAAGTAGGTCCGATCTCATTTCGTGAAATAGTTGAAACAAGCCGAAAAGTCACGAACTTGCACGCAAAATCTTGTCCCGAAACTAGTGCATGATTTCATAACTATTTTTCATCTCCCAGACTACCTTGGGTCGCAGTAGCGCAATCGGCTAACCCTCAACTTAGAGTCTCCTCTGATCTGACGGGTCACACAGGTGAGTCGCTTCAAATCCCGGGAAGGCCAAAAAAACAGTTAGAGAATAAATCAAAGAAATCGAAGTGATCTCGAGATATCTCGGACTATTTCGGCTCTTACTTCGTCAAACAGCCAAATAGAGCCGAAAACCTACACACTTTGCTTGCCCAATCTTGTCAAAAAATTGCAACTTTGATACATTCCTGAGCGTCGCGAATCCTTTACTTCGAGCTCCGCCGAAGTAAAAATCTTTGAATGTGAGAAGATTCCAGTCTTCTCTCTCCCAAACCCCCGGATGAGGGATGTGGTCTATGAAGATTAAGTTATTTCTGGACGCAAACGGTGGTCTCTATAAAGGCAACTACTGTTAGTTGTGACTAGCCGTACACCAGGTTAACGGTTTACACACACTGTAGTGTTTTACACCGGCTGAATTATAAGCCGTGTAGGGTGTCTTTTACGCGTCAAATTTCTAACCTAACGTAACGGCAAAGAAGCGGTCATATATGCTGTTCACACTCTGTTCACACTCTAAATCAGAAAGATCTGTTTTAGCCCTAAAAACAGGGCCATTTCGGTGAGTACATTTTGGGTTTAATTTGGCTCCCTTAAATCAGGGCCAATACAGTCCAATTAGCTAGGGCTGATTTGGTCCCAGGGCTAAAATGGGCCCTACCGTGGGCTGGAATAGCCTTTTGATCGAGCTTTTTTGGCCTAAACTGTGCTCAAATGGCTCCAGGAAGGGCTGAATCAGACTTTGTCCTGCAGGGCTGAATTGACACTTTGGGGCAGAAACAGATCTTTCTAATTTTCAGTGCAATTTTCCCCGTGGTGATAGATTGAATCTAGCGGAAAAGAGCCCAGCAATACCGAAAACGAACAGAAAAGAAACAGCCTAAAAAGTAAAGTTAGCAAAAAAGTAGCTTACCAGACTTTTGCCTTGTTTCTTATGACTTGTTTTACCATAAGGTTTGCTATCAAGATTAAAGTCATACTCCAGTTCAGGATCACTATGAACAGAGTCCGATTCTTCTCCAGTATCGTCCTCTTTATCATCTCTTTGTTCAGTGGTGTAACTAAAGTCTGTTTGCTGAGATAACTCCGTTGGTGTTTTAAGATTTGGAGCAATCTGAAAGTGATGACAAAGCCCTTAGAACTACATCAAGAACAATCGTGCTTGTAACATATTCTTTACAAAATAAAGCTTGATGGAGACATCTCTTGCACACATGACAAAAGTAAATAGAACTCAGAGATACGAGTGTGGTCGTGCACGTTTTTTTTTCTATAAAGATGGTTAAGAGACGAATTACGTGTCTGTGTGGTTATGCCTCAGTCAGTACAAAGAAAGGAAAAGACAGAATGAGGCCGAGTGCACAACCTTTCTTGTGAAAATGAGTTTTATTAGCACGAGAACGAAAAATCGTTCCTATATCAAAGGCTGAACACTTAACTTCGTTTTGATACAGAGGCCCCTGGGAACTAGGAAATGGCCTAATACCTTGGCACGTTTTAAAGGAATATCCTCTTCCTCAGAGCTAACAGATTCTACATCTGACGGTTGGGCCTGCAAAAAACAAGCACGTTAACACCTGGGGTTGCAAATGCCTCAAACATATCTCTGAATGAATTCACTGGAGTGGACTGCTGACAAATTAAGACAAACATTAAAGCATACAAGGATAGGCAAGGCCTTCAATGATGAAGAGTCATTGTTTCCAGGTAGACATTATTAAATTAATATAACAGGGTCTCTTAGTAGAGTGTCAATTATTTTTTAAGCTTCAGTTACGAGTGTTTAGACTAGAAATCGTTTTCCTGCTTAAATCCGAGCGAAATGTTATCTCCTTCCAACCACCTCGGGCCCAGTTACTAACAGATACCACAGTCTGAGAAATCTAATTTACAATTTCTCATATCATGTAAACAGAACCGTTCCAGTTCTGTACATAGGTACATCAACTCATCAGAAAAAGGAAAGACAGCAGAAGGGGTACGAAGATGAAGGAGAAATCGCGGACAAAGTTCTCAAAACATCTACACATAACTCACCTGGGGTGATCCTTCCATTTGCAGTTCAATTTCTCGTGTGCTTAGCGGTGTAGTGAAACTTCTCATCATGACGATATCAGCTTTTGTTAATGGCCTTTTTTTCTTGGATACTGGTTTTTTCGCTGAAATACAGAGGCCAACATCTCCCGTAGGGCTGTCTCCACTCAACAGACTTTGTCTTCTTCGTCTGCTAACAGTTTGAGCAACTGGTGATGAATTTATAAGGGCACTGGCGTCTTCAACGTAACATTCTGTTTCGCCATAGCACTCTGTAACTTCATCACTGCCGCTGTCACCTAGAAAATCAGACTTAAACATAAACCCTTGCGTCTTTTTCAGCTTCTCAGGAGCAACTTTCCAGTTTCCCCAACTGTAAACTACTGAACCATATCTTGCATTTCACAAAAACCCAGCTTTTAACTTAAGGCTTGGATCTTTAAGCTTCATCTTGAGAAAATGAAGATAGACTTGTCAAGAGAAAAACCTGTATAGTTACCTCTCCAAACAAGCTCATTGTGATCCTCATTCTTGTCATCGATCTCCGAAATACTGGCTTCAGCCTCATCCTTGGGCAGATCTTTTTGTTTCCGTTGTGAAGACCTCTTGCTTTTAGAATTTTTGTTAACTTCTGGAAAAAAGAGTATCAAGTTAAAGCGAGGCCTGTCATTCTATCTGTCATGCTTCTACCCGTCCGATAACCTTTCGATATACGATGTGTCAGAAATGTGTGTGCCTTTCCTGGAGGAATTCACTTACAAGTCGAGCTGACGCTTACACAGAATACTACCCAAGGTAAATAGGGGAAAATGGTAAATGCTTTGTATGTATTGTGGACAAAAGCTTACCTGCTCTAGCTGGTGGACTGGCACTCCATTCAAATTATTTTGGACAATAAATACAATTGATGTAACAAAACAGGATTAAAGACCTAAGCTGTTAGGAGGCAGCCAGCTTTCAAAACCGAAGATTTGAACTTGGGAAGTAGTACGGTAGGGACGTTCTGCCCCCCCTTCTTTTTGCGGGGGGAATCTCATTAACTTGCGGGCGAAAACATTAACGCGATGACTTTATAGTCTTTTATCGTTATCTTAGTATAAGGTCATGTGCTATAGGAGTAAAACATCCCTACCATACTACTTCGGGACGACCATGAACCTATCTAACCAGTGGTCTGATAGGGACTCAAAGCTGCGACCACTGGAATACGAATGCGACGCGATAACCTGCAGACCACGCTGCCTCCGTACATAAAACACAACAGTGGAACCAAGCCATGAAGTTTGGTTTCAATTTTTTTTCAAATTGAGTCTTACCTCTTGACACTTTCTCATTTCGGAGTTTAGGGTTATCTTCAGAATTCGAGTCACTATCTACTACAACCAAGTGACGAGTCTCTTTTTGCTTCTGGTATTTTCTTTTCACTCCTTGTGAACGTCTCTGGTCTCTGGTCCTCCTCTTGACATCTAAAAATACAAGACCTCACAGTTCTACCACTCATCCTCTATGGCCAACAAGATAGAATAACGAGCACAAAAGGTCATTTCTTCAAAAATAACATTTGATGAATAAAATGTTTTTCATGTTTCTACTTTTGTATCATACGAGACGGAAACCACACAAGGAACCAGGGCAACAACAAATTACGATCTACTTTTAAAAATGGGTAAATTTACCACTCAATGCTGGCTCATTTTGATCACCAGACTCTGTGTCTTGAGCCTGCGCCATGGGTAGAGTATCTTTTTGTTTCCGTTCCATTCTTGTAGGCCTCTTCTTGGTGGGTATCCGTTTAGACTCTGTAAAGAAAAACAAGCTCTATCTGATGTCTTGCTTTTAATTCTAGAAAGGAAAATAAGCAGACCGTCTGCTTATTTTCCTTATTTACCGTCTGACGGTAGAGCGCTTGAGCAAGCAGGAGGAAGAAGTAAGTAAAAACGTCACAAAAAATAAATTCGCACTCTTTTAAACTCTATTGCGCTTACTATACCTCGTTCAAATAGTCAAATGCTGACGTGTTTGCCTGGAGTTAAACTCTTAATGACTTTATCCAGGTAGAAAAAGAGAAAGCATAAATCGTCCAAATGTGTTGACATCCTCCATAAAAGGTCGCATTGACGTCACAGAAAATTGTGATGCACTTGCAAAGCTGATGTCTTGCTTACAAAACTAGTTGTTTCTGACGTTTTTGTTGCCGTGCTCGTTGGGGTCGCCCCAGCATAAAATCCAGGGAAAATACCTTGCTGTATTTGTTACATAAGTCCTGCGACATCGTTGAAACTCAATCAATAAACTTGCGGGTCATTATTTCCGTTCTATTAACAAAGAAAATTCCGGAATAATCCAGAATTTATTCCCATTTACCCCGCTGACACGTTAGGCCATTTTTCCTGTAATTGTGATTTTGCCTAGGAGTTGCGTAAACAACTTCGGATTATCAATGGAGCAGAGAGCGATGTAGCCTTCAGTGCTGGCTGCTAAGGAAAGAATGGATGTGAAGGTGGTGGGTATAAAATTTGACTAGATGTCGACCAGAAGATGACTTTTTAAACTAAATACTCAGACGACAGTATTATTTTTCGACCGGTCTGATTGTCACTGGTTTAAACTATTTTAGGGTAAATTCTAAAACTGACTGGTCGCTTAGCGAGGGTTTACTGCAACAAATCTAGCAAGACCCAAAAAGCAGCTTGTAAAGTTCGTGGTGCAAATGTTTTTACCTGCGTTTCGTCCTTCAGGTAACTTTCCAGTTGGAGTGTTCGCCGCTTTGCTGTTTTTTGAAGCTAATCCCATATCAACGTTTATCCTTTGTCTTGTTGCTCTCGATTTGTCCTCCTTAACTAGGGATCCTTTATTACCACCAGTCATATCTTGGTGTTTTGGCCCACTCTCATCCTGAAAGCCAAAATAAAAAAAGAGAAAGAGAGAGAGAGAGAGAGAGAGATTCTCATTGCCTTATTCAGCTCTCCTATCTGCTGTAGAACAAAATCACTTGATATGCAAGTTTGCCTCTTAAACACAAAGCAATACGTCATTAAAAATTCAAGCGCAAAAAGAGAATCGTACATTGTGACGTGTTTGGATAAAAATACTGCTCATTTTCAACTTGCATACTTGAATTACCATCAAAAACATTTTGTTAAAGAATTTATATCAGTCAATCGACACAGTGTTTGAGTTTCATTATACCTCGTAATTCGTCAAAAATACTCCACAACACGTTGTATTTCCAAATTTCTTTTCAATGTTTGATATCAGTGGTGGTGGTGGATTCAGATCTTTACGTAAGTTGGAGACCCGGTCATCCAGTCCCTTGGATAACAGAGGGACCCGGCATCGAAAATAATTCTTCTTGGCCTTGCGCAACCTCGTCCCCAGGGTCCTCTCGCTTGGGCCCTGTGGCCTGTCTCATTTGGCCATATAAAAGTAAGGTGCCCCCTGGACCCTCCTTTTGATCCTCCAAAGGATATGTGACGATTAGTGCCGTTTTTGAGATATTATCTAGCTCAAATCTACTTACCTCCGTACTGTCAGCAATCGGTAAAGAGTCCTGAATTACATCAGCACATTTCTCTCTAATGTCTTCATTATCATTACCTGAGGCATCACCTTGATTACAAGAAGAAACATCACTATAACTGAAAGGCTTGTCTGCCTTCCTCTGTTTATAACCTTTAATGGGTAAAGCTTTGAGTATGCGTTTTCTTCTCTTACCAGATCTAGGCTCGCGTAGTCTTGCCGGGCTCATCATGTGTAACGTACTGTTACCATACTTGACTTCCATTACCTTCTGAAAGAATTGATAGAAACTATTGTTGTACAAGCAGAGTATTTTCCGTCCGAGTTCCACACAACCAAAGTCCTCTGGATTTCAACGCCATGGGACTGACAGAACTTACAATTGATAGCAGGCACGATAAAATTTTAATTTGTGCTAACCAGTAAAGATTAACTTTGGCTTTACTGTCTAAAGTTATTGTTGAACAAAAGAAAAAGAAGGAATGTAATGTAATCAGTTCTATCTGTAAGACGACCATATTAAGGTGGCCCGTTCCTATTTATATGCGTGTTGGTTATGTTTTTGATTCGCGTTTTTCAGAATGAAAGATTCAACCGATTTCTACGATTTTTTGCATCCTTTATAAATAATGATGAAACTTTAAGAAAATATTATTTATTTTCTTATAGGTATAAAAACTTTTGAGATATCGGGATATATTTAAAACCTCATTTTTACGAAAAATGAAAATAACTTCGAAATCCCACGACAGAGTTTTGCCTAACTTCAGCAAATAAGCCTCAGAGCTCTCTAGTTTTATGTCTGCAAGTTTGAAGGCAATCGTGACCGTAGAAATCGCTCCACAAAATGTTGGTCAAATTTAATGCTAAAATGATAGGCTAACATATTTGTGAACGTAAACGCACAAATAGCGGAAGAGAGCTGACAAACTACCTCTTAACTGAAACGTTGTTCTTGCCCAAAGCATTGTTGGAAGAAAATGAGTAATCGGACAACTACGGCGAATACAGTTAGCGCTTTAATACAACCAACTTTCTGCTACATGCGCGTTGAAATTAAAAATATTCTATTTATCCAACTTACTCTGCATTTGTCCGTTCATTTTCGACAAAAATATTAAGAAAACAAAACACAGCATCTGCAGAAACCGCTTGGCAGTTTTTAACTTCAAAGGTTCTCGTTCGGAGGCGAAATAAGCAGGCTAGTTCGAGAACACCTCGCCATCCAATTTTCAACTGCAATGAAAACCCTCTCGCACGATAATATATTCCAGATCTCTGACTTTCCTATCACATCCTCACGAGCAGTATGCCACTTGGGGATAATAGTTATTATTTACATATGGAAATCTATTTACTATCAAATTTATGGCATAATTTGCTCTTGTGTTTTAGTGGCCTTATAAGCCTTTTCCGATGTAGCCTGTGCCAGGCTCTCAGATAGTATAGTGGAAACGTATTAAAACGAGCAAAGCGAAAATAAGACGCGCACGACTTGGGAAAGGGGGCGGTGGCGGCGGGAAAAATGGGAGAGACCGCCGCCGCCCTGTCTCTCCCCAGCCCCCGCGCGTTTTTCGCCTTTCTTATTTCTGAACGACTTTCCACCACCATCTCGGAGCCTGGAACAGGCTATTTCCGATGATTTATATCAGTCATTAACAAAACCTTTTTTTGCTCCTATTAGTCTTATAATAATGTGTATAAAACATAATTAGACATTTAGTTTGTAAATCGTGTTTTGTCTACTATTTCATTTTCCGTTTAGTGAGTTTTCTTTGTTTTTTCTTTTTTTTACATATTCTTCGTAGAAAAATTATTTAAAAGTCAAAGAATAAAAGCGTCCCAAGTGGCATACTGCTCGTGAGGATGTGATAGGAAAGTCAGACTTGTGGTACATAATTGACTTTCTGTAATGAAATTTATATGCAAGTGATCAAATTATTCATATATTTCAATGTTTATATTTTATTGTACATAAATATCCATTAATCTCAATTTTTGTATTTTAATGTACATATTTACATGAGTATTATTTTAATGTATGTGTAGAAAGGAATTTTTGTCCCCAATTAGCTTCTTAGCTATTTTCCGACACTTTAAAAAAGTACATTTATGTATGCATGTGAAGCAAACGAAGACCACTTTTGTCTACAACTAAAACCGCTTCACAAGTATGGACACAAGTTGGCATGAAATTGGATCCAACCTATTGTTTATTGTTTTGTTTGCCAAAAATTGTACAAATCAAATAAAATCTAATTACTTAAACTCTCATGGCGAGGAAGCCCAAGAGAAGCCACTGGGCTTATGAGGAATGGGCTCCGTCAGTTAGATAATTAGAACAAAATATTATCATAAAGTAATAATCAGTCACAGCTAATATAAGAAGTCTTGTAAGAGATTCCTCTGGCTGTTGTTTAGTCTAATGAGATCATGCATGTGTATGATTGAAGCTTCAAGATCATTTGTGATGAAAGGAAGTAACGCTTTAGCAAACTGGACTAATCCCTTCCATGGGAATCAGTCTACGGGATACATGCACTAGTAGATTAAATCACAATATGACTATTGACCACTGTGTGGTGTTGTATTCTAAGGTAACTCCCTACTCTTTCATTTGAAATCACGCGGGAAACTGGGTCAAAATGCCTTTAAGTCTTTCCTGACTGGTTACCAAATATACTGTTGTTACTCTCTTATTTAACTGAATAAGTGTGAAAAAGAAAATTAAGACACTTTGGATCTTAAAAATGTTGGAAGCAAGTCAGTCAGTCTATTGACCTACACTTACCTGTATACGTGTAGGGGAGCGGCGTGCCTTGGCAAACACTTTTTCTCTGATAGCTCTGCGACTCTTTGCAGCCTCTGACAAAGTTTTAGTCGGCATGGTCTTTTGTTTACTGGCAGCCAATCTACCACTGACATTAAAAGCTGATGGCAACGATTTCCTCCTCATTGTATCTTTTTTATTATCCTCCTCTGAAGAATGCTGAATTAACAACAAAATATAAAGACACTTCAGATTCAAGAGGTTTGGAAGGGTAAGAAGGTTTCGATGACTTTGCCTATTCTCTTTGAATACGAGATTTAAACAACAAACTACTAAACGAAGCGCTTTTCATCGACAAAATCAGCGCCATATAACAAACAAAGATTATTCCCAAGCATTATTAGTTACATATTCATATTTTCTTTATTTATCTTTTGCATTCTCCTAGAGTCTAAAGCATTTATTTCGATATTACATTAAGTTTGGTTATCGTTTGCAAATTGCTGAAAGGCATAAACTAGCACGGTGACCAGGCGTCTTATGTCAGCCAATTCGCTCAGAAAATGGGCACCATACATCCCTACTATACTACTCAACGGTTGCAGAGATTGAAGGAAGACATCTTAGGAGAGTATGACTGATGGAAAGGAATAGATCCCGAACAAATGTTATGAAGAGGAACATGCATGAGGGGGTTACAAGTGTTATACGCCATCTGATCTACCTATTATCCGTGCTGTTAAAATAAACTAGCTAAAAGATGGTAACCAATGAATTAAGAAGACCCTGACTTACCTGTACTGACTGCAGATTATCTCGCGATCGTATACGTTCAGAAATCCGCTTTACAGGTACCGTGGATGGTTTTCTTCTTTCTGTAGTTTCTGCATCTTTGTTTTCTTCTTCATTTGCTGCCAAAGATTCAGCTTGCTTAGGACGTTTTTCGGATTCATCTCTACGCACTGTTTGCTCCAAACGTTGTTTCCATGCATCGTTGTTTTCATGTTCACTTCCAGCCGAAGATTCATCTTGCTTTGGGCCTTTCAGGGGTTCATCTTCGTTCACTGAGTGATCGTCATTCAAAGTATCACCAGCCTTAAGAAGAATAAAATAGAAAGGCAAACAGTTATGCAAGGAGGTCGAAGTAGTGAACATATTATGTTTCGTTTTTTTCCCCACAGGCTTAACATATAAAAAGAAAAGAAGTACGAAAACTGTTGAAGAATTGTCGTGAGATTTGCACGACACGTTTGTCGTTATTTTTAGTTTTTGTGTATATAACCTACAATAGTAATAGCTTCTACGAGTCTGGAGAAACATATCTAAATAAAGAATAAACGAGAGGTGTTTGACCAATCTGAACAAGAGCAGTATCTTAGTTAATTCTTCACAAGTTAGACTAGTTGTCCACTTCACACACATACATTCATACTGTGTAATAAAGTTTTACCTCATGTTCAGCTTCATCATTGTCTGACGTGACGTCGTTTACCGGGCGGTTGTCAGTACTATTTCGTTCAGGTTTCTCGTTATCTCCACTAATTCTTCTACTAGGTTTTTTCTGCAGTTGAACATTTTCTTCGTCATGGTCCGTTGTACTTTCAGAAAGCTAAGATGAGGAAAAAGACCCTTTCAGTTAGGGCTACAATTAAAACGTTCCAAAACAAGACGTGTAGTGATATATCATGGAAAGTCTAAAAAGATGTTTCAGAATTGCTAGAATTATTTTGCCAAACTCATAAATGATTCATGAAAAAGAAGAACAAATGGAAACCACGACCAAAAGTATAGGGCATTGAATTTTCTTTGTAGCAACATCGATCACTTCAGAAGTCACACAAATAGCTCTAAAGAGTGTTTTACTCGATATACAACTAAGCTCGACAGAACATAATGTTTTCAACCCACTTCTGTGTGTCTGATTATTAAACAGTGGACGCCCCAAAGGTGCAGCTAATCGGCCGGGAATTGCTGGTTTGCAGCTGAGGACACGGCGGCCACGTTGGTTGACAAGAACAAAATTCGTTCCCTCCGCTGGGAACGTGACTCCCTTTTCACGCCAATTCTGCCCAAAAAAATGTACTGTTTTGTGGTTGCTCAGCAAGATTATTTACGGACGACATAATTGCAAGCAAAGTTTGCAACCGGCAACTGATTAGCTGTCCGTGGGTCGCCGAGTGTACAGGGCTCGAATAAGAACTTCAATTCCAGCCTGTCCTTTGAACAAGCAGCTCTCACATTTGCTTGACCGGCCGGGGCCACTTCCTACTCGTCTTAGGGCGCTTTTCATTTGTCAAAACTGACCCGCCAGCCCATTTCCATCGTAATGAAAATTTCACTTTTAATCAAAACTAACCATCCAGATCAGTAAAATCGTAAATATTATGCACAAAGGAGATTGTTTTCAGCAAAATCTCTTAAAAAAGCCTATTTCATTACCAAAATGTCTGGTCCGGCTAGTTCTGACTTTTGGAAAGCGCCCTTAGCTAATGATTTTGGTAGGGGATGACTTGCCTGGACCCTTGCAGTGGCTAACGGGTGGGGACCGGGCCCCCCAGGCCACTCCCCTGGATCCGTCACTGCCTTGCCCATTGGGCGAGTAAACTTTATAAGTTACTTGCTCAGCAAGAAAATCTACCTGTCCCGAACTACTAGATGGGACTTTTTTCGAGCCCTGGTATGAATGTCAGAATGACATGAAACATTCAACTCGCATTTTGTAGATCACCCCGAACAAATTTATAAGTACTAAAAATCGAGTTTAAATTTTCAAACATTGAAAGATTCGAAGCATTAAACATCACCTGGAGTATTATACTGGCGGTTGGCATAACATGTGTCACCTCTGTTTTCTTGCTTCGTATACGCACAGGATTAATTGCTACGGAAGCCTTATTAGGAGTTGAACTTGTATCTGACTCCCCACCACTGTTTTGAACCCTTTTTGCTGGTCTACCGAATATCTTCGCTAACGCATCAGTCAAACTGGAAGTATGTTGGCAGTGTCAAGGCGTGATACCGATAATCAACTTTGGCTGATAAATGTTAGGCATAAGGTCCGTGCAAACGGACGCAACAACTCCCAACATTGTTGGCCCAACCATGTTGGGAGTTGTTGCGACCGTTTGCACGTAGCTAAACGTTTGACCGGTTGCGCAACAACTCCCAAAAACGCGCAACAACATGCAACAGGATGTGCAAACGGACGCAACATGTAACATCCAACAATGTTGGGAGTTACTGGCCTACAATGGTTTGTCCAATTGCACAGGGCTATGCAAGTGTTAAGCAACGTGCAAGTGGATGCAACGGCTCCCAACATTCATGCCCAACAATGATGTTGGGAGTTGTTGCGTCCGTTTGCACGTAGCTAAAAGTTTGACCGGTTTCAAACTTTGCGCAACAACTCCCAACAACACGCAACAAGATGTGCAAAAGGACGCAAGGTGTAACATCCAACAATGTTGGAAGTTGCTGGCAACATTGTTGCGTCCGTTCGCACGGGGCTTTATTCATTACTCTGTAAAGCAACATCTTGTTTCGACAAATAGCTAACAATACCCGACGCACTGTGTGGTGACAATTTTTGTTACAGTTACTTCATGACAGAGGAGATTAACGCGATAGAAATTCTCCTCTACAACAAAAACGTACCGGTATGCAAAAGTACCACGCGCATGTTCACAGCATGTTCTTAACATTTTGGTCAAACCCCGCCTCAGATTTACTGTAAAAATGTTTCGACATGTACAAGTAAAAAAAAATAAGTAAAAAGTATGCATTAATCCATAATAATATATATTGAATACAATAAAAAACTGCTCCAAACGTAACGCTGCGTAAAATATTTCCTACATTAGCTTGAAAAAAATGACAGCTAACTTCACAAGACTATTTTATAGCTGCTACTTGAAACCGGAAATTATCTGAAAATCACAAAACGTATCAGAATAAGTGCAGCATGACATACAAAAGGATATAATCAACATTAAAAGAAATTTTGATGTATTGGCTGGGATTGCGAGGTAGGAAGCATACGAGGTCCGCGGCAGGAACGTTCAGTTTCAATAACAGGGCAACCTCATCGTGTTTGATCTCTGAAACCAGAATGCAAAGAATTGAAGGTGAGTTAACCAGAAGATAATTGTTCTCAATTTCGTCAAATATTTCAGTAGGTTCGCCTAGTCATATCTCGTAATGGATCGGTTGAATCACCTGCAAGACGATAATCCTCAACGTTGTCTCCTTTTATCACCACAATTTCCCAAGAGCCACCACCTTCCTATTTTAAGAAAACAAAAAACAAACAAATAAACTAAATTGTGATGAAACCAGAAAGGAATAAAGAATAAGGCCATGCATGCCAGATGCGACAAGGATATGATGGAGTCTCTGATAGTATGACACAGAAACGGACGTATTATTTTTCAGACAGCATGAATATGAGAAATATTTTTTCACGCCTTCTTTATACTGTCAGAGTCTATTTAACACTACATACATAGTCAAACACGTTAATCCTATATATCAAACTTTCAAATTGTAGAGGGTGTAAATTGCATCAAAACCTTTTCATCATCTTGACTGTGTGGCGTCTCCTGAATGACCAATGAAATACACTGACTTCCAAAGTTGAAATCTACCCAAAAGTCATTTATGCCACTATCCACTGGTTTATGAACCTATAAAAAAGAATATTTCTGTAGTTTACAATATTATTACTGTTGCAATAAATTACTTGTTATGTGCTTCTTCTCAATCAACAACAACAAAAAATATACGAAGCACGCCTACAAAACACTAAAGATTACACACTCCATGAGTTTGCATTGTGCAGAAGTATTAGAACTAAAAGCCGTTTATATCACTATATACCTCTGATGTACCAAACGTAGCTGAATAACAGGGAAGTGGCATCACACTAAAGAAAATACAAAGGAGATACATGTTTTGGATATTGTAATGTGTGCAGTACTAAAAGTCTCATAAAAGAATACTTTAAGTGTCAATGCATTAAGCACATATACTAAAGTACAACAATATTGAGAGCACTGATTTTAGATCTACTCAGTATTGAAGGCACTGGGACAAGGGCAAGGCCTTTTCACATGGATATCTAACCCAAGCAAGGCCGTTTTGAGGGAAAAGCCAGTACCTTCATTTTTTTCCCAGCACGTTTAAGACCCTTGCAGCAGCACGTAGCATCTGGTGACTAACTGTTGACTAACTATTGACTCTGGGTGACAAAAGACTACTGCTAGACTGATTAAATTGGAATATTGAAGGTTCATTACTTCTGCACAGAGAGAACAGGCTTTAACAGTGATAATCTCAGGAAGAAAAGTTGACATATTTAGCAACTGCAACTTGTACCTGTCGGATGATTGCCAAGGTCATCACAATAGAAACTATTCTGCCATAGTCAACAAACTACTAGTTTGGCATCATTACTGAAGAAAATAAGATGGCTTTCTTTCTAAAAACAAGCATCAAAACCAGGCAAAGTATGCCAGAATGGGATAGTGGTAAACCAATGTACTTTGAATAAATGGCTAACATATCCAAAATTCACCTCAAAGTTTCCTAAATGCTCATAATCATAACTTGTTCTTTGAAAAGATACTTAACACATATAATTAAATGACCTTTGCACTCAAGTATATAACTGGAAATAAAAAGAAAATTCTACTAAATACCTTTGATGATTCTGATTGAGAGTGTTAATAAAGTTGCGACAGCCCTAAAGTAAACAGGAACAAAAAAACTTGTGAATCAAACATTTTTAAAAGTAATTTTATAATTAGTATACTTTGGTCTGTCATTAAGGGCCGGGGGCTGGGAATTATCCTCGGGTGCTCTGTGAATGATCCCTGGTTACTTTATTGAGAAACACAAGGAAAATATATAGAACCAAAAAGGGCCCCATGGCTGTTTCCCTGCTCAACAATTGCATTTACCCATCAACTTGCAATCATATTTACAGCCCTGATATTAAAAGTTAATGTACTTATGTATGATTATACAAGTCAATTGAGGCATTTTTGAAATTCATATCAGACTGGAATTGCTCAATCTATATTTATTTCACTTCACAAACCTACTTCACATTAAAGAATTGTGCTTGTAAATCATTCATTTTTTACTCACTGCTTCAAATTCTTCATTGAGGATATCACTAAAAGCCTGAGATACTGAGTCAATGCGGAAATATTCCTTGGCCTTTGCTTGCCTGATATCACATGGAATTAGGCGAAGGACAAGTTCTACGAATGCTGCTTGAAATTCAAAATCTGCAGAATAAAAGTAATATGCCAATAAACTGAGAAGGAAAAAGATTTATTTTTTCTCCCTGGTAAAATACCTAAAAAAAGAGACTTTCCTAGAACTTTCATTCTTTTGCAGTTTGTCCATTGATCTTTATACCATAGTTAAATTCTAAAACATAAAGTGATGAGGAAAACATCAACATTGAATGTTAATACTTACCACCTGCTGAGACAAGCATATCTTCCATTCTATTTTCTCTAGAGAAAGTAATTTACGGCATAAGTTTTGTCTTTGTTTGGAAATGTGACTGAAATATAAGTATTTGGCTTGAGCCTTCTAATTATTAGGCTACATTAATGCAATGCTGACACTTGATAATACCTTCTAAGTTTAGGGGATGTAAAAGGTGTGATAAAAATGTTCATCTAGGTCAGTTATCAAACACAACTATTCCAGTCCATGTGCACTCAAAGCTCTCTCTTAAAGGACAAATTTGAAAGAAGGAGGCTTTACTAGAGGCCACACCTTAATAAAACCCAAAGCACAGTATTTCAATGATATCCACCTCAGGAGGTCTTATTTTATGCTGTACTTCTTTTTGATAATTACTGTGCTGGGTTCTAATGTTCTGTTTCGGATAAGTTAATGGATATAAATTACTGAAAAGTCAAAACAAGGAATAAGACCCTCTTTTCTATTGCTGTCAGTTTCTTGAAAACTTACAGTGTTAAGAAAGAGGGAAATTTAAATAATTGTGTATATACAGCTCTTCCTTAATGATTGATGGTGATAGTAGGAATAAGTCCCTTTCTTTATCACTGTAAGTTTCTTAAAACTTAACAGTTGCATTGACTGATATCCAGTATCAGTTTTCCTCTTTCTTAACGCTGTAAGTATAGTCCTTAATTTTTAGTGGTGGTATCTTAGTGGTGGTACTCTACTGAATAGTGCTGTACAGGGAAACCAGGTTAATAATTGGACATGAAAGGGACATGCCATATGATGTCCGCATTACCTGGATGTCTGGCTGTCAGAGTGACAGTCACAGAGACAGGTTTTATCCATATGAAGACTAAAGCTAACATGGTCTCAATCTGGAGTACCGTTTAAGTCTTGTTCTCGTAAAACGACAATGGAATCTGGCTTTATATTGATACTTTTAGTTTGCGACTCAGCCAGGTGGACTAAATGTTAGACCAGACCTTTCACAGGTCATTTGCCACTTCTGTACACATTGTAAGGTTTCAACAGGTAAGATTTTCAGTCATTGACAGTGCACAGATCAACAGTGTCCATAAAGCTGGGTTGACAATACATGACACTTTGTGACTCTGTTTTTTCACATTATTATGAAGTAGTATATGATTTAAAATTTAAATAATTTTACAAACTATTTTTAAGTTGTTTAAAAAATAAACAAGCATACATTTCTTCAACTGTAAAGTTAGGGTGCTCTTTTGGTTGATCCAGATCTTCAAGGATTAAATTTGTTAGCTTCAATATCTGAAAGTTCAATACATAATATATAAAACTTTATGAATTGACCTAAATTGACCAGTGTTACCCAAAACTGCTTGAGCAGACTTACATCAAGTCTCAGAGGAAGGGTGGTCCTTTTATCACTCAAAATGATGATGGCTTGAATCAGGACTGGAAGAATTTCAAACAACTTTGTCTTGCCTCGTATGAAAGTAAAATACATGTAACATGTAAAACAATAATTATTATCCAAAAATGTCTTCCCTAAATTCTACATGCTAGTAAGCAAATGAGTAATTTATTGATCTAAATTAAGAGGGTTTTTCCAGGTTTTTTGTTGCCATTTAAACAAATATACAATTCAGTGCTGAAAGCTTCAAATATCTTGTACCTTGACAAGAAACAATGATTCAGGTTAATAGTTTTAAAAAGAACACAAAAAAGCAATCTTTCGACACAGTCTTAACGGAAAAATATGGATTGAATCTATTTAAATTCTGTTGTCTCAGTCACAGTATTTGATATTTCCTTTCAGACTTTTTCTACCATGTCAGTCATAAACATGAAAATTTTAAATCAGGTACTGCTAATGCTTATTTACTAATAAAATAGGAACAAACTGGCAAGAAAACAATTTGTTACTGCCCAGCATATATTTCTCAAGCATTTTCAGAATTCATGCATTTAAAAAAAATTTAAGATAAGAAAATATCAATTCACCTACCAGTCAAAGTGTTTTCGCATAAAGCCTGTGAAAATATTAAAAACCAATATCATTTATCATTCAACAGTCAAGTACATGCATTATTAAACGGACTGTACTGATCAATGAAATTCTGTTTACGCTGAATTCATTGAGGATGCATAATGTTATATGTACGTGTAACACATAAAAATTTAGCTCAGATAATGGTCTGACCTTTGATTATTACAGTTGAGCCACTGCACTAGTGGTGCCAATACTTACATTCAGAAAACCAGTTAATGAAAGTAGTAGATCTACAGCATCTGGTATGCAGACAACTCCTTGTTCAAGAGATGCAGAATACACTTCAGGAAAGTAGCAAAAAGAAAACAACAAGCACATATACCAAAGGAACAAGTCATTAAAATCTATTTTCTCACTTTAAAAGCATATAATTATTAGAACTTTAAACAGATAATAGTATTACGCATCAAATGGCAAAAAGTGGAAATCTTTTTGCTAATTATTGAACTACATCAAGAATCAAAGCTTTGAATGGTATGATTAAATGCAAGTCCAAGCCAAAGAGCTGGTCCAAAGTTGAGGTGTCTGGGTTGAGTTCTGTAAGTGCATCAGTTATATTCTTGAAACAAGCAGATAAGTAAGCTATGTGTCCTGAAGACAGTTCCTGCAAAAAAGGATACTTATCAGTGACAAGGATAGGACCTGTTCTAACTATGTTAGAGCTGAATTTTCACATAGGGGAGTTTTAGGGAGCTGAGTTCTTACTTATTTTAGCATATGGTATATTTTGGCCTAAATGATTTTAATGCTCATCTGTAGATTAGAAAAAAAGTTAATAATATTAACGTAATGAACAAATATATAACAACACTGAGACCTGAAATATAGGTTCATCATTTTAATACTGGAGTTAAGTGAGCGATCAAATAACACCACACCACGTCATATATGTACCCACCACATTTACCAGCAAAATCAAATTCCACTTACCTATGGCATTGACTTAATTCTGGCAGACATCTGGGTTCAAACCATACACACTTAAACATACTACAGACAATATTGACATCAGATTATTGGGTTTCATTTATTTGAACTTCATACAGTTTCTTTTAAATGTCCCTTACCTGCCTGATATGTTCACAAAAGTCAAAGACTATTTTTTTCTCAGGATTCTCTAGAAGCTCTTTATAAATCTTTTTAAATTTATTCTGCAAAATAAGAAAGTAATAACTTTGGGTCAGTTTAAAGCACAAAACAACCTCCAATTAAAATAATCTAAGTTACAGATAATTTTAATCACTTAGGAAAATAGTAAAATCCTGTGCGGGCATGGAGGGATAAAAGGGATGGTTGAATTGGGAGACTCAAAGTATAAACATTGGTAAAATAAATATTCTGTGAAATAAAAGATAAAAAATGGTCTAATGTGATCTGTAAATATTTTATGAATGTTCTACATCATGTAAGTCTCCTTCTAACCAAAGCTTACCATGATGAGCATCCATTTACATTTTTCTTCTCGTGCTGGTCTTTATAACTTCAGGGCGGCAATTAGTAGGTCCTAATTTTGTTGTCTTTGTTTTTCTACCTATATTTTGAAAATGGCATTTGGTAATTCAACTTTCAGGGAGCATTAATGACTGATATTTGATCAAAAGTATTTAAGTTTAAATCACACATAATTCAGGGTTACATGTAACTTAGCTATTAAATAGGTGAAATGTTTGTTTTCAACAAATTTTGATTAAAATCAATTCAGTCGAAGTGTATTAAAGCTTTTCAAATGCGCAACGCATAAGCTTAACCTTTTCCCACAGAAGTTAAACGGCAGCGGCAACAACAACAAAGAGTGAAATAAGTTAAGATTAAGTTAACATGTATTAATCCAAACAACTGTGGTAATGAGATGCAATTTTAAATTATAAAATTTTTACAATTCGTGAAACACTTTTATAGAAGAACCAAGTAAGTTTAAATTTTCACGTAATAAAATTGCTTCATAAAAACTTTTGTCTACTAACTTATTTCACTTATTTCTTATGTCCTTTTACTTCCGGATCTCTAACAGATGACATTCTTATATTATGGCACCGCTTACAAAAGTTTTGATTTGCTATCAGACATGATATGAACATCCCGGCCATGCCGGATCGATTTTTATCCATACTCTAAATAATTTGTGGCAATTATTCGGTTAAATTACTTTACCTTGATTCTACAGGCAAATATATTTGTACTTACCGGTCTTTTCTCCATAACTAAGAAAACCGCTGTTTTCCCGATGATTTATTAACTAAAAAGCTGATTTAGACGAAATTTATGGATCCACGACGTGCGACAAACAACTGAGATGACTGAGATGTACATGCTCGCAGGAGAATTTCCCGCCATACAATGGCATACCCTTCACCCATATTTGGCGAAGCTCATTCTCAGGTCCCCTAAAAAGGGTCTTAAGAGCCGGTCGTAAGGAAGGAAACGAACTAAACCCTTCTTTACATGGACTGCGAGTTTTGACATCGGGTTTTTCACAATACTCGAATTTTTTAACCTTACGGTCCTCGTATTTTGTTGTATTCGAAGCACCGGCGACAAGAAACAATTTGACACCGAAAAATATCTGAATAATGAATGAAAATCAACGTAAAAAGGCCTAGCAAAATACAAAATATCAATCCATGAGTTTTTCAATTTAGGTCAAGAGCATCTAATTCTAAAAATGGAGTTAAATTTCAATTACTCACTCACTGCTCCGATGATTTATTCACTCAATGAAACTAGTGAACGCTGTTTGCAGTGAACAATGATATAAACCGCAAATACCGAGGATACAAATTGATAAAATATAATGCAGCATCGAACAACTTGCGCAGCACCATGCAGAAATTCTCATCAAAAGGGTCAGTCTTTTTTTTTTAATTTGGGGATAACAGGAGCTATGACCACGAAAAATACAAGGTGAAGAACTATTGAAAAGATCGTCGTATAACTATTAAACAAATCGAAGAGGGAGAACAGGTCTCGCATCATCGCCGCTCTTCGTATACAACTGAGACATGCAAGGGTGATCCAAGCATACCATGAGAGCGGCGCAAAAGTAATTCGCTCAAGAAACTACTGACGCCAATTGTCTCCCGTATACGTCAAATCGCCCAACTTCAAATGGTCAAATCTCTCGTAGCGAATATTTCCGTGGGCGAAACAACCAATTCATGGCCCACCTAGTCTAAACGGCATCCCTAAAGCACTTTTTTTCGGTCCGGAAACAGGAATATACAAAGTACAACACCCAAAAGAAGTAAATATTTCACTTTTATCTTTCCTTTGCAAGCCAAGTACATCATCTTTTCTTTACAATCGACTATAATCTCTAAATTTCCACCTATATAAAAGCATAAATATTATAATATCAGCCCAAGTGCCGGCGAAAGCCAGCGTATTTTGTTAACAACTCTAAATTTTTGTATCTTACATTTATTCGAGGCTATGAAATTTGAAACAAGAAATATTACCCTATCTTGCTGTAAATTATACTCTCAACATCTTTTAGAATACCTTCTAAATTTAAAAAAATTTGAACGAGAGACCCCACCATAATAACCGCTATTGCTTGTTCTAGTACCCTCTACAGATCGATCTGCATCAAGTACTAAGTATGTTAGTTTCCAAGTCTCCAATTGTCGAGTGTTATCACTCGGCTTCATTTTGTTTCCACCTTGTTTTTATAAACTGTAGTGTTACGTTTGTTTCCAAATATCTATTCATCATTTGGTTAAGATCTTTCCGGTATAAAATGTCGAAATTGTTTCCAGATTCTTTGGTCAAGCATTTAATCCAAGTTTTCAGCTCCAAGGAAGAAATATTACAACTGTCACGTTGCATCGCTATTGTCAGAATCGTCCTCTTCTTCTCCCGGTCGCGGGTCACTTTCCAAAGTTCCAAACTCCTCAAAATCTTGATCCTCTTCCAAATCCACGGGTTCAGGCCCCGCTCCATCAGGTTGCAGCAGTCCTACATGAAAATAGTTTGTTAGTTTCCTGCATACTGTCCTCAAAGTCAGGTCAGCTAACCAGCAGTGCAAGTTTTTTTTCGTGAGGTAGGGGTATTCCAAATGATAGCTTTACGGCCACTCTGTTGATCGCACTTTCTATTACCCAATTTTTTCTGCTTAAACAATCAAAGATGGCGACTACACTTAGACAATAGTGAGCCATTGCTCGCCCCAAACGGGGTCAATTTCAGACAGTGTTCATGTATCCTCTGTCTCATGACAGTTCGCCCTTTGATATTGACCGCTACGATTGTGTTAAGTAACTGGTGCATTTCGATCCTAAATTATGGGTTTGTATCTAACGAAGTTTCAAGAGTTTATACTCGATCAAGTTCAGGTTTGACCACTGCCCTTGCCATTTCAGTGGCTATGGCGGGCTTATATTAATTCCACGCCAAATCACGTACCTTTTCGTTTTGATCCACGAGCAACTTTGGCCAATTTGCTGAATATTTTTTTCTTACTTTTCTTCTGTTGATCTTTTGGTTGCTAAACAATAATTGAAAGATATTACTATTTATATTGTAGAACGTTATATAAGATGGTAACAGAGTTGAAACGTAGAAGAAATTTGAACTTAAAATGATTCTAAAAGAATTCTAGCTCAACTTACTCTTAGACTTCAGATCATAAGCAAAGAAAACGCAACGAACTGAACTAGCTTCTACCAACCGACGGAGCCAGATCATTTCACTAATGTATCCACACGACGTACATATTACTAAAACACTTCAAAACCAGTTCGTTAGCTTTGACACAAACATAGCAGTTCAGTCTCCTGAGTAGTGAAGAAACTAGTATAGTATTCATCCCTCATCCCTATATCAAAGTCTTTTGTCACCACGCGTATTTGCACGTGTACACCTGGTTGAAGACATATATTGTGGTGCAACGTTCACTCCTATGGCAAAACTGTGTACGATCATAACTAGAGCTGTGATACAACGCTCCATGTGAGGAACAAACTTTCCATGTAAAGAATTGGAGCGATTCTCGATTTAAACAAGGGATATTTGCTACAGAAATTAAACAACGACCCTTTCTTTCTATGAGATAACTCTTGTACACTTAAATAAAATAGGCTATAGCTGGTTGAAAAATGATTTAGCTAACTTACAAAGCCTCCCAGTAACATCCGTGCCTTGTCTTCCTCTCTAAAGGAAAACGGGAAAATGTAAATGAAAACTGACATAGTAGCTAACAGGTATAAATCTGATGGGAGCATGGGGCGAGAAGGACTCAGTGAATCAAAGGACCCCGCCAAGAGAGTTGGGTCTCGGCTGAAGGACAGGGAAGGGGAGGCAGAGAATAATGTCACTTCACACTTCCCGGTATCCTAACTTTCATCACCTTCCACTCTTGAGTCGCACTAGTTTCAGTAGCGAAGATGAGTGAAAGTAGGAGAGTTCAGTGGTGGGTCCAGGGAAGGGTGCCTTGTTCCCCTTATTTTTGGACAAGACTGAGGCCCGAAGGGCCGAACAAAATTTTTTTTGAGATTAAACCCTCTTCCACTCCTCCCTTATCTGAAAGTCTGGAGCCGCCACTGGAGTCGTAACCAGAAGAGTAGGGCTTTACGATCTAGTGATTCCAGCGTTCTGATGACTGTGTAGTCTACTAATTACATCCAGATTTATGATTATCACCAGCTCATAAGCGATAATATGAATCCACTTAAGCCGTTCCGACTCCAACGACTCCAATTCCGACTCTATTGCTATCATAAACCAGCGTTAACAGCTCTTGATGATTTACGAAGCCAAGACAGAGTAGCCTGTTCCAGACGTTCAGATAGTAGAGCGCCGGCGAAAAATTGACGAGGGAAAAATAGACTCCCCTCGTTTTTTTTTCTTTCTCAAGCTCCTCTTTCGCTCGCCGCTCACGATTTAACTCGCTCCCCACCTTCTGAACGCTTGGAACAGGCAAAAAACAGAGGAAAAGTATACTAGTCAAGTCACTTATCAGAAGTGAGAAGTCGAACACCAAAACAGTGTAAACTAACTTGGCCTGAGACTTGGATTCCTTGGTTTCGGTACCGTGTCCGCCTGCAAGATGAAGCTTCTCTTTAATGGCCTAGAAAAGAAAAGGCAAACGGCAGCAGGATTAGCTCAGTTAGTAGAGCGCTTGACTGTAGAGCAGGAGGTCACAGGTTCGATTCCCGGAGCCGGACTATTACTCAGGGTACATGTACTGAGAAATGAAGCTACTGCCTTTGCCATGCGTGCAAACGGCTAGACTTTCGAGTGGCTCCGATGCACCACATAAAATGGCGGTCCCGTCTCCAGTAGGAGACGTAAAAATAGTGTCCTCAATTAGTACTTTGTGCTAAATATATTGACACTCAAATAAAGTGCATTTGTTTATACTTTCCTAACCATTCCAAGTTTAATAATATTTTCACATACGCATCACTAATTGTATCAACTAATAATGTCCATTTCTTTTAAGGTCATCCTCAACCCCTTCGCTAAGTCACTATAATTCATAGACGTTCAGAGAAACGGTTCCCGAATTTTTTCTTTTCTTTTCACCACACAAGTATCGGAACTGTTGTAAAAACTCTTATCAATGTGTTTGTATGAAAAGAGGATATGTAATATCACAAAACAAAGAAAAACGAGATTAATAGAGTAGAACTGACAGTCACCTCATCTTTACGGCCACTTGCTTTTCAGCCGATGTGTACATTGACTCTTGCTTTAATTTAGCCTACATGGGCATGACAGTCGCAAGAAGGGGAGAGGTGAGGAGGGAAGAAAAACTCGAAAGGGAAACGAGGGAATGGGAGCGCCTGCTGTTAACCCATCCTCCACCGCTCTCGACGCCTGCCAAGCAGGCTACTTTTCATCTCTCCTTAACGGCTACCTCCCTAAAAAGGCCACTTACCCCTGTCCCCAAAGTGGCTGTGGTGGAGAGGTCGCAGCCTCCTCCTCAGGCGCTTCGTTTTTCGCATGGTAAAGGCGAGCGCGAAACGAGTGACTGGTGATGAACCACAAGGAACCATGGGAAGGGTACAAACGGCAGGCGAAGCCCGTTGTCTCCTTCCCGCCTTCCTTTGCGCGGACATTTTCATCAAAAGAGAGACGTCTGGGTACGAGGCAGGGAGAGGTCGAGTGTGCGAAAGTGTGAGAAAATGATTTTCGATTCGTTTCCTACTGGGAGTTTGCTTCGGTTTTTTTTTCCGTTATGAAAACTCAAGCCAATTTTCTAACAAGCGTGAAATTGGAAACTATCCTGGCTAGTAAACTGTTCAAAAACTGTTGAGCTGTAGGCCTGACCTGTGATAAAAGCACATCTTTACAGTCTCTCTTCATGGCCATCAGGAGATCATGCCATGTCCACGTACGGTTGTGATACTCCAGTGTTGGGATCACCAGACTAAAGTTATGCACGTCCATGATGTTCCGGTCTTTCTCACCCTGCCAAGATAGGAAAACAATTTTCAGCTTTAACTATTGCAAAATGACCCAAAACACAGGAGATGAGGAGTGTGCCTATTGTGGCTTCTTTCTTGCAAGGTTTTAGCCAGTATTGTAGATCCAGATCAGAAGGCAACAAAATCAAACAAGTAGCCTGCGTAGCTATAGTGAGATCAGAGTATGGAAGTGCTTTTCAGCGGCGAAAGGAGCCAACAAGGAATTTTCTGCTCGCGGTCTTACTGCTAAAACAAAAGCACTCGTGTAATAAAGCACTATTGCGCGCTAGATTCTGCCAGCTAAGAAGCCAAACAAATAAGTCACCATTGCTAATTAAGTTCTAAGCTCGGATACCTACGTTCATAACGAATGGATAACGGCAATCTCAGAATTTTCCGATATACTTCCATTGACAGAAATTTAGAGAAGCACTAAAATTGAACATTGGAGTAAAACAAGAATCGAAGAGAAAAGTGAAACACAAACCTTGTAACTCACAAGTAAGGACACTTCAGGGATCTTTACGTAGATGAAAGTGTTATTTTTAGAAGCTCGTTCCTGTAAGATTAAATGAAAGCCAAGGTAAGTGCTTACCGAGTCACAGGGATCTGCATAAGGTGCTTTTTTCGCCTGCATGTTTGTCAATTATCAGACCGTTTACTGGTACATACAAATTTTGAACCTTCGGGAACAAAACCACAAAAAAGACAAAAACACAAAACCACAAACCAAATCTCGCAAGTATCGCTACAGGACTTGTACAACCTGGAACTTTGCAAGTTTTGCTACACTACACTGAATTTTAGCTAAATTAAGATGAATACACAAAACGCCAAAAATTGAGATTTAATGACGAAGGACTGTATTTGTTAAAGACCTCATGTTCATAAAAGGACAGAAATCTCACCTTCATTTTGTCTAAGTCATCATAGTCACTAATTCGTTTGTAGAATGTACTTTTCTTCTTTGCCTGCCGTCGGAAAAAAAAAGGGCAAAAGTACGTTCAAGATCACAAAATATGAAGAGCAATCACGATCAATAGCCGTGAAGTATGTGGAGTTGAGAGTCACATTTCCTCCGATAAGGATATTGACAACAGTTTATTTGTTGCCGGAGATCGTTCACGAAATCAATGTTAAGTTATATAGATTTAGCCGAGGATAAAGGTGAAGCTCCAATTAATGAAAAAATATTGCAATAAAGAAATCCAATTAGAGTTGCGATCAGTTGAAAACTAGAAACTTGTCAGTAAGGTAAAAAAAAAAACAAAAAAAAAAACACGTGTCCTCGATGGTTCGACAACTGAGCCTGCGATACGGTCGTCAACGATACCATGTTTTGACTACAACATGGATGTGTAATATCAGGTTGCAGGCTCCAACACTAGCTAAAAAGTGTCACATTTCACATTGGTTTTCCTGTGGTGAGGACAGACGGGCGGGAGGACGGGTGGGTGGACGAACGGTCACGTAACTATCAAAATTTCTTGGATGAATAGGGAACCAGATTTTCTTAGCTATGGGGCTCCAGGCGCGCGGGGAGCTCCGCTATAAAGACTCTTTTGGCTGCTCTGATATTGACATCTTAGGTCATCCAAGAACCCAGAATTGGAGTTTAGGAAGAAGATTTTCGAACGCCGAAAGTCAAATTTTTTCCGACTCTTCACGACGGTAAACTCTTCATAACACTTACTATACTTCCTCTGGTCCAAAAGAATAACTATACTTTTGTCTTAACTTCTCTGCATTGGCCACCAATAAACCTTGTTCCCAGGGTCACTTCTACTCGTCCCCGACGAGAGGAGAGAATCCTGGGTACAAGTTTGGTCAGTTAACTTTGCTGGTGCTGCCAAGGCGGCTGTTGTGAAGAGGCATACAATAACTAACAAACAGAACCAGAACACTAGTGCTGCTCCTAATTTTGAGGCTGTATACAAAATGCTACGAAAGACTGTTTGACTGGGACGCAATGCTTAAAATTTTTTACCGGTTTTTCTTTGTTTGCTGGTGATGATGGAGGAGAATCTGTGACAGTCACGCCAGATTTGGATGAGGCAGTAGATAGAGAGCTTGGTGATCTCTTCAGTGAAACAGTTTTACCAGTGGGAGATAAAAGGTCCTGGGAAAACAAGATCAGCAACAAAAATTTAGAAGTTATGGGTCAAAAACATGCAACCCTCAATACAATGGTAAACGTCCTTCGTCAACTAGAAATTCCCTGCTGGAAAATTGCAGATGAAGCGAGCTATACTTGAGCGTGGAGCGAGCACCAGTAAGATTGTCACTAATTACCTCTTCTTCATATGTGAACAATTCCTTATCTTCAACTTCCATTCCTGTCAAAGGGTAAAAGACAAAATATTTTTTACCGTAAATGGCAACGAAAGGCACGCAAAGATGACAGAAATCCCTCTAGACACCGATTGTCATTTTCAGAGATATTTGTATAACGCGAGAGTCTATTGACAGAACTGGGTGGCACATACGAAACAAACGTAAGGGCTGTATACCCTTACAACAAAGTGAGACTAGTTATGAGCAGGACATTGCGTCTAAATATGCGGTTATGCTAATGGATGCCTTCTTACTAAAACCTAAAACTGTCTTTTCGAGACGAGTTATTAGTTGGTTTTAATCTCACAACTTGGTTCCCAGGGCCTCTCCTCTTCCCTGCCCCTAGAAGAGGAGAGACCCTAGGACAAAGTTGAATAGGCCATTTCCGAGTTCCCCCGCGCCTCTGTATCAAAACGAGGTTAAGTGCTCAGTCTTTGATATGGAAATGATTCTTTATTCTCATGCAAATGAAACTCATTTTCACTAGAAAGGTTGTACACTTAGCCTCATTCTGAAAGTGAGGGTTTTTGGAACTCGGAAGCGGCCCAATAGTTGCCTGCGCACGACTTAGAAATCGCCGTCTATTGCGATGATCGTATCTAAAGGAAATTAAAACACGGTGTAAAAGACGTAAACCAAAAAACCTGACTTAAAGTAAAACAAGAAAAAAGGAACCTCGATATAATGAATCTCTCGGTAACAAAGTCCTCCGTATAACGGACGATATTCTTTACCCCGTAAATAGTAAAATACATGGAAAAGAACCCCGATATAGCGAGCATACTTTGCCAGTCCCCTGGCCCTTCGTTAAATCAAGGTTCCACTGAAACTACCTCTGACTGTACCCAAACTACTAGTCTATACCGTAATTGAATCAATTTAGACGGAATTTTCATCCCACATACTGTGAAGTTTCATCCGTGTTTCCTCCTTGAAATAGTATTCAGTTTTGATGTGAGGCGACTCACCTCTGAAGCCAAGTTCCACCTCACCAACTTCACCCTCGTACTCATGTGCTCTTTGAGGAAAAAAGAACACCATAACCTTCTTGAACAAGCGGTGCGTTAAACGAACGGCCAGCGGACATACGTTTACTTCAAAATGTTCCTTCACTCCGATGCCACCAACTATGGAGTGCAAAAAAGGCGTATCACACAAAAGTTTACACCTGATAAGATATCAGAAAAAGTCTTTGGATACGACAAATCCGATGTGTTTGCGTGAAAGATAACGTTTGATAGTGGCGAATGTTTCCCTTGGCAAAGACACTGGCTGTAATCCTTGCTGACTAGAACCAGAATTTTAATCATTCATTGTTTTCTTGTGACTGATTGGTTTAAGTGCCGTTGTTAATGTTTCATAACAAGCAAACGCTGCACAACACTGCCAAATTTCCAAGATTTAGCTGTTCTCCTGTAGTTTCTCCATTTTTGGACCACTGACGGCAAATCAGAAACCTAAGAACAATGAGCCAAACTAGGCTTTTGCAAAGACGATTTGATACCAAGTACAGTAAAAACCCGCCACTAAGAACCTGTTTAGCCTAGAATTTGAAACAAGTTCTTATGTTCTGAAGTAGGACTTCAAAATTATTGTGTTTAATGCTTCAGTTAGTTTAAATGCATTGACACTCAAATAAAGTGCTTTTTTTTCAGTTCTTCTTCTAATGATTATTTTTACGTAAGTTCTAATTTGATATTCAGATTATATGTGAGGAATAAGCTGAATATACCACTAAATACTCTAAGCTACAATGCATTTTTTCTTCAGATAGTAAGAACATAAATAGCCTAAATTTTTGCTAATAACCATTTAAGCAAGAACCTGTTTAGGCTAATTTGGGAAAATGCATGTTCTTAGTCGCGGGTTTTTACTGTATTAAAAATGTATCAACTCCCCTACCTGGAGGCCTCACTCGACTAAACAGCCTGACAGCTATGGCTCTATCCACGTGACCCTTAGCGCTGACGTCCAGTGGGCTCAAGGCATCCTGTATGCAATCGAAAAGTGAAGACGCGCGACATGATTACATAAATTGAAAAGTTCTCGCCATTTGGTTTTAATGACTCGAGCAAACTTTAAGGGCTATCTATCACAGACAGCGTTAAACAAAAACGCAGTCTACTTTCACTCCACTACTCTCTTTCACTGTAATCAGTACCAAAAGAAATCGCCCACTGACGAACAAACAAACAGAAAATTCCTATAAGGTCCTATAAGAGACACTTAGCGGCATGTAAGCTAGAGAAAGTAATAGATACAGCGGGCAAGCGCAGGTAACCCAAGCTCCCGGTAGGCGGCGGCTTGCTGACTACACAACACAATCATCATTACCTTGTAGATGCTGTTTGGCAAAAGGTTCCTGACGTGAAATTTTCCCAGTTCTAAACGGTGTTCCATTGTAGCACCACTAAGGGTGGTTTTCCTGTAACTAAATCAGATATACATAGTTTTTCAAAAAAAGAGTCGAGTCATCAAATGGTCTCTTCTCTTCTTTCTAACTGACTCACCCTTCCTTTGAATACAAATGCGTGTTTGCCTAATGCGGATGAAATTACAAATCCTAGATTGAAAATACTGCAATGAAAATTGTTCCCCTACGTCTTTCAGAAAATGGCGACATATTTAAGCTGCAAAGTCTGGTTGACAGTATTTAGTAGTTGTCGCTATCCTGAACGCGTACAGGTCCCTTTCATTTCTTAGTTACCAGGGTTTATTAATGACAGCATAGACTGTGATAGAAGAAAACGGGAATTCTTCTCAGTGTACATGGCAATTTTGCAAATTTACAAGAATAATCCTCACGGTGATGCCGTCGATTTAAGATATTGCTTTGAACCAGGGGAAATATTCGTTCATCACAAATTTCCTCAAACACTCCGATTCAACAACCAAATCAATCGTGACTCGCTCGCATGCGTATTTGTGCAATGACATGAATAAACCATTTCCGAGTTACCCCAAGCCTCTATTTCAAAGCGAGGCTATGAGCAAAGCCATTTGCGAGTTCCAAACACTCTCAATTTCAAAAGGAGACTATGTCTCAAAACCTTTCTAGTGAAAATGAATTTTACGTCCATGAGAATAAAAATTCATGTTCAGAGTTTAATGGCAAAGCACTTAGCCTCACTTTGAAACGGAAGCGTCTGGTAGCTCGGAAATTAGCCTGCGTGGCTGGCGGGATTCTTGTGTCCTGGGCACTTTCTTGGCGGCGGAGCCGTCACGCGAAGCGAGTGGTGAAGCCGCGAGGGAACTTCAAATCGACTTGTATACCTACCCTTCCCTCGGCTCCGCTGCCAAAACAATACAGCACCCCACCCAAGTGCCGCCAGCTACGCGGGCTACTCGGTAACGGCCTATTCTCATGCAATAAATGTCATTTTGACAAGAAAGGTTTTGCGCTTAGCCTCTTTATGAACGTGAGAGTTTTTGGAACTCAGAAATGGCCAATTCAGGCTTTACTTTTATTATCACTGGTAACCGATCTGAGCAAAAGGCGTGAAGAGGAAGGCTATACCTGAAGTTAGTAAATGTTACATCCGCTATAGCTAACTGCCCGTCCTCCTGAGTGAGTTGCCAAGAGGCGTGATTGAAGTAAACTTCAGCCAATTTTGTGACCTCTGCAGTCGGAGCTGAAAACATAACCAGTCATCACAGATTTTACTCACAAAAACACCCAGTACAGTGAGCAGTCATTCTAACCATAGCTGTGTTACTACGGGGCAGGAGGACGTCTCTGATCAGGAAAACTATCGTTAATAACGAGACTGGGCTTGTTTACCATTTACAAAAAGATTCCGGAAAATCTGGTTAGAGAGAAAATGGAACACGCCTTTTTGGGTCTTTCCAGCGGATGAATTTCCGGGAGCAACGGAACATCTGAAAAGATGGCCCTGTTTGTTCCGGACGGAATATTCCGGACGAAAAGCCATCTTTGATCCCAATTTCAGGTCTTGGAGGTAGTTTTGCGGCAAATGGAACTGATTTGTACAAATAGTAAACACGATTCCAAGACGAACTTAACCAGTTCTGAATTTTGCGTACCATTTGCTCAAACCGTGGACTGACCGGTTTGCCCATTTAAATGGTTAATAAAGGTCCAAAAACGTCTCCTAAAACAGTCCCATACTGCAAATCGAGACAAAATGACCAACATCTAGCTTCTCCCAATGATATTACTGCCTAATCAAACACGAAGGTCATGAGAAAAAAGGAGATGATTATCAGTTGTCGGGTGTGTAAGGTGACTTGATTGCTAAACAATTTCTCCTCAATTATATCAAAAAGGCCGTATGGTGAACAGTGTAGAGAATATGCGAGTGGATACTAGAGCTTAAAGGCTTGATGTTGTCTTACCTTTTTCAGGAGTTGGTGTGTTGACATTCATCAAGAAGTCTTTGTATGCACTAATAGTGACAAAAAATGAAACCACAACTAAATATCACCAGCAGCTGCTACACGTTTTAAAACGCGAGTTTTTAAGAGTATAGTAGCTGTAAAGGGTCGAAAAACGAGAACAAAGTTAAGATTAAACGAAATCTATCGGTCAACGGTAAACCAACAGAGAGGGGAGAAGTCGTTACATCACGTTGCCATGGTAGCAAAATTTCTGGATCTCTACAAACTCTACATCTCTGCAAGAATGGCAAGAAAAATGACTTTACCGTGCATGATTGCACTCAGGAACAAAACGGTAGCCCACGCTATTCTTCCATCGTTCGACAATGCCATTGTTCGTCCCTGTCAAGAAAGATTCTTGAGACCCAGAAATTATGATCCCATGATAACGTGACGTTACACTTCTTTTCTCTATAACAGCGAACTAACTTTAGACCTTCCTGTTCTAAAAGATCAGTCGCTCTTTCAATGCCAACATCACATTAAGTTACTTACCTTATCCTTATTCGCAACTCAGAACTTGATGAACTCAGTAACTCTTTTTGTTTTTCAATTGTTCTTTCCAACTCAATGACAGCATCGGTCAACCTAAGGTAAAATCAACATTTCATCAACATTTCCCCGCTGTACCTTTCACATACACAATAACTGACTATAGAAACAACACTGTAATTTTCAGGGAGTTATAATAACTCCTCTAGTAGGGCTAATTTAACTCCTTACAGTGGAGTTATTTTTCGCGGAGTTATTTTAACTCCAAAAAGGAGTTTAAAGAACTCTTTTTCAGGAGTAAAAGTGACCACAGATTTTGAGGAGTTAAAATAACCCCAAAAAAGGAGTTATCCTGTACCTAAAATTTTTACTCCACTTTCAGAGTTAAATTAACTCCAAAAAGAGTGAAAACAACCCCTGTAAGGAGTACAAGTAACCCCATTTCGGAGTAATTTTAACTCCAAGACTGGGAGTAAAAAGAACTCTTTTTCAGGAGTAAAAATGACCCCAAATTCGGAGTTAAATTAGGAGTTAAAATAACCCCAAAAAAGGGGTTATCCTGTACCTAAAATTTTTACTCCATTTTTGGAGTTATAATAACTCCCTAAAAATTACGGTGAAGGGGAAAAGCAAAAAACAAAAACAAAAACAAAAACAATTTGTAACGTATATGGCTGGTCAAAGCAGTTTTTAAATGGTTGCCGGTAGTAGATGAAAAAGCCAAGTTATAATTGTTTAAAACACAACAGCCGCGAGCGAAGAACACAAAGAGCAGAAAAAACATGTTACAACAAGTCAAGTCGGGAATGACTTTATCATACTTCAGTCAGAGACAAGCCACTGAAAACAATTTAACGGAACTTTCGAGATGTCGATTAAAAACCGCTTTAAAACAGAGGTATTAAAAAGAAGTCTTACTCCTGATCATCAATCGCTTGTTTTCTTAATAAGTTTATTTCATAAAGTTCTCGTTCCAGTCTTCGCATTTCCGTGTAGTTGGACCTAAAATAAAGACACATTATGGTGAGTACTTGACTTCATTGACTATTTTCGAATCCCCACAATACACTCTAAACCATTGTTTTCAAATGCTCCTGGGAGTACTACATTTTCCCAAGAGCAATTGAGGTCAATAACATACCAAATTTGGGAGGCAACAGAGTGTATTATGGGGGATTCGAAAATAGAGAAAAGGCGAATTCTTGTTTACATTTTTTTGCCTCATCATTTGCCAGAGGCTTTTCATGCGCGTTTTGCGATTTCGGTCAAGTCTTAAAAAGTGACCCGCTCGTGTCTTCGGCCTTCGGCCGAACGTTTATCGGCCCTCCTCGTCGCGCACGCGAGAAAAAACCTGTGGCCGGCACCCAGGGTACATATGCTTATCATTAGCTGATGAAAATAAAATCTCTCAATATTGAAAGGGAATAACAATTTCAGTTACCTCTAAAAATTTGAGCCCGACATTCCGGATAGTCTCGGAGAAATTCTCTTTGAAAAATCCAAAATTTACAAAGAATATATAAGCTCATTAACGTTTTTGCCACCCAAAAATTTCGCGGTTTTTGATTGCTGCTATTTCCTTTGTTATTGATTACAAAGTGCTAAAAACTGCACAAACTGCTTCTAAACTCTCTAATATCCAATTTAAGCAAACGTCGAGGAAAGGCTAACAGTAAGTTTTTCATATTTACCTGACCGTGTTCTGAAGTCTAAGAATTTGGGCTCTTTGATCTTCTGATGTGGAAAGACGCAAGTGAAATCTCATCCTCTGTAGTCTGTCAATCGCTTGCTGTTAAAAATCATATTCGATAAGCTCTATCGATTAATAAGAAGATTCTTTTTATGACAGATTTTATGACAAACTTTTCAACAAAACACTATTCTCGGTATAACACTCGTTCTTGTTGTCCGTATCCCAAAACTGAACCGGCTAAAAACGTTCAGTAGAAGGAAGTTAGTGGCAAGGAAAGACCCCACATATAAAATAACGAATGTCCCAGCTTTGCCCAAACTCTATGTCGTTATTAGAGACCTTTAGCGTCAGGTTTTTCATGGTTAACGGCAAACGACAAACCTGAGGATGTCACGTGACCACATTCTTGCGGTCGCGTTTGCAGTTTGCAGCGGCGAGTGATTTATGGCAAGGTTTTTTGCTATTAAAAAATGTACAGCTTCACGTTTTAAGGCAAGAGATAGGTTTCCACACCGGCCTGTGACGTGCCAGTGAGATTTTTGAACTCAAATCAATGAATTCTTTATGTTTTTCAGGCAATTCGTCCACACTAATCGATATGTATGCGTTCTTGTTTTGATCCAGTTTCAAGAGCGTCTTCAAATCGATGCGCTTTTTTTTTTTGAGGAAAACGCTCCGCGTATTTTTGTGGACGGCAGGCCTAAACGCATCGAACGTTTTCAAATAAAAACGCTTTAGTTATCTCTCTCTTTTCTAGTCAATAAGTAATGAAGGGAGTACAATTCAGGGAGAAATCGGGCGAGTAATTTCGAATCGCGCAAGGCCGATTTGAAATTACGAGCCCGATTACCCCTCACTTGTACGACACGAAGTCCTATTACCAATTAATTGCGAGAATCTCAGTCTTGGGATATTTATTAATGTACGAGAAAGATCCCAAAGCACCTGCATAAAAGTCACTGGACCAGTTAGTTTCATCCATTTTTCTTTTCCAGTTAAGCTGGACAGCTTACTTGGTCACTATTTTTTCATTGATTTTGATTGGTTATCATGTGCTATGTAGTTACATTTCATTGGCTAGTGGCATTAGCCACTTGATTTTAATTGGTTCTTTGACTGTCCGATTTGACCTGTCCGATTGCAAGCTCCTGGTAATCGAACAGTTTTGGAGTTAAAATAGCAAAATAAGCTATAGATATGGGCTGTTAAGAACCAATCAGATTCAAGTATTTTGTTATTGACACAATAATGCATTTTAATCAAGTCAGCTTTGACCCGCTTACCTTCTTTTTAGGTTCCGTGTACAAAACAGCATTGTGGACTATGTCAATAAGCATGGCGTATTGGGCCTGAAACATAATTGAAAACGAACGGATTTTTCAATTTTTAGCGAGTGTGATGTAATGCATGGTTAAGCATGAACCTATTAAGACACGAGGCACAATCAGGAACTTTCAAAATTAAATCAACAACCAACTGAAAATTTACTCTGGATCCGTTCGCTGTAACACCTACCCTTAGAGTTTCGATTATTTTGGTGAAAATGATGAGATAAAAATTCATCCGAATCCAGAAAACGTTCCGTCGCGTCAGAAACGGTTAGTTTGAAATACAGCTGACAAGTCAGTCAAATTCGTGAGGCAAATTTTTAAACACTACTTTGACAATTGAAGTCAGACATCACTCCAACCGAAAATAGGATATATCTTTAACTTTCTCTGATAGCTATTAAACAACATATTTCATCACAGCGATAGCGCACTCTCCAAAGAGAGATTCATACAACGTACCGAGTTTGTAGAGATCTCCAGCAGCTTATGTCTGATGGTGAAAGTGTTCACAGCAGCGCTATCCTCTCGAAGGCGGCTACTGGAGGGCGACGGGGGCTGAAATTGAATAAGAGAAAACAAACCAATATCTATTTTCAAGTTTTGATAAGGACAAGCTCGGGAATATCCATCTCTAGAAAGAGCGCCTTGAAAGTTCAGGCGCTATTTGCAGTGGTGTCGACGGATTTTCGCCAACTGGCCCATGTCAAAACTTGAGAAAACCGTGGAATGGTCTAATGGATAGATTTAGCCAAGGCCAAAAGCGAAGCTTTCGTGGGAACTTTTAAGAAATGTCTGTCTGAAGTAAAGTGTTCTGAGCCAGCAATCACTTGAATACCATAACTGGTCAGCGGAAAACTTAAAAAAAACACGTCATCTCAATGGATTGTACACTGAACCCGCGATACAGTCATGTGACACTGTTCCACTTACCTCAATATTAGCAGCATGTTCCTCGGCAACGGGATCTAAATCGGAGCTGAAACTTGCAAAATAAAATTCACAGCTACACCGCGCTACAATCCTCTGTAACTGTGTAGCTTCGTGTCCAGGCCCCGCTCCGGTGGCATTTACCATTCCTCCAACAGCCTCTCCAGAGCCCACAATATTTGCCAGGTCGGCGATATCAAAAGAGTTCTTGTCAAGTCTCCCTGTTATTACAGACGTGCTAAGCCAGGGGCAACTGTCTAGACCAATCATATCGTCGGCACCGACTGTAGCAAAGTACTAACAAATACGACAAAAGGTATGTTAGACGCGGTTTTCAGTAAAGAGTCGAAGTCATTTCACTACGGAGTTACAGTCAAACCCTGCTTTACCGACAATTGCTTAATACGGACACCTCATTATCACGGACAGTTTGCTTTGTCCACGGGGAAAGAAAGCCCTTACATTTCTCTAAATTCTGAAACTGATTAATACGGACATTTTAAACAAAAGAAGCAAGGCTGACTTTACAGTCGGGAGTATATACCGTTAAATTCCGAAAATAAACCCCGGGGCTTATATTTTTCAAAGGCCCTTTTTGAGGGGCTTATTTTTGGAGGGGCTTATCTACGGAGGGAAATTTGCGTCTCAAAATCGATTGGGATAGCCTTATAGTTGAAAGGAAATTACCGTTTTTGCTTTGTTTTACTTTGTATTTGAAGGCAATTTCCAAGTACAAGCCCCCAGGGGGGCTTATATTTGGAGGGGCGATTTAACGGAGGGTTTTTTGCGTTACGAGTTCGGGGGCTTATATTTGGAGAGGCTTATACATGAAGGGGCTTATTTTCGGAATTTTACGGTAAATTTTTTTTCCAAAAGAGTCAAAGTCATTTCACTACGGAGTTACAGTCAAACCCCGCTTTACGGACAATCGCTTAATACGGACACTTTCTATGGTCCCCTCAGTGTCCGCATCAACGGGGTTTAACTGTAGTTTGGGTTCGGTCACAAAAGTATCAGTTAACTCTTCGAAAGTATATAAATTTCACATTTGCGACTTACGACAAGTTGCGCGCGGGGCAGTCGTAACTGGCGGGCGGTAAATATTAATTTTAAGGAGGCACACAAACAGCGAACTAAGCAGTTGCAAGCTATCTTGCAAGTTACATAAGTCGGAGACATGTAAGTAAAATTACCTGTAGGTTCTCTACGTTTCCAAACCAGGTGTTCTTGTTAAAAATCTCTCCTTTACTCCAGACAGGAATGTGAAGCCTGTTTAGAATTCTTGCATTACCAGCTGCTACAAGAACACAACCCTCAGACTCAATTCCCTTCAGAACAACCTGCGAGTTCACTAGTCCAACTGGTACGAAAAAGATAACGACCAAAAGAGAATTAGTAAGAAAGGAAAGACAAGAACCTAAGAGAATTTCGAGTAATTTTATAGGAGAAAAACATAATCTTAAGCCTGGGGGTTACACAAGTTGACTTTACAGCGGCTCATTGCAGCCTTATCTTTTACCGATAAATGTATTATAGTAACCTACAACAAAAATACAAAAGAATAGTCGGTCCGCAGACATTGTATTTTTTTTTGATGAAGCAAACGTTTTTGCCCAGTCTCCATGTCACAATATAAACCAACTGTGAATGTAGAAACTTTTAACCAGCATTTCAAAAAGCATAACAGTAATGTAACCCTTGGCTTGATTACAAAATGATATGATATATCAGATCAGATATACAATACGTGATATCACTGCAAGCAAAACAAACAAAGTATTCTCTTACTATGCCATCTGTCTTCGATGACATCATTTGCTGTGCATAACGCCATCCCGTGGAGGTGGGCCTCTGTAACATATTCATGCTCACCGGTCCCCTAGCAAATAGCCGACAATGATCGTTAATAGAAGTCTGATAGTCCAAATTAGCTTTAGAAAAAGTAAAGTGTATGAACACCGCACTATATTCACTTTACCTCTTCCGCAAACGCCACAAACTTCAATTCTTTTTCCATGACCAGCTTTTCCAGCATATTAGTGTAAGAAGCAGACCGGGCTTTGACTGAACTGTTGAGAGGCGAGCCAGTCTTGGTGTCATCCTAAAAAATACAAAGCACATATCGTTCAACAGACCATTTTTGAGTTGCCCAAAGCCTTTATTACAAAGCAAGGCTAAGTGCGAAGTCGTTGAAATGAAAACGATTTTTATTATCATGGAAATAGAACTCATTTTCCGAAAAAAGGTTTACACCTAGCCCCGTTTTGAAAGTCAGAGTTTGTAGGAAATGGCCTGAACATTACAGCACCATAGTTATTCGTATTCTCAGCTGTAGCCTGGAACTACAACCAGTTGCAAAAGCACTTGAGACACTCTACCGTATTTTGGCTTAAATGGCCTTTCCATGATCTTGTGCTTGTGATTCCCCCTCCACCCAGCAATACAAAGACCATGCTCAAAACTTGGAGAAACAACTTTGAATGGAAGGGAGGAGGGAGGTCAGTATTATATCTCACAGACCTGTGACTAGCAGTGATTTGAAGCAAGAAAGGTTGTTTTTTCGTCATAGTGTCTCAACATTTTGGAAACTGGTTGAAGCTTGTAGTCGATGCTAATGCGCGTCACCGTACGGTAAATAAGCCAAATATAAACTTTACAATGAATTCAACTTTTACTCGACTGGTAGAGCAATGTCTATTTAATTTGGGGCTCATAACAAGTTCCAACCCAACAAGGTGAAAAAGTTTTTTTCTTTCCTATGATGATAACCCCAACTAGTTGAAAGAAAGCGAAGTTTTAAAAACTACTTGTAAGAGGGAAGATAACTCGTTCAGTTATTTAAGCCTTATAATTAGTTTTAAATCCTGGTCAAACGTAATTTTATCGCCACTGGTGTATCATACAGCAAATAACAAGGTCAAAAGTGCATCCAAAAAGAAACGTGAAGAAAACCTATGCATTTAAAAAAAATGTAGCACGCTAAAACATAATTAGCTTTTCACATGATCTGGTCCCCCTGCAAAATTATAACTACTGCATAAAACCGTAATGCATGAACCTGTTTGTTCTTCTCTTTTTTTTCTACTATCGCAAATTTCAAGGCATCTGCAGAGAGATTTTTCTTGAGAACCTGAAAAAGTTAAAAGAAACCGTTATACTTATATCAAAATGGGCAAATAAAAGGTTTTTAAAATCTTTTTTAGTATGGAAACTATTCCCGGGGCTTTCGACCAATCAAAATTTAAAATCAAAATCAAATTAAATTTGCTTTTATCAGTAGAGTTGATGAGGCTCAGTTGTCCGCCATAAAAGGCTTCAAAAGCTGACGATTCGAACGCTAGCGCATTGACAGAGCACTGTGTCGCGTTTGGGGCCAACCATTGATTTGTGAAGCTGTGATGATTACGACTGATCGCCTGCCTTTGGTGCGATCGACCAGACTGATGGGCTCCTGGCCTCAGTTGTTCAAAAGGTGGATAACGCTATCTACTGGATAAATCCCTATCCAACGAATAGGTGTTTCTTCGTAATTAACCTTCGAATCAATCCAAACTTTGACCACTTTGTGTAGACACCCACCTGTGTATTGGTATATGCTTCAAACAGACCAAACGCAATACGGCGATTCGTTAGTGTCCAGACTCCTTTAAGATCATGACACACCAGTCGATGATTATAATTCTACAAAGTTACAAAAGAACTTCAGTTAAATACCATTCCTTCACGATTATCCTTTAGAATAACGGAGCAACGTAAAAATCCGTAAGCAACAACTCACTTGTGTAACACAAAAGGTTTCACTGAGCTATCCTAGTGGCTGAATATCGCGTGAAAGATCAAAGTATTTCATGTAAACAGTATTGTTTGCCTCGGGACCGTTCATTAAGTGTTTTGTGTTTCCCTTGTAATCACTTGCCTTCCTAACCTCCTCAGACGAGCACCAAGTGATAGCTAAAAGCCACAATCTCTATCAGCCCCTTCCCTTTTACTTGTCACTTGTTTTAAGGCCCTCCCCGCAGGATGCTTAAAACGCATGGAGCTAAGGGACGGACCATTAGAAAACTTATCGGGGGAGGGGGGGGGGGGGCTGGGGGGGCGGGCGAAGTACCAAAAAAAAATTCGCGCAAGGGAAGATTTATAATGGTAATTGAACTGAGTGGAGTGCAATTTGGTCTGAAATCATACGCGTGATTTCAAAATCGAACGAGCGCGCAGCGTGAGTTCGATTTGAAATCACAAGTATGATTTCAGACCAAAATTGCACGACACGAAGTTCAATTACCACTTTATTACATCCATTTTGAAATCGCAGAATTTAGTCAGTACTATAGTTTATTGATCGAGTAGCCGGTTTGTTAAAAAGCCGAAACAAAAAAGCTTTTACATCTCATTTTGTATTCGAAACAGAAATGATGCGATATAGAACAAAAATGGTGCGATTTAAAATTATTTAGAAATGATCCGATTTAGAACATGAATGACGCGATTTGGAACAGATGCGATTTAGAGCAAAAAATGGTGCGATTTAGGAATAAATCACACTGCTGAGAGCCAATCAGATTGCACGGATAGCCAGTGATTTCAAAGTGGATGTAATAAAATTTAAAAAAATTCTTGCACGCCAATTACCCTAAGAAATATTCATGCAAGGGTCTGAAAAAAATTCATACAAGGAATTTGATAACGAAAAAAAATTCCTGCGGCTCGAAAATTCCCCTCCCCCCCAATAACTTTTCTAATGGTCCGTCCCTAAGAGAGTTTTAACAGCTGACGATCTATCCAGTGACATATTAGTGAGTGTAAAAATAACTGACAACCTTACCCGTAAATCTGGAGACGGACCATCAACACCCATTTCTTGCTTTTTAGAGTTATCTTGTCGTGTATATTCTAATCTACAAAAGTACAAAAAAATCAAGAGATAAACGGTGGGTTGCAAACTACGAAGATAGCTCTTTCGCCGGCACGAAAACCAAACCGGGTAGGGTTTTGCTCACACACAAGAAGGGTGATTTCGGCGCGATTTCGGCAACGAAGCTGCGCCGCGCTGATCTCGAAAGTGTAGCATCACATATCGGATAGGTTCTGTGCCACACTTTGGTGCAGTGTGAACAAAGTCTGAACTGGTATTCGCTAGGACTGGACCTCACTGAAACGGAAGGAGTGAGGACTGGGAATTAGGTTACCAAACCCTTCTCGGCCAATCGTTCAGGCACGATAATCGATGTGTGTGAACGACTTGTTCCAGTTCTATGCCGTTTTGCTGTTCAAAATATACCGGATAGCTTTCCATGTCGGCACCAAAGCTATTAGACTACGAGTAGTCTCCCATTTTTCCTCAGGGATAGTAGAGCGAGCGAAACGCGAGCGCGCGTGAAAATCACCCCACGCGTGTCGCCTTTTCTCGCGTAGGATGATTTTCACGCGCGCTCGCGTTTCGCTCGCTCTACTATCCCTGAGGAAAAATGGGGGACTACTCGTAGTCTACAAAGCTATCCGCCGCCTATGCTGTAGACATAGCCCATGTAACATTTTGATTTCAACCAATCAGTCTTTGGACCTTACAGGCAAATGTTTGCACCAATTTCACAGAAAGTGAACTTACCTTAAAAGCAACGGGGCAGAATGTATTTGCTTTCTCGAAGCAAATATACAAGAAGGAGAAAATAAAAATGAATGGGAATAGAGAAAATGGAGGTACACAGGGCAAAGTATGTCAAAACTGATGTGTTGTTAAACGGCGCTGCTCAGTTCACACAGAGCGTTGTAAAACTTACCTTGCTGCTGCTAGAAGGTAGTACTTCGTAGGCTCCAAGTCAATCGAACTCACCTAAATCAAAAAGACATGACAACAAAAACAGTAAAAAGAAATGAGACGCAATCACGAAGGAACAGATAAGGGAAGGTAGGCGCCATTTACAAAAAATAAACCCAGTACTTTAAACATATAAGGTTTTATAGAGACATAGCAAACAACAGCTGGGCAACTGCTCGAAAATCTTTCATTCCCATAGCCTGCGTTCGCGTAGCAGACGCCAGTTAATTTTTTTTACGAGTCGCGAGTGGCGCCACCTCTCCTTTCCTCCCCTCTCGCGCGCGTTTATACCCACCAGTTCTTAAGACGTATGGAGATTAGTCAGAACTGGCCGACCAGACTAGCTCACCCGTGAAAAGAATTCCACCGCTCTTAAAAGTACGTACTGCGGCGATTGATTTTTAGCA